>CM052542.1:117553786-117644135 GCA_028533065.1 Trachops cirrhosus | reverse complement strand
AGCTATCAGACAGATGCAAATTAAAACCACAGTGAGATACCACTTCACACCAGTCAGAATGGCCATCATAAACAAAGCAACAAACTACAAGTGTTGGAGAGGTTGTGGAGAAAAGGGAACTCTAGTGCACTGTTGGTAGGATTGCAGATTGGTACAACCACAATGGAAAACAGTATGGAATTTCCTCAGAAAACTAAAAATGGATCTGCCTTTTGACCCAGGAATTCCACTGCTGGGATTATATCCTAAGAACCCTGAAATACCAATTCAAAAATAACCTATGCACCCCAATGTTCATAGCAGCACAATTTACAATAGCCAAGTGCTGGAAACAACCTAGCTGCCCATCAGCAAATGAGTGGATCAAAAAACTATGGTACATTTACACAATGGAATTCTGTGCAGCAGAAAGAAAGAAAGAGCTCCTACCCTTTGCGACAGCATGGATGGAACTGGAAAGCATTATGCTAAGTGAAATAAGTCAGGCAGTTAAAGACAAATGCCATATGATCTCACCTTTAACAGGAATCTAAACAACAAAACAAACAAACAAGCAAAATATTACCTAAGACACTGAAACAAAGAACAGGCTGACAGTGACCAGAGGGGAGAGGGGAGAAAATTCTAGGGGAATTTCAGGGGAAAAGGGAAAGGGTATACAGGAACAAGTATAAAGGACACATGGACAAAAACTAGGGAGGGTGGAAATGGGAGGGAGGTGGGAGGGATGGGTGGGTGGGTTGGGATGGGAGTAAAGCAGAGAAAACTGTACTTGAACAACGATTAAAATAAAATTTTAAAAATGTAAAAAAATAATGGAAAAATTTTTAAAAATGGGCAAAAGATTTGAACAGACACTTCTACAAGGAGAACATACAGAGGGCCCAGAAATACATGAAAAGATGCTCAACATCACTAGCCTTCAGAGAGATGCAAATTAAAACCACAATGAGATACCATCTCACACCAGTCAGAATGGCTATCATAAACAAATCAACTAATGAGTGTTGGAGAGGTTGTGGAGAAAAGGGAACACTTGTACACTGTTGGTGGGAATGCAGACTGGTACAACCACTATGAAAAACAGTATGGAACTTCCTCAGAAAACTAAAAATGGAACTGCCTTTTGACCCAGCAATCCACTGCTGGGATTATACCCTAAGAGCCCTGAAACACCAATACAAAAGACCTATGCACCCCAATGTTCATAGCAGCACAATTTACAATAGCCAAATGCTGGAAGCAACCTAAGTGCCCATCAACAAAGGAGTGAATCAAAAAACTATGGTACATTTACACAATGGAATTCTGTGCAGCAGACAGAAAGGAGCTCCTACCCTTTGCAACAGCATGGACGGAACTGGAGAGCATTATGCTAAATGAAATAAGCCAGGTGGTGAGGGACAAATACCATATGATTTCACTTTTAATTGGAACATAATCGACAAAAGAAAAAAGCAAACAAAATATAACCAGAGACATTGAAATTAAGAACAATTTAACAATAGCCATAGAGGAATGGGGAGACGACAGTGGGGAGAAGGGTTTTCAGGAACTACTGTAAAGGACACATGGACAAATCAAGGGGGAGGGTGGAAGCAAGGGAGGGAGGTGGGTTTGGCTGGGGTGGGGGAGGGGTGGGAGGGAATGCAGACAATTGTAATTAAACAACCATAAAGTAATTTTTAAAAATGTGAAATATCCATTGTTCCAAAAGGGCCAGTTCCATCATCTTTACTAGAGTGGTGGCTTTTATGAAATTACATGTACAAAGAATTGACTTTAAATTATTTTGTGGTTGCTGATATTTTTATGCTTGAGCCAGCATTATGGTTTTAGCACCAACCAATGAATTGAAAATTCTTCTCTGTATCAGAAAGCAATTATTTTATAGAAGAAAATTAGGGTTTGCAGTGAAATATTTCATTGTAACAATCACGAATATTCCTATTAGGTGATCTAATCTGTACTTGAATCTATGGTTTCCCCTTTTTCCATCTCATCAGCCTTTACCACAGTCCCACCTAAGACAGACTTTTATTTCAATGGGTTGTTGACTTGATAAAGTGTGATGCATCCTGTCCTACTTCCCATCAAAGTCCCCTTTTGCTGATAACCATCTTGGTTTTCTTTTAGTTAACTTTATTATCTTGTTGGTTTGATGATTTTTTATTTTCCATAAAAGATGGTATATCTCTATCTTTCACTAATGATTTTTCAATTTGTGGATGAGTTTCCTTTTAAATATCACCATGTATTACTTTTTGGATAAAATATTCACAATGATTGTGAAATTAGTTACCCATATTTGGGGTTCTTATGTATCATTCCTTAATTGATGTCTTCTCTCTCACCATCACCAAATGTTCTGGGTTCACTGCAATTACTGACTAAGAAATCTTTATCTGAATAGGATAAAGAGGAGAAAATTAATGTTACCCTAGAGGTTTTTCTACCCTGATAAATAATAATTACAATTAAGAATGCTATCTTGTATTAGATTGATTTTCAGCACAGTTACCCACACCAGCTCGAAACTAGGACAAGAACACACTAATTCAACCATTTGAAGGTTCAATCCCTCATTTCTACTTGTCACTTTTGAGAACTATTTGACCCAAGATGTACTTAATCTGGACCCAGACTTACAGTCCGAGGGGAAAGGGTTTCAACTTTCAAGGCAAGGGGAGCAAAAGCTCAAAGTACAGCCATGCTGTTCATAGGCTCTGGTTTTGAAACCTTGAGACCTGACTCAGGGATGGACATGCATGCATAGGAAAGCCTCGGTTTTCTGCTCTCAAATCCAACTCCTATGACCTCCTAAAAGATGGTCCCTCTCACCACCCAAAGAGCCTGGGCATAGGTATAAACCCATTTCCTCTGGGGTCTCCTGGTAGAAAAGGCCCAGGTTGAAACACTTTTTGTTGTGTTAGTCCAATAAACATGCAGCATTATGATTCTGTTCAGTTCTAGGTCAACATTCTTATGTTTAGAACAATCTTGCTCTCCCATGTGAATATGGGTATGGTTTGGACCCTCAGCAGCTGATCTGGAGGCAATTTTGGTTTCCTCTGGTAAGTGACCCATCGCTGTTGAATTCTAGGTTGTCAGGAATGTAAAATGCATCATGTTTGGCAGATAGTCCCCAAATGAAGTAGGAGTCCTACTTGGAAGAACTGGCTAGTGAGAGGTTGAAGTGGTGATTCCAGAATGTCATTGTTCTGTCATTTGTAGGGACACCTGCAGCATTATCAACACAGCATCCATAGGCATCTGACCTTAGCCAGGCCAATCAGTCCCTCCAGGGAATTTTTAAAAACAGAGCCGAGGGAAGGAGGGGACCAGCCCCTTAAGGGGCAGAGCTGTAAGAAGACTGATTTGGATGCATGTGTTTCCCACCACAAAGGAAAAGCTGGCTCACTGTGAGAATGAGTGAAACTGGCCGAGACAGAGACCAGGATGAGACAAGAGAGCCCCTGGTTCCCATTGTTCCAGAGATCCAGAGGCACCTTTCCCCTTTCCGCAGTTTGTTGTTCAACTATGTCTTTGATTGTATAAAATATCCTTGGAAGCCTTCCAATAAACTGCTTCTTCCCAGACTCTGCTAGTTCCAGTCGGATTTTTGCTCACTTACACTTGAGTTCTACTTATACATACATGCTTGGGAGTTCAAAACCAGACATCAGTCAGGTGATTCTAGTGGTATCTGGGACAAGAGGTGGTTTGTAATTACAATTAAAATGTTTTCCCAATCTACCAGCCACAGTGAAGAGAGCTATAGGCAGGAATCACAGTTTTTCTGGTTCTGTGTTAAGGTTTGGAACGCAATTTTCAATAGGAAGATTCCAGATTAGCTCCTGTCTACTTGATCATTTGTTCATCAGCACATTCTCACACCTCCCTTCCACTGACTGAATCCAAATGGTCACTGGGTGGAGGAAAATGTGACAGCCAATCCCCGATGTTTCTCTAAATATCTCTGCCTTTTCTCCTATTTTCCCCATGAAATTATATTTTAAGTGTGGCATTTACTTTTATTTTTTAAATTTATTTCTTAATCCTCACTGGAGTATATGTTTATTGATTTGAGAGAGAGAGGGTAAGGGTAAGAGAGAGACAGAGAAAGAGACATCGATGTGAGATGGAAGCATGGATCCGTAGCCTGCTGTATGTACCCTGACTGGGG
This sequence comes from Trachops cirrhosus, assembly GCA_028533065.1. Taxonomy (NCBI): domain Eukaryota; kingdom Metazoa; phylum Chordata; class Mammalia; order Chiroptera; family Phyllostomidae; genus Trachops; species Trachops cirrhosus. The sequence goes on along the minus strand of CM052542.1, from coordinate 117,639,949 downwards.
ATCGAACCCAAGACTTTCTGGTGTACAGGACAACACCCCAACTGAGCCACCAGGTCAGTGTTGGTTTTTATTTTTAAATGTAATAAATACTATCCTTGGGCATATTAGAATATATGCCTCCTAATTTTATAAATTTAAATCCCAATAACAGCTAATGACATTAAACCATATCAGTTCTCATTCCCCATATTTCTGGAGCATTCCATAGGCCAGAATATTCTCAGTCCTGGGTGTATCTATTTTTATTTCTTGTAACCTTCCAAATGATCCAGCATGGACACCTGATGCAGAATCAGGTCTCCCAAATTGATTGTCGAGTGAAAAAGCAACCTTGCAAGAATGTTGGAGAAAGGTTGTCAATTGATTAATCCTTCTCTTCCACTAGGTGGTGCTGGTTGACGTATTGTCTGGCTTGTGTTTAAAGGTCCCAATCCCTCACTATTTGGTTGACTGTAGTTCTTGATGAGAAGCAGCAAATGTATTTGTTGAAGCCAGGAATTTCTGAGTCTTGTCTGGGCCTTTTCCTCTGACTAGATGGGTGGGCTCCTTAATTTCTTTGTTCTTAAATAGGGCTAAGGGACCTTTACCTGTGTCAGAGGACATGATGAGGTGTCCTGCTCTCTCTCGACAGTCCTCAGAGGCCCACTTTCTTGAGGTTTGATGTTTGGGGGCACTATTTTACAAGACCTAAATGTGAAAGGGGTTATTTGTCTGAGAGAGAAAAGACATAGCCTTGAGCAACCAGTGCTGGATACCTCACTATTACCCTGGCCGCTGGTCATTAATATTTGGTTTCTAGGCTATTGGTGACTGGGGCTCTTTTTTTTGCCTATGAGATTGCATTTCAGCTATAACTTTTACTTTAAAATGTAACAAATATTCTCCTAGGATCATTTAGAATAAACTTCATAAGAAATATTTTACAGAACTCATGTTTGGGTGGGACAAAACCTAATGCAATAGTGTTTCATTTATCAGGCATCACCACAGAAAGAAGTGTTGTGTGTAAGCATATTGTTCAGATTTTCAAACTTTATTTTTTAAAAGGTTTTCTTTATTTATTCCCAGAGAGAGGAGAAGGGAGGGAGAAAGAGAGGGAGAGAAACATCAATGTGTGGTTGCCTCTCACATGCCCCCTACTGGGGGCCTGGCCTGCAACCCAGGCACGTGCCCTGACAGAATCAAATTGGCAAGGCTTTGCTTCCCAGTCCAGCTCTCATCCACTGAGCCACACCAGCCAGGGCTCAAACTTTGTTTTTCCATGCCAAATCCTTTGAAAATTATGCATAATTAGAGAGGATTTAAATAGTCCTAAGATATATTGTGCATGCTGTGCTTTCTTAAGCATAGTATGCTAAATTTAATTTAATAACTCATAATCATCACTTTATTCATTTATTTAATTTTTTATTCTAAGAGCTATTTGGTAATATAGTATTTCTGCCTTGAAAAGTTGCTAAATGTTGCTACTATTTTTCCTAAGCACATTCTACCTTTTTCTGTTTTTCAAGTTCACAATCACTGGCACATGTTATGTTCAATACTAAATTGGCAGGCTACTCAGTGTGGGTTAACCCAAATGCTAATCTCCTCAATTGAAGTTATGCATACCAATATCTTTGGGCAGAGGACCCTGTTCCTTTTCAGCTTTCCATGGGGTCTTCTGGACTCCTGAACACCTCACACCACAGGGACAGTTTCCCGGGAATGGTCCAATATGAGACCTTACTCTAGGCACCATCACTCTCTGAGCACCTCCTTCTTATTCAGACTCCATAGTGAAAAACAGCTTTATTAAAGACAGAAAAGAAATAACATTAACATAATAAAATAGGGAGAAGTGGGGGAATCTACAAAAGTCAGAGTCACAGTGGTAGGTTCTTAAATGAGAGGTCAGAAGAGAGAAATAGCAGACATGACTCCTTTATTCATAAGAACAGAAACTCAATTCAAAGTGGCTTAAGATCAAACATTTACTGAACAGAAAAGAATATGAAAAACATCAGGAGAGGAGGATAGAAGAGCCTCCAGGACCTGATTGCTCTCCATCTCTGCCCTACTTTCTTTTGTCTTGGCTCCTGCACACACATGTCTTCTCTATTCATGGCCCCCAGCAGACCCAAGTTTATATATCCCCCTGGTTTCCAGTCCAGTAACTCTTACAGGCATCTCAGAATTGGCTATCATTGGTTGGACTTAGGTCTCCTGGCTTTTGAAAGTCAGTTATTATGAAAGACTGTAATACACTGATTGGCCAGATCTGGTCCACATGGTGTCCCTAGAGATAAAGGGATGGGTCAGACAACCATAACTACATGAACCTAGAATTTAGAGTTTGAGCATAGTCATTCCCCAAAGGAAAAACCATTCTTTTGTATTACCAGTGCAGGTATGAATGGAGCCAGAAGGATAAACCAACAGATTTGTGCTCAAGAAGCTAATTAAAATAAGCAAGTCAAGCCTGGACACTGACTTACCAACTTCTCAGAGAAATTATGATTCAGAGAAATTCTACCATACACTAGCCATGTCTTCCCATTGGGTGCCTACCTACCATAAGACTTTTTTCTTGCAGGTTCTCCTCTCACCTCCATCTGCTCCCAGGAAGAATCAGGATGGAAGAGGGAGAAAGCAAGGATGCTGCTGAAATCTCCATTTATAACATCCCTGAATTCTCTAAGATTTTTTATCCTATTTGTCAGGTCCTCAATTACTTCAGCTATTTTTCTGTCTTTATACAGGTCTTAAACAGGTCCAACATCATGACCATTTTTCCAAGAATATGAATATTGTAGAAAATAATCAATTATAGATCAATGGCTAGCCCCATGTGACTGATTGTTGACCACACTATCACACAAGAGGGCTACCTGTGAAGTAAGTCTAGATCAACCTTCTCACCTAATTCTCCACTATTGAATTGGAAATTTTAAAGAGTTCTAGAGAAATCCATGGATTCCTTCCTTCCTTCCTTCCTCCCTCCCTCCCTCCCTCCCTCCCTCCTTCCCTGTCTGCCTGCCTGCCTGCCACAAAAATGAACTGAGATTTTACTCTGTACCAGTCACTGATGATACAACCATGAAGACAATATTCCTAACTTGGGCTAATTAACAATGGTTTTAGCAAGGGTGAGGGTATTGCCTGAGGTTGTATGCAAAATTCTCCATGTTTGTGCACTTTTTCTGGGAGAGGATTTATAACTTTTACCAGAGCCTTGAAGAGACCACGATCAAAAAAGTTTAAGAGTCACTACTGCAGAGAGAAAGGGGGAGAAAGAAAAAGAGAGAGATACAATTCGTGATGAAAGATTTCTATTGTTTGATGCAGAGCCAGGGAATGAGGGTGATTCCAGCTGAGCTGGACTTGCATCATCTCACTTTCCCTAAAACCATTTCCAGCTAGGATTGAGATTCTAGAAAGTATATTAATGGATTTTTTTCTTCTTCTTTCTTTTTTCCTTTAATGGTGAATAAGCCTATTCCATGTTGATTATATTAAATTAGCCACTGCCTGTCCCCCACCTCCATCCCTTCCCCAAGGGACATTGAGCAATATCCTAATCAGACCACATGTGGATCTGGGTAGTGTCTGGCTTTCTTGTGAAGTAGATGAGGCTTGGCTTCAGTGCCCCCTTCTTCTGTTCTCCTTCCTGACGCCCATCCTCTAAACATGTGTTTATTCCCTCGGGGCTTACTCTGTGCCCCATTCTTCTTGTTCATCTTTGCCCTTACCAAAGGATTAATTAATAAATGGGGTGTTGGTTGATAAAGGAACTCATGATTACATTTCAAGAGAAGATTATCCAATAGATTTGAAAAGCTCTTCAGGATTCAAAGGAATGAAGCTTTGATGGTTGAGTGATTGTCAGAGGAACTGATATTTCAAGGCACTAGAGACTCCCAAATCATAAAGGTGTCTGCTGATTCCCAAGGAAAGTGTGTGCACATGGGCTGGGATCCCAACAATGGGTCATGAGATCCTGAGAGTCACTGGGTTTCCTGGTTATTAATTCTTTTCTCTGTCAAGTAAGAGGCTTGTACTATATTTTCTTCAATAGTTTCAAAATATCAGAGGAGTGAATGAGAATCCAAAAGACTTGGATTCAATGTACAAATAAACTCCCAACAAGCAGAAATGTCCACACACCAACGGGGAGGTAGAGAACACTCTGTCATGGAGATTTTGATGTTGAAGCTGGACAGCTGTTTGCAGTATTTATTGCAGAAAGGATTCGCTGTGTGTGTGCGCAAACTTGTTTTTCATTCAACCCTGAGGAAGGCACATCTATCTGCTGGGCACTGATGAGTCAGCACTGAAACATGACACCAACAATTTCAGCTCTAGTTAAGTCTGCATTTCAGACTCAGGGCCAATTAGGACACAATAGGGAAAGGTGGGGCCTAAGGCAAAATAGAGCCTTAGGAAAGGCATGCAAATGTTAAAATTAGACTCATTTCTTTGGGCCAGGTAAAACAGATCTGCAAGCTGAGTTTGGCATTGATCACAAAATGATGTCTATGGTTCAGATAATAATAAAGATGTATTAAACACTTTCCACGTGCCAACACTGTTCTAGGTGCTTTACACACATCAAGTCACCTATTCCTATAATTAAGGCACTCTTATTAGGCACAATTATCATCCTCATCTTACAGAACAGAAAGCTAAGGCACAGAAGAATTAAGTTAGAAGCCAAAGTCACGTGGCCAGAAAAAAAGACTGACTTCAGACCCATTTTTGAAACTTTGTGTTGCTTTTGTATAGATGATTTCTGTGATTCTGAACTTTTTTTATTATGTGGAATTGGTCTTATTTACTGAAACGAAAGAAAGTTAGTGAGCAAGTTTTGCTTACTTCTCTTTTACAAGAACTGCTTTACACAGAATACAGTGAAAAGAGTCAGAATTCATTTTAGACTTGAACCAGGAAGACTTCTGACAATACATCTCATTTTTAAAATTCTCTTCTCAAAGTACATAAGCCCCAGAAGGTGCTGCTGTCAGATGACACCCATCCTACTAACCAGTCAAGGCTGAAGTGCAGCAGTGAACACATAATCCAGGAAGTGGAAGAGATCCAGTCATCAGCATAACTGATAACTTGTTGATCAGATATCTTTCACTTCTTAAATTAGACCACTTTGTGGCCAGTGCACAAGTTTGCTAGGTAAAAGAGTGAGTGATTTGCTTCTTCCTTTGACATGTAAAATGGAAGACTATGATGGCCAGTGGTTATCATATGAAACCAGTGCCTCACCTCTTTAAAAGAGTACAATACAGATGACCCTTGCTGGGCCATACTCTAGATAATCGAAATATAGAATTTTCAGGTTGGGTGGGGCCCTGGTATCTACATTTTTTAAAAGTGCCCTAGGTAATTCTAGTGTAACTAGAGTGGAGAGCCACTTCCCTAGAGCAAAATGAGATCTGGAGTTGGGGAGAAGAAAGAGAGGGGATGGCAGCAGAGGCCTCAGGTAAGAGGGTACCCAGGTCATTAGTAGAGAAGAAGCCATGGTGCTTATCTCTTTATTACACACACACACACACACACTTTTTTTTATCTGTCTAGTCTATGTCTAGAAAAGAACAAGACAGCAGTAAGAAGATATGAATTAAAAAATCACTACCCAGCCTTGGTCTCAGCTGGGTCTAATAGAGTGGACTTACAGGGAATCCTATTGGCATGGCACTGTGGCTTTCCTCTGAAGCACTCCATTCTCTGTGTGCAGAATTGGAAAGAGCAGATTTGGGGGTTACTTAGAGTTTTAGGTAGACAAGATGGACCCAGAGGTCTCTAACTAGCCACTGAACTAAGAGGTGACAGCAAGCAGTTGATAGATTCCATGAAGATTCTCCTGTGGCTCCTATGAGTAAACCACACTGCTAGTGACCATATGTTATTCCACTGCCAAGGAAATACCACCTGGAGTGAAGTCCCTGCCCAAAATAGAGGTGGTCTACTATGCTCATGTCTGTGTTCCTTAGACTTCTTTCAAGCCTCCCTTGCCATACTCTGGAGATTACTTTCTCATTTCAGACAAACTTTAGATGTATAACCATCACTCTATTTCTGTAATAATAACCTTCTTGTATCTCATGGGACTGCCAGATCCAGCTACAACACAGCTGATCATGAATTTGTGATTCAGTGGTCGATATTTTAAGAAAACCTTTAGCTAGTTCCAATAAGGAGGCATCAGCTAGCATCTTCTAGTAATTATTGTAATTTATGTATTAAAAAACCAAATAGCAATGCTCAGATTTCTTTAAGAGATTCTTGACTAACCACATGAGGATGGAGTTTCATCTGAAGGGGAACCAGCTTCTTGTTGTGCACTTCTGATCACAGGGAGTCTCAGAGTTAAGTGTTATCTGAGATTAAATCGTGGCTTTCTTTTCTTATCCCTCCTCCTTTTTTATTAAACTATGCTCTGCTTTAGCCGGAACCCAAGAGTTAGCATGGACAGTGTGCCTTCCAACTGAACTGCCTGAGTGTCTATGACTCAGCTGTTCAGAGAGGTGCAGCTGGCTTGGCACTGATTTTAAAAGACTTCTCTCTCCCTCTCCCTCTCCCTCTCCCTCTCCCTCTCCCTCTCCCTCTCCCTCTCCCTCTTTAGTCAAAGAGTGTGGATCAAGAGCCAATTCCTTTCAGTTGGCTGTGAGGAGCACAGAGGGAAACTCCTAGTTCTCTGGCTACAGGCTTAGGCTGGGGAGGCAACTTATAAGGTCAATGTCCCAAACCAAAGCAGACAGAAGTACAAATAAACAGCCACGGGGAGACAGACACGGAGTCAGGAAAATCCCCTACATGACTAGACTATCAGTTTCAGCAGTACCGTGGATGGGAACATTAGGTTCAAGTCCATGACACTGAGGCCAAAGAGTTTGCCTTGGACTAAGTGGGGTTCTCAAACCCATTTCTCTTTAGTCAGTGACATTTTGTTAAAAAAGGAAAAATCATGTGTGGGATAGGTGGGAGTCAGTTTCAGATAACTATAAAAATGATGCATTTTCAGTATTTGAGTTAACTGAGGTAGAAGGGCAATCTAAATTAGTAAAGGGCTTGAAGTTTAGAAGTTCTCAAAAGCCAGTGTGGAGGGGTCTTCCTGGGTGGTATTCTAAGAAAAGAGTGGGTGTTTGAGACCTGAGATGTCCATTTAAATCCTGGTTCCAACCCAGTTTGCTGTGATCAGTGTTGCCAGAGGCAGCTGTGTCATGAAGCTAAGGAAGCTACTATTTCAGGATTCCTCTCTGACAGGGACACAGCTAAGGGGCACTAACAGTGTGTTCATATGGTCGTGTGTTGATGTAAACTTTGCAAAAGTAAACTGTTTTGCTATTATTTTTCTTAAAAAGAGGGACCTCCCCCAACTTGTATTAACTTCATACCCTTTAAAACCTGGATCCACACCAGCTCAGAGCAGTGTTTGGGGCTGGAGGTGGTAGTGAAGGAGATTGCCTTTGGAGTTCACTCTTGTGCCTGTTGATTCAGGAATGAAGGAGAAGGTACTTTGCTGTGTGTGTCCAGATTTTCATTTTCATTGGTGACTTATGGTTCCCTTCTTCTTCCAGGCCAGGCTCCCTTGTGTCCCTCAGGACAATTCAATGTGTCTCTACAGATACCTTCTATATTCTTGATCCTTAACTTAGAAATAAGTGAAAAAGTGCATGGACCTGGCACAAAGAAAGCATTCAATAAATACCAGCAGTGGGCCCTTGCTTGTGTAGCTCAGCGGGCTGGGCACAGATCTGCAAACCCTGAGGTCACTGCTTCAATTTCCAGTCAGGGCACAGGCCCGGGTTGCAGGGCCAGGTCCCTAGTTGCCTCTCAACTGAACCAATTGATGTTCTTCTCTCACATTAATGTTTTTCTCCCTTTCCTTCTCCCTCTCTTCCCCATCTCTAAAAATAAATAATCTTAAAAAATACTCACAAGGGTACCCTGTTCATGGCTACCTCACATCCCTGGCCATGGCAATTGTCCATGGTTGGCATGTGGCTTGAAACAGGTCTTTCAGAGTCCTTCCTTGGGTTACTTCAACTGGAGCAGGGTGGAGAGAATTTCTTTTCTCTCTTCTGAAGGCTATAAAGAATACGAATCCGTAGCTGGTAGCAGACAGGTCTCTTGCCTGGTGGAAAAGCTGGTCTGAGAATGAATGGAGAAAGTCAGTAGCACCCCAGTCCCTGATTTCAGCCAGCCCCATGCCATCTTTTTATGGGCTTATAAGCCAGTACATTTCCTCTTTCTTCTCAAGTAGGTTGCTTGTCTCTTGCAAGCCAAATCATCCTGACTAATACATCTTTTATCCAGAATCATTTTGTCTTGGAAAAAATTCCCCCAGTTTTTTGTTTCTTTTTTATTAGATCAAGATTTCCTCTTGGGCATACACTCTGTGGAATCATTCTTTAAAATGAAATTTTAATCACTTCTATCAAGACAACTAACATGAATGAATTACCATACACCTTTGACACTTTCAATTCAGCAACAATATATTGAATACCTATTATGTCCATGGCAACTGGCTCCCATCTGGACTAGGTAAACTACCTGGAATCTGATTGTGTTTATATTGAAAAATAAACAAGCCATAACTTCCCTACTGTCTATTGCTAAACAAAAGGAGGAACTCTCAGGTTGACTAATGTTGGCTACAATTTCTGGACGATAGTAAGTGCCACAGCAGACTCTGGACTTAAGATTATCTAAGAGCTTAAAGGACATTTTCACCATCATAAGTTTTAAAAAAACAGACCTAGATGTATTCGGTGTAATGACTTTGGTCTCGCTGAAATTATTCATAAGAGACAACCATTCCTATTAGGGATCTCTGGGGGTGGTGATTTCCTGTATTGATTGGACTGTGTGACTAGAAGGCAGCAATTTTTATTCAGTATACAGAGATGTACACCACAGCTCAAATTTATTTAATCAACACTCAAGTTAATGTTGCAAAGAATAAGACCTTTCAATTAAATAGTTAAGTATCAGTTGTAACAAATAATGCCTATGATTGACTTTTTAAGTGATACTATTGAAGAGATTGAAGAGAGTCTTTTTCATAAGTAGGTTTTATATATGTGTGTGTATACACACACACACACACACACAACTTGAAAACTAATTTTCACATAAAGTGGAAAAATGTATTTTAGCTCAGTTCACTATCCCAGTTTTCACAAATTATATACTAGAATGATCCAAATTATAGAGTGAGGGATGCATAGTAAATTACCTTGAATAAAGGGAATTCAGAAATTCTAATTTTTTGTCTTAGCTCTGTTCCTAAATTATTGCAACTAACCTGAGCCTCAGTTTCTTCACCTGTAACATGAAAGGGTTAAACTACACAGTAACTGCTATTTAGCTATTACTATGTGCTAGGCAGTGCACTAGCACTCCATGTACATTTTCATACCACCATTTATTTCTCCCACTAATTCTTTTACTAAGTAGTGCTTTTTTTATTTTTGTCTTTTTACATAAAGGAGACTGAGGCTCAGAGACCTGAAGAAATTTTCCCAAGATCTCATGCCACAGTAAGTGGCAGAGTAAAAATTCAGACTAGATCAAAGCAGGTCAACAGCCCACACTTAAATATTTGATACTGCTATTCTTGGATGATGTCAAAGATTCTTCCAGCTTTAATGCACTGTTCTTCTACAGCTATGTAACTATTTATTTCAGCCTTATAGGGTTTCATTGCTTTTTTAATATATTTGAACCAGATTGTGGCAGTTAATTTATGATTAATCCAATTATAATAAAAATGTGATTTCAGACCTATTCAATTATAACTAGTTTAGAACTAATTTTTAACAATATTAAGATATACTAGACAAGAAAATATGAATGGTCATTTGATTTCATAGCTCCTGACCACACAACTTTTTTTTTTTGACAGAAACCCCATTTAGAAGGTGAATTCTGTCCTGAAAGGGAAATTAACCACTCTTGGCTCTTTCTCAGCATAATCCTAAACCAAACACTCATTTCCCCACACTGGTCTCCAATCCCTTTACCCCAGCTGCTACAAACACTGTCTGACTGTGTGGTCTAACAGGTAGTTGTTGGTGGTGGTGGTAGTGATTTTTATCCTACTCCACCTCATCCAAACTTGGGGATTCCAAGGGAATCTATCAACAAGCTGATGCTTAGCTTCTAGAGTGTTCAAGGAGGAGCTGAGGGTTGGAGTTGCAAAGAAATTCCTTGTAGTTGCTCTCAACGGTGAGGGCACAGATGGAGCAGATAGAAATATAAAACAGTGTAGAATAAAAGGTAAATGATACTCTAGGGCAGGGGTATCCAACCCATGGCCTGTAGGCTGCATGCAGAATGGGATGGCTATGAATATGGCCCAACACAAAACTGTAAATTTACTTAAAACCTTTTTTTTTTTGCTTATCAGTTTTCATTAGTGTTTGTGTACTTAATGTGTGGTGCCCAAGACAGCTCTTCTTCTTCCAGTGTGGCCCAGAGACACCAAAAATTTGGACACCTCTGAACCTAAGGACTCCTAACTGCTATGGTAAAAACAAGGGGAGAAATAATAATTATGGGCTGGGGTGGGGAAGAGAAACAGTCCTGTTATAGGCAAGACTTGGAGAACCGCAATGAGGTACAAAGAAGGGAATGAACGTGATATTCTACAGCACTGTGAAGAGACTTCCTGTAGGGAGCAGACTTCTAATCCAAACCTCTAGCTAAAAACTGAAAAATTCCATCAGAAAAGGTTGTTGAGGGCAGAAACCACATTTCTTTTGCTCATTATTATGTCCCTGTGCTTATAACAGTACTTGACACAGAGTAGGTATTCAACTAATATTTATTAAATGAGTAAATTATTCAACTGCTTTCAATACCTAAATGTTGTATTTCATGTAGACCTGTGGCTCTCAAAATGTGGTCCCTGGACTCGCATTGTTGACATCACCTGGGAACTTGCTGGAGGTGATGGTTCTCAGGCCTCACTCCAGACTTATTGAGCCAGAAACTCCAGTTGGGGCCCAGCAGCCTGTGTTTTAACAAACTCTCCCGATGATTTTGATGCATGCTAAAATTTGAGAGCCACTGATAAGACAAAAGCCTAACTATTGCAATTTTACCACTGCCTCTAAAACCTGAGATACTCCATCTTCTCTTCCCAGCTTTTCTAAAATGGAAGGATGGGAATAGTAGAAAACAAACAAACAACAACAAAAACCACTACTACAGCCAGGTAACACTTGAAACCCTTGGATGTTAGTGAAAACTGTATTTTAAAAAGATCCAATTGTCAAAAATTCAAATGAAAAAACTTAGATTTATCCACTTATTTACACTCTTATTTTAACAACTTAGGGGAATGTCTCTGATAGAGGAAGAAGACCTCAGGCCCTCGTAAGGAAATACGACTCCAAAATCAAGTGAGGAGGTACCAGTTCAAGATGGCTTCCCAGCAAGCATTTTCCCTACCTTCCAAAGGCCCAACTAAAGGGTAGAGCAAAGAAAATGAGAGGAACACCAAGACAACACTGAAGATTTCAGTTAATGACTGGAATTTGAAGAAAGAAGAAGACAGTGGGGCCTTCTTGGACCATCTCGAGAGTTCTTGTGCTCCTGTTTGTAAATGCTGAGGCAGATTCCTTAGGAGCTGGGCCTGAAAGGTTAGCAAGGCTCCCTCTATTCCTGAAGTAGATCAGCATCCTTCAGAGTATTTCATAGAATAAGAGAACTGGAAGAGACATTAGAAAATACAATTCTAGATTCCACATTAAATAGTTGAGGAAACTGAAGCATAAGGAAGTTAAGCGATTGCTCCCAATTACACACTAGTTATTAGCAGACTTAAGATAATCAATCATATCTTCTTCCCAGTATGTTTCCCACCATATCCCACTAGCTGTCAATGACCAGGATTGTCAAGGCCTTCCATGACCAAGTCCCCTTAGTTCCAGTCACATGTGCCTCTATCACATCGTTGCATGAATATAGAAGAAATACTGAGCTGGGACACTCACTGCACCTAAGTAGCTGTGTTGATTCACTCACCTGTCTGGTAATTTTGGGGAGTCTATGATGTATTAAGGAGTGGGGTGGGGAAAAAGAGGAGGGGTTGTTCTTAACCTGCATTTTCAAGTATTTTTTTTTCATTTTAAAGGTCATTTATGGGAGTATTATTTAGCTGTGAAAATAAGGAAATCCTGCCATATGCAACAACATCAACAGAACTTCAGGGCATTATGCTAAGTGAAAAAAGGTTAAATACCATATGATTTCACTTATATGTGAAATCTTTAAAACAAAAAAACACACAAATGCCCAGATACAGAGAACGGAAGGGTAAGGGATGGTCAAAAGGTACAAACTTCTGGGTATAAGTCCTTGGATAGCATGGTGACTGTAATTACCAATTATAATCTGTATTGTGGCTGAACTGTGTATTTAAAAATTGCTAATAGAGTAGATCTTAAAAGTTTTCATCACAAGAAAAACTGTGGTGATGGATGTGGTGATCATTTTTTTACTCTGTTAACACATATTTAAGTTTTTCTTTATTTCAGAACTGTCTTTATGTAAAGACATCATTAAAAATGCAAATATGCTGGAGATTTTCCAAGGAATAGAACAGGAAATAAAAGTAAAGGGCAATCAGAAGAACTGAAATTGTCCCAGAGAAGCTCTGAGGATCACACTTCCTTAAATGTCCTTGATAACCTCTTCACGCTCTTCCTCTGTGAACACGTGGAAATTCTGGCCAGGATGCACAGGGGCTTGCTCTGTGTTAGCTGTATTCAGCTTCTCCTCCATTACTTGTTTGAGGACAATGAGCAAAGATTTGATGGCTTCTTTCAGAGTTATAGACTTGTGCTAAATGTCTTGCAAGGAGATCTTGGCACCATCTGAAGCAGAGCCAATTGCTTGAGCATCAAACTCTACAAAGGTCTCAGATGGATCTATATGAAACAGTTGGAGTTCTTTCTTATCAACTCCTCCAAAACACAGTGCCAATACAAAAGGACGAGACATGATACCCAGATCTGCATCTTCTCCAAACTGTACAGCCAGATTGGACACAGCCCATGTCACACTCTCCATTGTCATTTTTTTCATGGTTCTGGGTCTCCACCCTGGCTTCATTAATAAAAGTGTTAGCATCAGCAATTAGTCCATTCGTGGTGCAACCTATGTGAGCATCAACCACAACAATTTTCTCCATGGTGCTGGCTCCATTAGTAGGGAGTTAATCCTCTTTGCAGCTACACACACTCCCTCTGATATTTGGAGCCCAATGGCTGTAGAACTAAGCTTGATAGTCTGAATAGCATATTCCACTTGGAATAATCTTCCTACAGGAGAAAAGTATACACAACCCTGTCACACTCAACCAGGTGAGCAACGTGGCAAGGATAGAAGAAGGTGATGGCAGAAATGCAGGGGTTTTTGCACTATGCATATATCAAATGATTATATTTACACTTAAAACTATATACGATTTATATGTTATTTATATTTCAATAATAAATAAATAAATACATAAATGTAGGGTATGCCTATTAAATTAAATGAACTCTATCATGCTAACTATCAATAAGTTATTTAATCGTTGAGCATCCTTTGGGACTCATTACATTTTGTTGTTTAATATTCAGTTTCATAGTCTTATGAATGCATCGAATAATTAACATTTCTTTAATCATTAAACAGTCAACATCCCTTTAAATATCTGTACTCATCTCATAACTAAAATAATTTTTTACATATGGATCTATCAAATTAATACTTTCCAAATATTTAAATATTGTGAATGCAAATGCTTCTAAATAATTGCTTATTAAAATCACAGTCCTACCATAATAAATTATCTGTAAGTATTTAAACACTTAAAAAGAGTACATGTACACCACTAAAATAATAAAATGCTGGTCTGTACACCAAAACAAAAACTAGTTCCTCAAATCTTAATATCTTAGATTTAAATACCATTATTTTATTTGTATTTCTTCCCAGGTTTGCCTCTCTGAAGTTTCAATAATTGTAGTATTTTTATATTTCATCTGACCAAAGGCAAAGGACCAGTCTCAGAAATTAAGCTAATTCATCATTTTGGGACCCACTGTGACCCACACCCCTCCCACTGGTTTCGTTTGTGTGACTACCAGTGCCAGTGAACTGCAGGGCCCTGCTTCACCAGCTCCGGTCTGTCTTTGTTACACTGCTTACAGCCCCTACCTTCCTCAGAATTACCCTCAGCCCCCACTGTTTATCTGCCCTGCTAACCCAGAAAGTAGCAGGTGCTCAACTATAAAGTATGGACTGATTTTTTAAAGAGATGAGACAAAATATTCATTTATAATTATATTCTCTTAATTTAAGGAATCAGTATTATTAAATATGGCCTATCATATTAGCCCTCTTGGTATTACAATACATTTTTATATACTTTCTATCAATCTTCTCTTTTGTGAATCATTAGGAATGATATTTTTTCCTAGATAGTTGCAACTTGTTTTGATTAAATATTATGTAATTTATTTTATTTTGCAGTGTTCATCTTGTAAGGGGAACCCCTTTACATCAGCTTTCTAAAAAGAAGTTTTTATCTATTTTTAGAGAAGGGAAGGAGTAAAAGAAGGGGAGAAACATCAATGTGTGGTTGCCTCTTGTACGCTCCCTGCTGGGGACTTGGCCCACAACCCAGGCACATGTACTGACTGGGAATCGAATCTGTGACCCTTTGGTTTACAGGCCAGCGCTCAACCCATTCAGCCACACCAGCCAGCACTATACTAGCTTTTTTGTTCTTTGAATGTTGCCTCTCACATTTTATAGAAGTACACATGCCATCTGGAAGCACAGGCTGTCCCAGACCCCTCCTGACTTTTCCCTGACTTCAGAACAAGGAATCAGCTACGTTCCAAGGATCGTGGTGTTCCTCAGAGGAGAAATGTAAAAAGACCCAAACGTGAGCATGGATCTGCACAAGAAGAACAGGCAGTAGGAGAACTGATCGAAAGAACTGGAAAATGCACGGGCATCTTAAAGGAAGGCCACACATTCACATAGAATTTTGCCCTTTAGCATGGTGTGTTTACATATGCTTCTTTTCCTACAGGATGTGGCTTCATCAATCTCTAGTACTCCCTTCTACACTGACTACAGAGCAACAATATTCTATGATCCTATTACCCACCCCCCACCAAAAATTAATATCTTGTTGTAGGTCTGTGGGCTTTTTTCATTAACAAGTCACTTGTTAATATTTTCATCTTTAAAATAGGAATGATTCTCCAATGAGAGGATTAAATGAAATATTGTAAAAAGTATGGAAATGAAAACTATTTTGATACCTATTCCAACTATATTCTACTTATACACAACCTACTCAGGGTTCCAAGAGCACACCTATATTTTCCTATTTCCTTATCTTTGTTCACCAGGTTCCTTTCTCCTAAAATACCCTTTCTCCTTTAATGCCTGTTGAAACCAGTTGTAGCTTAAAGGCTGCCTACTCCGAGAGCATTCCCAGGCTTCCTGGCAGGATGAGTCCTTTCTCTCTGTGCTTTACGAGTACACAAAGAATTCTGCCTTTTAAAACCACTGGATTATGTGATTTGTGCACACACCCATCTCCTCTAATAAATTCATGGAGGCCAGAGATTATGTTGTTTACACCCACAGCCTCACACAGTGCCTTGTGTGAAGTAAGCAAGAGGTGTTTCAAAGTGGAACTGAATATTGATTGGGTTAAATCACTCACTGATTTTCTATTATTGTGCAATTAAACTCAAAGAGTTATTGATGAGCAGGATGAATAATTATTTAAAACATTAGACATACTCTGATATCATTTCAGGCTCTTAGAATCAAAGAAGTGTGGGCTTCTTCAACTGTGTGACAGAATCATCCAAAAGGCTTGTTAAAAATTCAGATAATAGGACTTTTCCGCAGACCTGGTGAATTGGAATCTCTAATGATGGAGCAAGCAATCGGCATTTTTGAGATTTGCTCAGGTGGTTAGCATGTTTGAGACTGGTTTTGAAGGGAAGAGTCAGAAAGCTTAGAAGCAGACAAGGTAGATGGGAGAGATTACATAGGCAGAGAAAATTTTGGTATGTTAGTGGGATAAAAAGTTGGTTGGAATAGAAACCATGCATTTGGTGCGAAATCCAGGTCCTCGGCTTACCCAGTGCAGGAATCCTACCCAGAGACCTCTGACAACTATCTTGCTGTCCTTCTCATTACCTTCTCAAAGCCTTTTAAAACAAGGCTTCTGATGCTGCAGTAGCTACATCTCCCAGGATGTAGGTACCAAGGTGCATGTGACAAAGCAAGGAAGGAGGTCCTTTTAAATTCCTAATATTATCTCATAATAACAAGTGAGATTTAAAACTAAACTCCCCTAGTGGAACAGCATTTCTGTCCACACAAATGAAGTATACTTAAATGAATGAGAGATCTGGCACCGGAACAGGTAGATTTGATTCCTGGCATTATCACTTACTGACTGTGCGACCAAGGGCAGGTTACTAAGGCTCTCCGAGTTTTTGTTTTGTTTTCTGTAAAATGGAGATGGAAGAACCTCTTTCACTCTCAGGACCAAGATGAGGACTTCTTGAGAGACAACAACATATGTAAAGATGCTTTATTAAACCTCAAAGTGCTCTTTGTTTATTACTATTTTCAACTCATGTGTCATTTAAAAGGTTTACTTTCAGAGCTTTTCTTTGACTCTCTCAGCTTCTCACTGCTGGTGAAGTGGACCCTGAGTGCAGCTTCACTATGACACCTATGATGACACAAATGACAGATGACATGAACGACATCTATGATGCACACAGGGACTCCCCGCCTATTACTTACTAGTCATGGTGCATGTTAGGGGTAACGGATTGGTCCTTCTGGTTTTCAGGCAGAAAGTGGGAGTGAAGTTGCCTATTTTCGTAGATAAGAATGCGCTACACAACCCATGCATGCCACCGACCCTGTTCCTGTTCACTATTGTTGTCCTGTTTTGAAGGTTGTTGAGCACTACTTTTGTCAAATGCCTGAGCTAATATTCAATTCCATTCAGAGTGGATATGAACTGTATAGCTCAGAACAAGCACTTTACAAAACAGAGTAAAGGAGGCCACACCATCTGTTGAATGAAAACCAGCCCTTTTTAATGGTTTAGGTCTCTTCTCTGCTGCAGGAGGAAGATTTTTATCCTACTTATCAATCACCCAGAGCCCCCAGAGCACCTTGAACAGATATTCATTCAATATTTCTTAAATTGAATGTACTGTATATTTTTATTTAAGGATCCTAGTTTCAGACATGCTGCATTGGTGAGTGGGTGGTTATAACTTTTCACTGCTCTGCAGAACTCAAAGTTCCTTATGCTGCTTCAACAGAATCTTTCCTTGGGCAGAGTCCTTGACAATCTAGCATTTTCCAAAATATGTTCCATACACACAAAATCAATGTTGTGATTCTGTAAGACACCCCTTAAAGAGTGGTGGGTTCCAACTGTTAAATGCTGTGTTTTGCAGTGTCTAATGTGCTCCTCTGTACACTGTGCACCCAGGTTTCCAGTCCAAGCTTTCAGGGAAAAAATCTCTTGTTTTAATTTTTTAATTCAGTTTTTATTTATTTGTATTTAGAAACAAAACCAATCATCATATTCCAGGGTATTATTTTGCATACAGATACTGTTTAACACATACGCATAAATAAAAGAAAAACATTTATATAGATACAGAATTAGCACTAACCATGTATAATGTGCATCCTTATTTGTCCCTCAAAAATTGGGGCAAAAAGTGTGCATTATACACAGCAAAATCCAATAACTTTAGGAAACACTGCCCACCCCTTCTTGGGAGGTCCTGATGCACAATGGCATGTTAAAGGTTCTGAGAAGTCTTGCTTTTAGTTTTGTGGTTTCAGAACCTGTTAATATGTGACACAATTTGGCACATTTTTCTCTCTCGTTACCTCAGCTTTCAACGCCCTTACTGATGTGGCAGGGGCTGTATGTACAGTGAGGAAGCCATCTGTTTCTACGCTTTTAACTGCCGTTCACTGCTTGTGAAAATCTGTCACTAGAGTCACCTGAGTCTTGTGCTTGCTTTGGCAGCACATATACTAGACTAACCTGAGTCCTAACTGGCTGATCTTGTGGTGATGGTGTAGCCTCTGATTGCCTTCAAGGTAAAAGTGAACAGCACTTTTTTTCTTCAACTCAATTTTTTTGAGTAGTCAATGAATGCTCATGATTCAAATATCAAAAACTAAGAAAAGGTATTGAGTGAGAATTCTCCCTCCCACCCCATCCCCAGTATGCTCAGTTGTCATTTCCATCACCAACACCAAAGGTAACTGCTGCTTTTAATTTCTTGTTTAACCTTCTCAAAAATGTTCTTGACAATTCACACTTACACATGACTTTTTATAGGAAGAGTAGGTTATTATATACATTAGTTTCAAAGAGCAAAAATTGTTTATCATCACCCTAAAGGTCATAACAATCCCAGAACTGGATTCTGCCGCAAAGCCTTAATTTGCTCATGTGAAGAAAAGATAAAAAATATGTTTATGGAGGGCCTGTAAGTCTTGGGTTTGGAAAACCAGAGACTTTTAAAAGGAAAGAGGTGATATGTGTCAAGCTCATGAACAAACTAAAATGCAACCTTGCCATGGAGAGACCTCTCCAGAATACTGAATTGCTGATATGAAACATGCATCAAGCAAATGCAGAGAAAAAGAGGTAAAAACAAAAGGAGATATGCCAAATGAAATGAATAATAAATGAGCAAGCAGGGGACCAGGGAGAGGGAAAGGATAGCCACAGATGACAGAGCAGAATATTCAGTAGCAATGATATTTCTTTTTCAGTTTCAAATCACTGAGGCAGGGAGGCTGTCCTATCATTAAGGCAGTATAACAGGTGGTTAAGAGGATGTAGAGTCAGTCAGGACTGTTTTTTAAGTCCCAGCTCTTCACTTAGTTTCTGTATGATGTTGGGCAAGTTACCTAACCTCCCTGTGCCTCTACCATATCTGTAAAATGGGCAAATAAGAGTACCTACCTCACAGGACTGTTGTGAAGTTCCTAAGAGATGGAGCCTGTAAAGAAGCTAGCCAAGTGCTTGACCCAGATGAATTAGTATTTGCTGAACAGTGGTGATTTTGGAGACTAGTAAGTAGATAAGCTATTTACACAGTATCCTTACCTCATCCAAGTAACAATCCATTCACTTAAAAGTTCAGACTGAGAGCAGGTTGTTGACGGATTCATTGGTTAATGTCTACCTGAACTCTGATTTTTTGTTGGTAGTGATGCCTGTTCTTCCTTTTTGCTACTGCCTTAGAAAATTCTGATATATCCAGTGGATTTGGGTCTTACTGGGTGTTTGAACCACTGAAAGACAATTTCAGTTCCAGTGGATAACAAAGTCAGATTCTCGTCCTTTATTTTAGTCCCTGGCAATGAGTTAGTGGACTAGAGTCATCTCGCCAATTTGTAGGAATGGCTGAGAGGAAGATCCATTCCAAATCTTATCCGTTAACTCAACAAAAGCTGCACTGAACCACGTTCTTTATGTTAAGTAGAAACGATACTTGGTAAGTGGTAGGCTGCAGTCTAGCATCCAGCTGTATAATAAGAACCACATTGCTGATGTCAGCAACTAGGAAGCCGTAGCCTGTGGGAAGTCTTTGGGACTCTAGCATCCGCTTATATTTTTAACATCTTTGCTTTTTTTGCCCTTGAGTTAACACATCATCTTAGCTTTTCAAAGAGAGTTCCAAATCAGTGAGGGCTGAGCCTATTTAAGAGCTGATGGGAGAATCATGCCATTAAAGTAGCTCTTGCCCAACAAATGAGGAATAGAGTTACTTCAGAAACTAGAAATCCACAAATTTCTTTAGAACTACGATCTCCAGACAGTTCTCAGACACTGGAGGAAGTCTAAGACTTTGGAACCACCACAATGTAGTGAAGGAGACGAATTTTTTCACATGTGGCCAGTGAAATAATGGCTAGCTGGGCTTAGTAAAATATTCAAACATTTCCAGGAAATATGCAAGCTATGGATCACCAGTTATTAGATGTAGTTGTGCATGTCTCGTTGGGGCCCTCAAGATGTGAAAAATAGTCCTTAATATCTCTCTGGATGATTCTGTTCTGGAATCAGCTAAATGACATGAAAATTGTCCTCTGTTATGGATGAGAATAATAAACTCACAGAGTAATTTTTATCCTGAATTCAGACCCTGTCTGCTTCTTCCTCCCCTCTCTGTCCAAATGCTGTAATGGGATGAATGATGTTTTCAATCAGGGAGGGATGGGAGAAATTAAGAAGCTTTAGGAAAAGTATATCCTGAATTTCCAAAAAACTGTCTAGGTCAGTCCAGAGTCTAGTCAGAAAGTGTATTCATCCTGCTGGATATTTCCATTGACAGCGGAAGCGAGGCAGGGACAGCTGAAAATGATTACACTTGTGACCCTTTCCCAGGGAGATCCTGAAGTTGAAGGTACTTGGAGGCTCACAGCTTGTTACCATTTTTCTTCATTTCTCTGGGTAAGGAGTCATGCTGAATGAATTTGTGATTCACTTAATAAACACTCAGGGGAATGATTTCTTGCTTCCCCAAGCCATGTTTTTAAGTCTGGTCTACACCACCCTTCAAAATATGAAAGAAAGAAAAAAGTCTTAGAAAACCAAATGACTGTCTTTACTCAACATGGGTGAAGAATGTTCTCATTCTGTTCATGTTATGATGGAAAGGAGTGTGCAGGAATGGGATGGGCAGTAAATTGGGTGTCAGCCCCATCTGCCAGCATGCTGGTTAAGAGAATTACTACATTTCAAGTGGCTTGAAAAGTGTAATAAAATCTAGATATGTAAAGTCATATTATTCTTGTCTATTTGGTGAGCCTGTCAGACTTGATAACACTACTTGACTAGTTTCCCTGAAACTACTGTATAGCTAAGAAAATATGCTATCGTAAGACCTTCAACTAGGCTATCTACAGTGTTCATGCTGGCATATGTGTTTTTCCCATTTGAAAATTGTTGCACAGAATTATGTGGTCTAACCATCACATAGCCTTTTTAAAGAAACCAAAGCAGAGAACATATATTCTGCTTACACTGAACTGAAGCGTTTGGTTGGCCCAGTCAGCTGACTTGTTATGCTCAGATGAACTTCAGCCAACTTAGTGTGGCCACTCTTCAGGTGAAATGTCCAGATGGCCCAAATAACCAGCTTCACCTGCAGTTATTTTGTTGTTCTGCATGGAGAGACACAGATTTAAGGAAATCCTACGGCATATTAGTTTTAATATTTTTTAATGTTTAGCAGAAAATTTAATTTCTGAGAATATAGTTTCAGTTTACAAAGAGGGGCATGTGCAAAGTCTTTCAACACTCTGTGTAACAAAACTTAGTAGAGATCATTGTGTTGACAGAACATACTGTATATGAAACATAGATAGGTTCAAGTTCAAAGCTGCTGGCTTCACAGTAGCATTCTATATGTATTTTTATACTTGTATACCTTACTAATCCTGGAAGAAACCAGTTGTTCAAGGATACTATAGCATTGCCAAATAGCCAAACAATGTTTCACTATAGTTTATAGCTACTGAACTTTGCCAGAAATTCCATACACATATTCCATACCTGTTTTACTTCAGACCATGGGAAGGAAAAAGTAGACTGTTCCAATATCACGATGTTCCTTTGTAAAGACTATTTCTCACTGGCTGCACCAAGGAGTTTGTGGACAGGACCTCCCTTGTGTGGAGAACGCCATTGGCTTATTTCATAGATAACTGTGTCAGTGCTGACATAGAAGGTACAGTGCTTAAAGTGTACAACATACGTGCCATGTATGGCCATTAAAGCTTTAGTTAAACAATCACCACAAGGTGGTTTTAGTGTGGCAACTACTTTACCACTGGTATTTAGATAGCTTTTGCTTCTGAAAGATACTTAAACCATCTCCTAGAACCCACCACTTTAGGTTTTAGGCTTGATTTAACTTTAACTCTCATTTATGACTAAGAGCTCTTTAATTTCCTTCTATCAAAGATTCTTTTTCTCCTGTTATAGCTTTCAATGATTTTTCTCTTTTACCCGCTTATTAGCTCAGTTGCACATTGAATAATCCTCTAGGTTTTGGTACAAGTTGTATAGTGTAGCAGTAGTGGGGATAGCAGTGGTCCTAGTAGTAATACATAGTAAAGTGTAATAATAATAATAGAACAATAGGTGCTGTTGTAGAAAGAGCATGTTTTTGCTTTCCTAGAGTCCATTCTTTCTTTTGGAGACTTGACCTCCCTTATGCTTGACCTACATGGATACAGGGCCCGGGCCTGGCCAGCTGGAGCATTTCATCCCCTGGCCCCAGTGACTAACTCACAGCTGTTCATGAGATCCAACCAGGCCAATGGAACCCCATGCTGGGATTTTCAGGAAACTCTTGGGATCTCTTTCTTTTGTGATTGCCCAGCTGAGAGAATATCTCAGCACCTGTCTTGTCATCTCATGAGTGACAGTCTACCTGAAAAAGAAACTAATCAGAGGAATGCAGGGCCAAGCAATTTAGAGAAAACTCATAGTGAGGACCTTGGATGAGCAACTAGATCCAGATGCTCCTGAAACCTTTTTTTCCCCCTTGAGCCAGATTGAGTTGGGCTTCTGTCACTTACAACTAAAAGAATCCTGACTGGTACAGGATACAATGGTAACTGTGCCATTTGTGAGCATTGCTTCTGTGCCAGGCACTGAGATAAGCGCTTTCAAGGATGTCCTCTCATTGAATCTACACAATAATCTTATGTTTGTTCTCATTTTGTGGATGAAGAAACAGATTTAAAGAGGTTAAGTAACTTCTCTGAGGCCATACAGCTGCTGAGGAACACTAAAGCCTCTGAACTGATAATATGGATAAGGTTGACTTTGGCAAGATGGGCCTGTGACATTGACACAAAGAAATACTCAGATGGGAGGGCTGCCATTAACTGGGAACTGAGGCAGTGACAGCATCAGTTATTAAGTTATTAACTTGGCCATAGGGCTGGTTAGATCCTGAGATTCTCCACAGGGCACAGGAAAGACAAGAGTCCCAGGCTTCTGTCAAGAGACAGGATGTATATCAGGCCCTGTGTATCATGGTGCCTTAATGCCTGGATGAATTAAGGTGTCTCCTGAAATGGGCCTTGGGATTGGTCCAAATGGGGTTAAGTGGCTGGTGAAAGATGAGGCAGAGGTTGGCCCTAGAGTCCATTCCAGCAGTATTTGTGGCTTGCAATTGATTTGTCATGGTCTGGCCCAAGGCAAGGTGAAGTCATTGTGGTTGAAGGTAAAAATGATCCAAGCAGGTTCACAGTGCCAGGCAGGGCCTGTGTGCCTCCCAACCATTCCTTAGCCCTAACCTGTCCTGCCTCTCAGGGGAACTGACCCCTGCTGTTGCCTGTCACAGGCCCCAATGTTAGATGGCTTCTGCCTGGGTACAGTCAATGGTAGTCACTGGTGAGAGATTGGCAGGGGGAACAAGGCTAAGTTAGGGTGTTTCTCTTCTTTATTCTCCACCTCAGACTCACTCTCTGGCAACTGCTGGGTCTCCTCCGTGGCTCCAGCTCTCATAAGAAAGACCCACCATGGTCCCACTTCTCCCTCCTAGCCCCAACCCCCAGAACTCTGGAAATGTTGCCTTTGTCCCGCTCGCTGAGGGGCTAGTCAAGGCTTCCTGCTAGCACTGTCCTCTCCTGCTGTCTCAGCTCCTCCATCACCTGTGTAACCAATCCCCTGTTGTAACCATTTGAAGTGTTTCCTGTTTTCCTAGCTAGCCAAACATCCCAAACTCAACCACTTCATGACGCCAGCAACCCTCCATTTGAGTACCCTCACAGTACTCACAGTACTGTAGCATGTGCTAAAAATAAGTTGGTTGCTTACTTAGTTGGTGTGGAATCCCTTGCCAACCTAATCCATCCATTCATTTCCTCTGTTTTCACAGGACTGCTCTGCAGAATCAAAGATCCTGTTTCTCCGCTTCATTTTAATGGGCTGGCTGGTCTCCTCAACTTCCTACTTTCTCCTTTGTAAGCTGCTAAGAACTAAGCAATAGGAATCATTCCTGAAAACCCTTTCCGTCTTCTTAGTAATTGTATCAAATATCTGACTTTGTGTAGGCTGGTCAGAGAAAACATACTTCCCCTTTCACTAAAGGCGAAGCATCTCAGCACCACTCATTACTGCAATTGCTTGTGTTTTTTGTTTTGTTTTGTTTTGTTTTTAATTTAAGGGGCAAGTCTGACTTACCCTGAAAGCAGTGGTTCTGGTTAATGGACTTAGCATACCAATTCTCATTTAATGCAGTAAATAAACTTCAAGAGTACACTTTTGTCTGAATGGAGGCAAATCACAGTATTCTTATACCATGGTATTGAAGAGCATCCATCATTAAATAAACATCATCTCTTTTAAGCCATTATGTCAAAGTGAAGTCAACCTGAATTTCTTGTTTTGTGCCTGAAAGAGTCAGAAAATGTACCTTTAGCAGTAGCTTATACACCTGCCTGCCTTTGCCTCCAGAATGCTACATTTCCAATCCAAATCTTTCTTGGTGTGAAACATTTTCTGCCTCAGGAAACAATCCAGAAGGTTCTGGATGGACATGTGGGGTCAACAGCACAGCTGACTGGAGCTGACTGAGCCAATGGTGCAGCTTTGGTACAGTGTTTTGTTGGCTGTATCATCTGTAATTGGGGTTGGCCAGAGTGGGAGAACTTTGAAAGTATTCACAGGAAGTGAATATTTCCTGACTGGCTCATCCCTTGCTGACTCTCCAGCATTTTTTTTGTCTATAACAAAAACATTTTGCCTTGTATGTTCCTGCCCAGGGCCTCTTGAGACAGTGGGTGTTTTTTCTTTCATTTTCAACTTGTGCCAAATGTGTCAGGAGTTAAGTCCATCATGCATAGGTCTTGGCCCCAGAGCTTTTGGGGATGTGGCCTATCTGTTTCTGACACAGGCAGCACAGTAACCAAATGTGTCTGTAAGTCCAACCCTTTAAGGAATCTTGGCTTGGTGCTTCTAGAAAAATGAGAACCCTGTTAAACGTAGACTGAGGAAACAGTCCTGATAAACTCTCCCATTCTTATGATGTAAGTAAAAATAAAAAGAGAGTGGAAGCCATCTAGATTGGATGTCCAAGGGGACAACTAAGATGAAGCACCTTTAGTATCATCCTCTGTACCTAGCGCTGGCTTTCACTTCACCTCAGACTAGATCCTCTAGGCAGGGCCACCACATCTGGCCAGAGGTCAACTCCAGGAAACACCATTCTTATAAAATCTGAAATTTAATCTGCTCAACCATACACGGTGGCCCTATTGTAGGAGGAGGCATCCCTGGCTCCCCTTGCCACACCTAGACCTAGACGTAGACCTAGACCTAGGCCTAAACGGTCTTCTCTCCCTTAGCCCCCAACTTTCTCTCTGTGTAAACTGTTCCTGTTAGGCCTCAGTTTCTTTGCCTTAAAAAAGGGGGTGATTCTTAACTCCAAAAGCTTTTGTAAACTGACAAAACAGGGACTCATGTTACATGGGGAAAGTTTTTCCCCCAAAACAATGTAGTATTATTTCAAGTTGGCACTAGCAAAATTACTCACTGAGAATGAAAAATGTACCCATATGAGCTAAACTAATTCCACGTGCTGAGAAGACCATGGAAATTAGCAAGGGCTAATGTGGTCCAGGGTCCCCAAGAAATGAGGCTGACCTCAAGTCAACCATGCTTTGGAAAATTGTGGGTCGTAAGTGGCTTTGAAATGATTATGACCCTGTGTATCAATATGACTCTTGAGTTGAAAATTGTAACATTCATTAAAGTCAACCATAGGAAATTTTATAGCTTAGAGAAGATTTTCTTCAAGCACAATTGGGTTCAGAAGAAAGGGATAGAGGAGCAGCTGGTGGAAGAAAAAGAAGCTCATGGAACCAATGAGACTGTCTTGGTGAGGAGCAACTGGATTGGCTTTGAAAAGAAGAGTCTGAGAGCTTAGAAGCAGACAAGAGAGACATGAGAGACTGCATGGGCCGAGGGAAAGTTCGTACGTTAGCAGGATAAAAAGTTGATTGGAATGAAAGGCATACATTTGAAGAATGAGAGATACAGGATTAGTGGGATGGAGTCATCACAGACCACAGAGCACAGAGGGTTAGAAAGGCAATGCAGGGCATGCTTGGTGCTCAGACTCCAATGAAAGTGTACCTTCCACAGCCCTCAAACCAAGTATTTAGGAAAGAGCCTATTCCATCAACCAGGTCACAACTTAGAGAATCTTAAAACTTTTTTTGTTTTTTGTTTTCTGCATGGTCTGGTTCTTTTCTCTATATATAATTTCCCATGTGGGGACACACACCACTTTGTCAAATAAACAGTGACTTCCTTAAGGGTTGTTCAGACTAGAACTTGTTTTTGAAAATGTGTTTGTCCCTCAGCAAAGAAAACAAATAGACCATCCTAAAATTGGCATCCTTCAAATTAGAAACCAAAGTAAGTTGCTGCAAAGTACTTGTCATTGATAATTTATACTGACACCAAAGTTTGAGGTGTTTTTTTTAAGCTTAAGTCTTTAAACACCCTTTTCAAGTGGTGTTTAACATTTAGTCAATACATAGACCTCCCTGAGACCATGGGATTAATGTTCCCATGCAGCCCATGACTCAGGAGTGGGCCAGTGCAACCACAGCAGCCATTAGACATAGGCTTCCTGTGACGAGCCAGTCCTCAAACAGACAGACCACTGAATCTTTCCATGGTATTCTCCTTAGGGTAGGTAATGTATGGAGTATGTGTCTCAACCAAAAGTTTTTGGTTGCAAGGAGAGAAAACTCAAGTGAACTTAAATAAAGGTAAAGATGTTGAGATGCCATTGGAATGATTTTCAGCCAGTCCTCAAGGGAACTAAGCTTGAATGTGGGGAGCACCAGAGAGAAGGCAGCTTCTCCTCTGTTTGTCTGGAACAGCGCAGTCCCTCTTCTGCTTTCCTGTGTTGGTTTCATTCTTCTCTGTAAAAACATATTCAATTCATGTTATTTGTGGCAGTTACGTTCTCCAATCACTGACTTAGTGAATACTGAGCCATTACTCCTAGGAGAATACAGGATTAGGTTCCTACTAACCTCACAATATTTTTTGCCAACTGATCAATAAATAACCTCGTTTTATGTGTAGTTCTGTTTTAAGGCACATTATTGAAAGCACTGTTGATTTATCAACATTGAGCTCATGGCCAATAGCACTGTAACATATGTCCGAGAGAAGCTTATCTAACACATGTATTTTATCTGTAAGGAGCATCACAGCCTTCTTGAGCTTAGGAACACTAGGTAACATTTCAAGACTGTGCCTGGGTGTCATTTTAAACAGTGAAATCACCAATGAAAATATGAAAATGTGGCACTCAATAGACCCTCCAAAAAAACACTTGCTTTAGGAGAGTTGAAACAAAAAGGCAGAACATTGCCTTATTCCATATCAGCTGGGAGTGTGGCATTGGGTGACTCAAATTTTTCACCATTTTTCTCATGCCTGCAAATGGCTGCAAAAGTATCACAAATATTGATTTGGGGGATATAAATATAATTTAGCGAGTAAGCAAAATGACAAATATGGGACACACTGATAATAAGGGTTGACTGTATCTTCTACTCTTAGCTCAAGGTTTCTGCTTCCCTGTAGCTTCAGCTTTCTCTGTGGCTCTCACTCCCCTCAGCTGCAGCATCATTCTTGACTTGCATGGTATTTCCCATCTGCTCCCATGGTTAAGTGCCTCAGTAGCTTCAGATCGCCATTCCAAACACCACCCTCTCCCCAAAGAATATGTTTGGTCCAACCTAGCCTTTGAATTGATTCCATTTGGAGCAAATGTCCATCATGATCTAATCAACTGGGGTACCAACAAGGGTAGTGGGTACATGTTAAAGAAGAGAAGTCATATGATCCATAGGCTCCTATAGGACTGAACATAGGGTATAGTCAACCAAAAAGAGAAGTCAAATATTGCAGACGAAGTGACTACTTTTTGGTGTAAACTCAGGACTACCAAGAAAAAACCCTTTCCACTTCCTTTCCTTCCGATACCTAAAATTTCCTTCACAAAGACAAAGAATATTTTTTTCATGATTGGAGATAGGGCTTAAAATGCCCAAATGCATTGGTGGTCTTAAGACAAAGAATGTTGATTCTCACAGAGGTATACATGACAAATGATAAGTCATTCTTCTGAAACCAGGGAACTGAAGAAGGTAAGAAGAGGAAAATGTGCTACAGAGCAGAAAGTAGCATAACAAAGGTAAGCAAAGAGCTCTCAGGGGACATGACATTGGAATCCCTATTTTACCTGGGCTGGTGTTTGCTTGTTGGATGGTTTCTTTTGTTTTTGTCTCCTACCCTTCTCTCCTCCCTACACACATACTACAGCATCTCATGGTCCATTGCTATGTCTGTGGGAAGCTTTGAATGAAACCCCAGAGCAGTCAGGTCTGAACTTCTCTAAACATCATTAACTAGACAATATCTCAACAACTCCAAACTCATATATCCAGCTTTTGTGGAGTTGGACAGAAATTCAGTTAACAATACTTTGCTCTTTAAATGCAGTTTAGTAGCCCTGGATTGCAGATTTAGTAGCTCAGTGGATTGAGTGTTGGCCTGCGAATTAAAGGGTCACCTGTTTGGTCCCCAGTATAGGGTACCTACCTGGGTTGCAGGCCACATCCCCAGTAAGGGGCGCAGGAGAGTCAATCACACCTTGATATTTCTTACCCTAGCTTCCTCCCTCCCTTTCCGTCTCTAAAAGTAAATAAATAAAATCTTTAAAAAATAAATGCAGTTTAGCAACCATCTTTCTCCTTTCATCTGAGCTTTCTCTTAGAATCTTATTCCAGCTCCAGTATATCAAAGTGCTTCTTCCAAACAAATGTAAACACAAGTAAACTTAATAACAGATGCCTTCCAAAGATGTCAACAGACTACAATTTTTTCCATCTCATGACTCCAGAAAGGGAGAACACTAAGACGGAGAAATCATCCTCCCGGGAGCAAGGAGATAGGAAATTAGAGAAACACAGATGAAATGGCACACCAATGGTCCTGGCAAGCCATGGAGAAGTAAAATGACAAGTTTTCAGGGACATGAATTGGAGGCAAAGGGATGAAGGTAGGAGAATGGTGAGTGATTCCTGTATTGTTGGGCAGATAAGAGAAAACAACTGTAGTCTTTGAAAAGAAGAGCAGTGTTTGAGATTTACTCCCAGAAATCTGGGGAAGTCCAGACTACACCTTCAAGAACTGGAGGGATTTGGAAACCAGTATAACTAGGATTAACTAAGGGCTCACATACATTGCCTGACTAAGGCCAGGCTCAGCGTGGCTCACAACATTATCTAAAGTCGCACTGAATTTCAGAGCTAGAACAACCAAAATGGAAAATCTGTTTTCTGGTAGCAATCAACACTTTCAATTGCTTAACCCAACGTAAGTGATGGGACATCAAAGTCCGAAAGGCTTATGGCTTCTCCCTACAACATATCATGACCCACCCCCCAACTGTGAACTCTTCCCCCCTATGTTCCTGATGTCATATCCTGGCATCCTAAAAGGATTGGGGGGAGATTACATAACTGTCTGAAGTATTACAGAATGTGAAACGATAAACAAGCTAAGTAAATTGTGAGACATGAGTCATGATTCTCTTTGTTCTGCATCTTTATAGCTACATTTAAAAAATTACATGTTTTTCCTTCATGATAGAAATCGAAAACAAAACAAGATAATAATAATTTTTTAAAACCCTCTAAGTGCCCTTTGTTGGAGAAACCTGTTTTATCATATCAGGTTATACCGAGGCAACTGCTGTTGAAATAATAACCAACATTTTTTGAGAGTCTATTGTGTGTTAGGCACTCAAAACCACCTACGTCTACACCAGTTTCAGAAACGAGGATACCAAAAACAGGGAGGTTAAGTGATTTATCTATGATCATCAGTTACTAATTTTCAGAGACAAAAACATGAACGTAAGACTGCTTGTGCCCCACTTCCATGCTCTTACCTATTACACTATCCCATCTCCCCAGTCTCTTAGAGCAGACTTCTCAAGCGACCCAACCAAAGCAAGCCTGAGGTTGGCCACCCACCCTGCAACCGGCTACCATTCTAGTTCACACTCATGCTGCAAGTGGAAACTTTCTGCTACAGATTTCCAGGTGTTACTGGTATCTTTCTCTTGCCCTGATTTTGGAAGAATAGATCTTCAAGCTCCTAGGCACAACCTGCTACCCACTCTTGATAAGGAAAGAGATATATTAACATATAAAATAGTAGCAACCTTTAGGGAATGATAAAAAAGTATTTGTACTCATATTAAGTCTGTTAAAAAAATCTAACTCCAAGAACAGTTTTGGGGGCAAAGGGAATGAAACCAAAACTGATAGAGGTATAGGTGACTAGATGGACTGAGGATAATTTTGAATTTAAAGATTTAGAAGTCTTTTGGGAGAAGAGTTCTTCTGAGCCCTCCAGTCCTCAGTAATGAAGTTTACGTGCTCTCCTCTCTCTAAAGATAAGAGTTAAGTTCTAGGGATAAATACTTCATTTAAATCAAGCCTCAGCTAGGTGATGGAGATAGAGGACGCAAAGACAAACCCCATGCCCTTTAGGAGATTACAGATTGATTAGAGAAGGAAACACAGAATATAAAAGTTCAGCTCTGAAGTTTCATTGAAAATCAATGTTTTTATTAAAAGATACATGATTTCAATAGATACAGGAAAACATTCCATTAAAAAATCATTACCTAGTCCTGGCTCGGTGGCTCAGTGAGTTCGAGCAGCATCCTGGACACCAAAATGTTGCGGGTTCGATCCCCAGTCAGAGCATGTGTGGGAGACAAATGATCTCTCTCTCCCCTCTTTCTTCTCTTTCTCAAATCAATAATAAAAAATATCCTCAGGGAGGATTAAAAAGAAAATCATTATCAATTCATTGTTTTTTAAAAAACAGAGAAGTAACTCTTGGGAAAAAAGAATGAAAAAACTACCTTTATTTGATAACAGGTATTTTTCCAAACCAACCAAAAGCCATATTAAATCTTGAAATTGTATAAACACCCCTATTGAGTTTAGGCATAAAACAAGAATGCACAGCTGCTGTTCAACATGGACTTGGTAGTCTTAACCAACCCGCCAAAAAAGTCATAAGATATAAGATTGGAAAGGAAGAAATTAACTGTCATTATTTGTAGTCTTCTTGCTCACTTATTTTAAAAAGCTCACAGAATCAATGGACAAACTTTTATAAATAAGAGTTTAGGAAGATAGCTGAATAGAAAAGCAAAACAGAAAAATCTAGTAATAATAATTGGCAATTGTATAGCACTTTGTGTAATTCAAAGCACTCAGACATGTTCTCATTTAAAAAAGCTCCTCCCAAATCCTGTGAATTTGATGTATCATCATCATACCCATGATCTGCAGCCACAACTACATTGTTTCCATTTGACAAATGTGTAACTGAGGCAGGGATTGCATTTTTTTCCCTTTTTAAAAAGTGAGATGTGGGTCAGAATGGCCATCACAAACAAATCAACAAGCAAGTGCTGGTGAGGTTGTGGAGAAAAGGGAGCCCTAGTGCACTGTTGGTGGGAATGCAGGCTGGTGTAGCCACTGTGGAAAAAAGTCTAGATTTTCTAAAGAAACTAAAGTTGTAACTGCCTTTTGATGCAGAGATCCCACTGCTGGGTTTCTACTGTAAGAATCCTGAAACATCAATTCAAAAGAACCTATGCATCCCAATGTTCATAGCAGCACAATTTACAATAGCCAACTGCTAGAAATAGACTAGTACTGAAAATAGCCTAAGTACCCATCAGTAAATGAATGGATCAAAAAACTGTGGTACATTTACACAATGGAATACTACACAGCAGAAAAAAAAGAAGGAACTCCTACCCTTCACAACAGCATGGATGGAACTGAACAGTGTTATGCTAAGTGAAATATGACAGTGGGTGAAAGACAAATACCATGTGATCTCACCTGTAAATGGAACCTAATCAACAAAACAAACAAGCAAGCAAAATAGGACCAGAGACATGGAAATAAAGAACAAACTGATAGTGACCAGAGGGCTGGTGGAGGAGGATAACGGGGGAAAGAAGAGGAAGGGTTGTCAAGGAACATGTATAAGGACCCACAGACAAAGACAAAGGTGCAGGGGAGGACTGAATGTGGGAGGTGGAGGTGGGTAGGGCTGGGGAGGGTAATGGGGGGAAATGGGGACAACTATAATTGAAAAACAACAAAAAAGAAAGAAAAAAGTGAAGTGTGATTTATATATGGTGGTATTCACACTTTTTGGTTTTATAATTCAATGTGTTTTGGCAAACATATAGTCATATAAGAACCACCACAATCAAGATAATATACTTGTCACCCCTTCCCCACTTCCAGGCCCTGATAACCACTGATTTCTTTTCAATCCTATAGTTCTGCTTTCCCTGCTTTTTTTTAACCTTTAACCTTCATATAAATGGAACGATACATTATGTAGCCTTTTGCATCTGACTTCATTCATTTAGCATAATGCATGGCTCTGCCACCTTGTCAACACTGGTATTGTCAGAATTTTTTAAACTTTAGTCATTCTAATAGGTGTGTAGCAGTGTCTCACTGTGGTTTTAATTTTCACTTCCTTAATGACTGAAGGTGTTGAGGACTTTTACACACTGCTGGCCCAATGAGAGGCACCCATTGTACCCACTAGTTCAGTAGATGCCCTTCACTGAGTGAAGGGGCCATTGGGAACTCTTCTTATCATGCCAACCTAGAGGACCTGTCATTGTTCTTCTGCTGGATCAGGACGTAGACAAGGACGCCGCTCCACCCTCTGGGTGAGGCCGCCATCTGAGTGAGGGTACAGAGGAATTTGCATCTCTCAGACAATCCTATGCACTCAGTAACCACTTGCTCTCAAATTAATCTATTCTTCACAGAAAAATAAATAAATAAAAACAGGTTTATGGAGAACGTGAGGAGTTGGAGCCACTGGAAAGAAATATAACACAAATTGTGAGGAATCTGATAAACTGGCTAAGCCTAACAGGAAAAAAAAAGGAGTATGCAGGAGTTCCAATATAAGTATACTGGGGAAAAATGGCCAAAATGAAAATTCAGTAAGTTGTCCTAAGAGGAATCACTGTCATAAGTTAGACTAGAATTCAAATTTCCTCATTCAGAGCCCAATGGCCAACCATCAGAGCCATGGACGTCTGCTCTGGGGCTGACAAATCCTTCCATGATGCAGTTACCAAGGAAATGAGCTCCAATGTTACATTCCTTTGGTTCTGTCGGGTTGTCGCTACCTCACTCGGTAAAGAAGGGGTGAGTAAAATATTCCCTTCATTTTGAACGTGGAAGAGGAGACAGAAGGTAGTAGAGTAATAATGGCATGTGTGGCAGGAAAAGCGGAGCGGGTAGGATGAAGGCCCACAGTCCTCCTGAGATGCATAATAGACCACAAAAGTCAACGACAGAAATCAAGATACAGCAAAATCTTCCACTTTACAAAAATTTAAACCTTGACAGAAAGGAAGAATTTGGGGGGAAAACATGAAAAAATGGCTTTTCCAATTTAAAATGGCCTTGTACATATTTCATCAAGATGGAGGGTGATTTCAAACATGTTTAGAGGAGCAGAGTGCACTGAGAAAGGCTGTCCAAGTAGATAGACACCCTACAAGGTAAAATTAAGACATTTCATAGCTGGCATTCCATTATTACTAAAGTTATTATGATTTGCACTGTAAGCAAATGTTCAAACAAAATGCACTAGAACCATAGTATTGACATATGCAGGGAGGAAAGGAGAACTGTGCATTCAACTTTATGGAGGTTCACACCAAGAAGAATTATACAGAAATCGTTTTATAGCTTAAAAGTGGCCAAAGATCAGCAATTTTCTATGGTTAGACCTAATTTGGACCAGAGTCCAATCCCAATGATTAGTTTTCTAGCTACAGTATATTATACAGAAATTCTCGTCGATATTCCTTTTCCTGACCGAAGTCTTTCCTGATGGGCCCATAGACCATGATTCATAAATGACTCACTGGGGTCCTTCCCTCAGGCCAGCTGAGGGGCCACACTGGCCCCTTCTCTCCTCAACCACCATTATCATCCACTTCAATCATTGGCAGCAAAATGTAGCCACGATGGCATGTGGGATTAGCACCTCATCTAAGCAGAGCTTTTTGGAAATGTCCAGTTATATTACTCCCTTGATTCTGAAGAGAACAAGGTATGGTTTAGCTGCCAAATGTTATCATTTTATTCAATAAGATCTCTCCTTTGGGAATAGCCAAAGATTAGAGACCTCGAAATGTATACGTAACCTTTTATCGGAGCAGAAGTCTACCCATTGTTGTTGACTGACTCATTTAACAGAGAATTGAGCAACTACCACGTGCACAGCACTGTCCCTGACCTGTGTGGATTCCAAAGCTACTGAGCTGCCATGTAGGTGAATAAAAAAGATACACATCTATATGGGCTAAGTTACATGAGTTGAAACTTAAGAAACAAAGCAATGCATTTGGCAAGTCACAGTGGAATGAAGGCACACATGCCAGGAGATTTGTGCAGAGAGTATTTTGCATTTAGGAGAAGGATGGCTTTGTGGCCAGAGAAGCCTAGGGGAGAAGTGTAGTGGGGTTTGAAGGAAGGGTAACACTGAGAAAGGAGGAGGCCAGAGCAAAAACAGCCTGGGTAGAAGCTACAGGGCCAACAGAAACATGGCCCCAAGAGAGCTACGGGGACTTCGAGTAACAGTGCTCATTGTTCATTTCCTGGGCGGTTTGGCGGCATCCGCCATGGGGCAGTCCAGAGTGAGTGACGGACACCTTTATCCCTTGTTAATGAAGAAATCTACGAACAGAAAAGCAAAGCTTCCTGTGTTCTTTTTGCAAGTCCTCTGCTCTCCTCTCCTCGTTCTTCCTTGGAGCTGCGTCTGGGTGATTGGTACTGAAATCACGCTACTGAGTTGGGAACTCCTCGATATTTCTGCCAGTAGACCCAATTTGGAAAGCACAACCAACTTTCTTGTTTCTGTCATCTTTTAAAAGTACTAGGTTTTAAGTATTTAAAATGTTTCATTCATGACTGATAACTTCATTGACGAGTTTAACTGTTAAAATAAAGGCAAACAATCATTTCAGGGAAGGCTCTGAGGGACTAAGCTGGTCATCACTTCTCTGTTCAACTCAGAAGCCGTACACATAAAAGGTTAGTGAACTCATAGAGAACCTTCCCTAGGGTGTTTTTACTTTAAGAAAAGTTGTGAATGAGAAAACCTTTCTTTTTTTTACCCCAAAGAATGAATTTCTCATGGCATAATTTTATACCCTGGGGCACCTAGGTAGGAGAAATGGTTTAGGACAGGGGAGTCTTTCAAATACCACTGTATTCCAAATAACCACTTTTCTGCCCAGAAAGAAGGTTAACCCTTGCAGTGATGACAATAGAGAGACAGTGGCCTCTTCTCCTGCCTTTCCACACTTAAAGGGCTGGTGCCAGAACCTTCATTTGACCCTGGACAAGTCTGGTGGCCTACTGAAATAGAATTCTGAGACTCAGATTCCTCTAAGAGAAAAAATAATTTTGGCAGGTGAGAAAATGATAGTCACAGTATGAGCATTGCTTCACAATGGCCAGTATCCATGAGGGGATCCCAGATGATCTGGGCTGGCTACCACAGCCTCCCTCACATGAATGCAAATTCACATGGGCACAGAGCAAGGCTGTTTGTCCCAAGGTCTGGACTGAATGGGCTGCCAGCGTAATATAGCAGGATGTAGAATGGGACTTCTCCTGTTGTCCAAGAATCGTCCCAAACAGCTAGAACTCAGTGCCCTTCTTTCTAGAGACAGTGAGCAAAAATTGGAGCCAGATATTCTCCCCAACTAACTCAGTAAATGTCTGTAGAATCAGCCTCACCACAATCAACCACAGTCATTGCTCTACCCACACCCCACCCTGTGATCCATTCCTTACAGGCAGAGGCCGGGCTGGGGGAGAGAGAGTGAACTAGGGTCTCGGGTTGGCCCTGTGGGGTACCAGGGGCTTGCTAATGCAGTCTCACAGGAGCAGCCTCTGTGTGACAGACAATTCCCTGGAACCCACTGGATTCACCTAAGATGTCATCAAAGGTCAGGACATAGAACTGAAGAGAGTACAGTTAATTGCAGCAACTGGGAAAAAAAAATTTATGTTAATAAGTAATACAATTAAGATGGCTCAAGAAACTGGTTATGTCCTAAATCCATCATTGTATATTTTATTACATCCATATTGTATATCACCTAAATAACATCTCTGAAACGATCAAATGCAATGTTTGCTCAAAACAGTACACAGTAACCTCTTTAACTTATTTAGAGCCCTCCTGATCTCTATCCCCTTAACAAACCTACCACAGATTCCTTCATTTATAATAAGGCCTAAATGATTTTAAAGCGAATATTAATGCTTTGAACAATCAGGGTAGGATCTCAGTGTTTCCCTAGAGCCTTTTAGTTATCTCTGGATCCCTAATTATGGGCTTTACACTGACTTCCTGGGGGCCGGTGGTTCTTAGCCTTAAGGGCAGACAGTAAGTTGTAGTAATGCTTGTCAGAGCCACTGGGTGGCACTGACAGGCTTGAGATGTGGGTTAGAGGGAGGACGAGAGACCAAAAGAGACAAGGAGAGTGGAGGTGGAAGAGGAGAGGGAGAGAGATGAGAGAGAGAAAAGAAGGGCTAGGCTCCAGGCAGCTGCGGCCTCGTGTGGCTTCTGGAGACACTCCTGACAAAGAGCAAGGAGCCCAGCAAGTCTGTCCACCTCCATGGGCCCAGGACCCTGCCCTGTGCCTGGAGCTCTGCTGATGCCCTGGGGCTGTAGAGAGGAGGAAGGAATGCTGCTGCTGCTGCTGCTGGAGGAAGGGGTCCTCAAATAGGGAGTTTGAGGCAGTGTGTGTCTCAACACTCCATCCTATTATTCTAGGATAACTTCTTTGAATATTCAAGAAGTGGTGCTTTAGTGGGGGTTTCAGTGGTAAATGTTTACCTTTAAAAAGACCATAAAGCAGAAGTATCAGCACACAGAGAAGTAAGATTATCTAAGGTTGACAAACTTATTAAAGACTAGATAGTAAATATTTCAGTCTTTGCAAAAGCTATGCAGTCTCTCAGAACTACTCACAGAGCTACTCACTGAGCTCATTGTAGCACGAAAGCAGCCACTGATAAAACATAAATGAATGAGTCTAGCTCTTGGCCAATAAAACTTTATTGATGAAAACAGGCAGTAGGTCAGATTCAGCCCATGGTTTGCCAACCCCATTGCTTTGGGTTCTAAGATAATCTTTCTGATCTCTCCAGCCTTGCACTTACATCCTATTTGATCCAACACCACTCTTTTGCTCTACGACTGTTCATTGGGCTCTCTTTGAATCTGTACTGACAGTATGATCTTAGACAGTCTAAGAGTCTGTGGATGGCTCTAATACACTGTAAGTATTCCCATCTCCCTGTCTGATCACACTCAAGTGCTTCCCCCAACAGTGTTCATGGAGATGACCCTTAGCTTTGAAAAATCTCATGACATGCAGCCTCTGAAGATTTCACAAAGGTACAGGTGAAGTGATGTGATTGCCACCAAGTTGCAGGAATTATACTGCTGTGTCTACAGTGAACCAGATTCGAACCAGCTTGCGAAAGGTCAGCTCCAGCTCAAACCATCAAGTAACTAGAGTTTGTCTTTGGAATTTCAACCAAACACTCTCTACCCCTCCTGTCCTGGCATCCAGAGCCCTCATTCATTCTCTTCCCCACTCTCACTCCCACAGCAGGGAACTTCCTTCTTCTCTTTACTAAGTGAAAATGACTAATGACAGATTGAATGGCTTCCCACTGAGGGATGTGCACATTTCCATAGGTTGAGAGTATTTTAACAGAGAGACACAGTACTAATGGTGGGACATTATACCTTCTAGTGGTGACTTTTGATTTGAAAGCGGATTCTATTTTGACCATGGTCAGTGAGAAAATCCAGGGGAAACATTGAGTAGGGCCACTCCATAGAGCTCTGGACCGCTGCAGAATTTCATGGATTAGGGTGTCAATGGCATCTTCTGGATGTTGTACAACACAATATTGGCCCAGATAGTGGGTCCTCTGATATGTCTGTATGTATGTGTGTGTGGCAGCTCCAAAGAGAGAGACCAAATTCTCTATGGAGTAGATAACTTAATGTGTGGGTTTTGTACTCTCAAATTTTCTTCCTTGGAAAGTGAAGGAAATTGACCTGGAGGAAATGTTTGCATGCCAAATGGGATTGAACACCCTGGACAAGATGAAAATGTATTGGGTTCCTGGGAAAGAGTTTCATTCACATAGTTGATCATAACTGGGTGTGTTGGAGGCCTCTTAAGTATTTCAAAACCTCTGTGACATCACATTTTACTCCAGGCCCTGTAGCAGAAACCAGTTCCTTGAAGGCTTGAGCCAGCTTCCTGCAGGTGCAGTCAAGTAGCTCTGTGCTCACAGTACTCACTGCTCAGCTGACCTGCAGGTGACAGTTCACTGGAAGCAGCTCTGCACTTAAACATGGGCAACAGGGAAACGTGGAGCCCCCTGGACCAATAGGGGATGAGATCCAATGGATAAATGCTTTCTCCTTCCCTTCTTCCATGCAGATGGTTCTGAGACCACATTTTACAAGGTTCCTGAAAATGTCCTATAGGGATTAAGCATCAGTCACCAATACTAGGGACTAACGTCCAAAAGAATCCTACCTAGCATTCACTCTCTTCTTTCCTTGTTTACTTTTCTTATCCCTCACCTGCTCCCTTGGATCACATCACAAATAAGTCACCTGCATAAAAGCCTCTGTCAGAGGTTCTGCTTTGTGGGAAACCCAGGCTTAGACACTGTGCTTGTTCACTTGTAATGAGAAATACTACTGTCTCACACAGCAGCTATGGATCATTAGAGGCAAAACTGCATCCTAGTGAAATACCTCATTCTTGATAATAGTCTTCAAAGCATTTTGATGCAAAACACATATATACAAGATCTCAAAAACAAGTGTATCTGTGGTACCTAACCCTCCCTTGCCCATGGCTAACTCTCCCCAGATGTGAGCATCTCCTATAGCACCCATCCATCTCTCTGATAGTGCCAGTTCTGGATGTAGTGCCTACCCTGCTCCATAGCTGCTTCTACCTGAACTTGTCCACTGGCAGCCCTAGTAAGGGAAGAGGCTCTGGGCTAGAAATGCCAGTGGGCTGGCTACTGGTCAGTCCAAGGCAACACCTGGCCCAAGGGTAGCCCATGCATGGCCATCAGATGGCTCATTAGGTGGCCAGGTGAGAAAGCATATACCCAACTAGACTGATGTAATTAGCTAGGACAAGCACTCTAGCCCATTCAGAATTTGAACTTGAAAATATATGAAAGACTAGATAGTCCCTGGTGACAGTGCAATGGGGCAGATATGCAGAGAGAAGCAGACTCAGAGTGAAAAGGAGACCATGCAGACCAGGACAGAGTGGTCCTGAGGTGTCCTCTAGAGCAACATCAAGCTCAGGTTTCTTTCTAATAACTGTTCTCCAGTGACCCTTCGTCTTTTTTAAATTGGCCTAAGCATGTCTCAACTTTCTTATAAGCAGATAAACTTAAAGGACCTGTTTTTATTTTACCTCTGTCTCTCAAGATCCTGTTTTCCTTAGGCCAGTAACACACAAGGATATCTAATAGGTATCATCTCTCTTTAGACAGGAACTCTCTAGAGGAAGTGCCTCACCTCAAATAGATGATACCAAAGCACTGGGGCAGGTCAGCAGAGAGAGGTTTGGGGAAGTGAAGACAGTTTCAATGTTCCTTAGATGACCCTGCAGAAGCAGCTGCTCAGACAGACAGCCCATGAACAGCTCCTGCCCCATGGTAGGAATTCAGTCCTGGAGAAAATGACAGCAATCTACTCACATCTGGCAATTCTTCTACTTTGGAATGAACATCCACAGAGGGCTGAGCTTGTGGCTTCTCAGCAGTCTCGCCAGTGACTAATACCCATGGTATAGGGAGTCTACACAACGAATTTGCTGGATTGTCCAGATTTCAAATATGCTATCTCAGGGTTGTTAGAGATCATTGATCTATCCCCAGAGTTTCAGTGTTTAGTACATAGTTTCAAAATAATCCAAACTGGTGGGCACTATAATACGGATACCCATGGATTGAAAATATGGGATTCCCACTGGCTGAGGAAACATTAATGACTCATGGAGACAGACACACCATGTGTTTAAATCTGTCTGGATGTAATCTCCCACTTCAAAATTACTTGAAACACAGTAAAAATCATTGAAATCATTATAGAATTTGATTTTACTATAAATATGTGTATAAAGCAAAGGAGAAAATATCGTTTCAAAGGGATCCTGTAATGGGAATATCCCTTTTGAAAGAAACATTGCAATTCAAAATAATGTTTTCTCCCTGCTGTACTATACTTCATCAATTTTAAGATGCTCACTTATTTAGAATTTTATACTTCTAAAATTAAGATTCATCTTTTTCAGTGGGTAGCATTTTCTATTTTAATTGAAAGCATTTTTTTCTTTCTTAGTGTACATAAAATAATGGTGCATTTTATAATTAATGGCATCTTAGATTCAATAATATACAGTGATAGTGATGCAAATGTAACTCAGAGTGGAATATTTGATAACACTTCTTATATTGTATTAGATAAACACAAGCTCGCTGTCAGCCCTGTAGCTTCAAGTGTTAAATTGAAGAAATTTATTACAAATATGTCTTTTAAAATGCGGTTTGTGGCAAATCACACATCATTCTGACAGACACAGTTAGGGCTCCACATATATAGATTGTGCCTCTAATTTCTACCTTCTTTTGAATCAATATGAATAATGAAAAGATATCATTGTTTCAGAAGCTCAAAGTACTGGGCAAAGCATTATGCCTCAAAATAATGATAGAGTCAGCTTAC
Organism: Trachops cirrhosus; assembly: GCA_028533065.1. Lineage (NCBI taxonomy): Eukaryota > Metazoa > Chordata > Mammalia > Chiroptera > Phyllostomidae > Trachops > Trachops cirrhosus. Next base: position 117,598,860 of record CM052542.1, on the reverse strand, counting down.
TGTTAGTATAAAAAAGTTGCCCCTATCATAGCAAGTCGTGTCCTAAAGGCTAACAGCAGAGTGCTGGCATTAGCAGGGACATACAGACCAATGGAAGAGAATCGAGAATCCAGAAACAGAGCCTTGCATTTTTGGTCAATTGATTTTCAACAAATGAGCCAAGACAAATAATGGGGGGAAAGAAATTTTTTCACCCAATGATGATGGGACAACTGGATATGCACATACACAAAGATGAATTTGGACTTTAATTTAACACCATATTTAAAAATTAACTCAAATGGAACATACAGATACATGTAAGAGCAAAATGATCAATCTTTTAGAAGAAAACATAGGTGAAAATCTTTGCAACCTTGAGTTAGGCAGAGTTAGTAGATACGATACCAGACAAGAAAAAACTGGAAAAATGGACTTCCATCAAAAAATTTTGTGAGCGTCAAAAGACAGTATTTAGAAAATGGAAAAGGCAATCACAGGCTTGGAGAAAAAAATGCAAGTCATCTGATAAGGGACTTAGATCAAGATTATGTAAAGAACTCTTACAACTCAATAATAAGAAGACAAATGACCCAAATAAAAAATAAACATTTCACTGAAGAAAACACATGCATAAAAAATAAGCAAGTAAAAAAGATGCTCAAAATATTTAGTCATTAGGGAAATAAAAATTAACCACAACTAGATACCACTACATGACTATTAAAATACTTCTTTAAAATCCTCCAAAATACCAAGTGCTGATGAGGATGCGTAGCAACTGAAACTCTCATACGTTTCTGTCACTGCCAATTCAGAAAACATTTACAGTTTTCAAAAAAATACAGTTAAACATATACTTAACAATTCTACCAACAATCCTACTCTTATGCATTTACCCAAAAGAAATGAAAAGCTGTGTTCACACAAAGCCTGTAGACAAATGTTTGTTCATAATCACCAAAACCGGGAGAAATCCAAGTGCTCTTCAATGGTGAGTGGATAAACAGTCTGGTGCATGATACAATGGAATACTACACAGCAATAAAAAAACTGTTATTTCATGCTACAACATGGATGAACCTCAAAAACACTATGTTCATTAAAAGAAATCAGGCACAAAAAATTAAATTATATGATTCTATTAATACAAAATGTTCAGAAAACACAAGTGTACAAATACAGAAAATAGATTAGTGGTTACCAGGGGCTGGGGAAGAATGGAGGGTGACCACAAACAGAAGTGAAGGGTCCTTTTTGGGTGATGACAATACTATAAACTGGATACAGGAGTTGGTTGAACAACCATGCGAATTTACTAAACATCATTTAATTGTACACTTAAATGAATTTTATGGATATTTCATATAAATGGAATTATGCAGTAATACCTCAATAGACCTGATTTAAAAAAAGTTAACACTGGACTTGTTATGAAAGTTTTTGACTTTAACATCTTGCCAGGTTAGACAAGCCACTAATGCTTATGTGCTTGTTTTTTCATTCTAAACCACACAACACTTGTTGATAAGATTCTTGGTATGGTCATTTAACATTATAAATACTAATTTTGGAGCTATGAACATACAGGTTCTAATAATATGTTTTGGAAATTATCAAATAACTGAAGCATAACATTGGTGTGTATAGACGTCAACCACATAGCTTGAAAGAATTATGTGAAAACGCATCTGAAGTTCTTTCAGTTGATGTGGAAGTTGATATTATAAAGCACTGAAATGTTTTCATATTTATACACTGGTACTAGAGACACTGCAATCATTTTGTGATTTTTACCCAACTGCTTTGCAGACAAATTTGATTATGTTTGAATATAAGATTTCCAAGATTAATGCCTATCCTTGAAGGATCCCAATAATATTTCAACTTCTATAAGGTTAACTTTATCAGTTAAAAATGATAAATGGTTCTTAAGAAAATTTTCAGCAATCCTGAGGCATAATTTTCATATTTGTGGTGTTCCTTAGGGCAAGCAGAGTGTTGTAACAATCAACCTCCAAATTTCAGTGGCTGAGGACAACAAAAGTTCACTTCTTACTCATGTCGTAGTGCAGTGCAGGTCATTAACTCTGACTGCCATGCAGTCACTTAGGGACTCAGGTTTCATCCATGTTATGGCTCTACCACCCTCTACTTCCACGAAGGTTTCTTCATTGGAAGATTTTTAGAGTCTAGGCTTGGAAGTGGTGTGTATCACTTAGGTACATAATTCACTGGGTGGAACCCAGGTACCTGGACACGACTGGCTGGAAGAGAGTTTGGAGAAAATAATTTAGTCATGTACCCAGGAAGAAGAAAACCACGTATGACTGGGCAGTGATTTTATGCCTCATGGTTTTTGTTATACAATGTTACTATTAATTTTTTCAAAACTTTTTTCGGTGTATAATCAACATACGATGAATTTTATCTTTTAGAGTGTACAATTCAGTGGTTTCGTGGTTTTTAGTATATTCACGAAGTTGTGCAATCATCACCACTACCTTTCTGAGGTTTCTTTTTCCACCCCCAGAAAGAAACCTGATACCCATTATCAGTCATTTACCATTATTCCCTAACCCCAGCCCCTGGCAACTGCTAATATACTTTCTGTTCCTATGAATTTGACTCTTCTGGATATTTCATATAAATGGAATTATATATAATATATGGCTTATTATAAGTGACTTCTTTCACTTAGTACTTTGTTTTTGAGATTCAACCATGTTGTAGCTGTAATGTGTTGCAGTCATGAGTATCATTGCTTCATCTTTTTATTGCCAAATAATATTATATTGTGTGACATATCATATTTTGCTTATCCATTCCTCAACTGATGGACATCAGAATTGTTTCCATTTTGTGACTCCTATGAATTACACTGCTGTGAACATTCTTATACAGGTTTTTATGTGGACATATGCTTTCAGTTCTCTTGGGTGTACACCGAGGAGTGGAATTGCTGGGTCATATGGTAACTCTATTTTAACAATCTGAGGAACTGCCAAAATGTTTTTCCAAAGTGGTTGCAATATTTTACAATCCCACAGCAATGTGTGAAGATTCCAAAATTTTCATATCCTTACCAACACTTATTACCTGCTTTTTTTTTTTTTTATTTTAGCCACCCTAGTGAGTGTGAAGTGGTTTTTATTTGCATTTCACTGATGATAGTGATGTTCTTTCTGTGCTTTTAGGCCAGCCACTTATTTTTTTTGGAGGAATGTCTATTCAAGTCCTTTGCTCACTTTTGAATTATTTTTCTTTCATTGTTGAGTTATAAGACTTCCTCACATATTCTGGATAGAAATTCCTTATCAACAACCTTGATTTGTAAATATTTTCATCTATTCTTTGGTTGTCTTTCTGCCTTCTTGGTGGTGTCTTTTGCAGGGAAAAAGCTTTAACTTTAATGAAGTGTAATTTGTGTGTTTATATTTGTCACATGTGATTTTAGAAACCATTACCTAAATCCAAGATCACAAAGATTTGTTCCCATGGTGTCTTCTAGGAGTTTTATAGATTTAGCTCTTACATTTAAGTCTACCATCCATTTTGAATTAGTCTTTATATAAGTGTGAGGTAGGAGTCCACCTTCATTCTTTTGCATGTGGATATACAGTTATCCCAGCAATCATTTGTTGAAAAGACCATTCTTTCTCCATTGAATTGTTTTAGTACTCTTGTGAAAAATAAATTCACTAGAAAAGTAATGGTCTATTTCTGCACTCCCAGTTCTACTCCACTGATCTCTGTATCTACACCTATGCCCATACCACACTGTCTGGATCACTATAGTTTTGTAGCAGGTTTTGAAATTAGATGTGAATCTTCCAACTTTGTTTTTTCATCATTCCGTTTTAACTGTTCTGCATCTTTACCATTGTTTTTTACAATCTATTTTCCAAAACTGAATAGGCAGGGTGGGGGGGTGGGCATGTGCAGGTGGAAAACAGAAAATGTGGGCATTGGAAACCAAAAATGTGTATATGTGCTTGAATAACTATTTTTGCTTTACAAAGTAAAAATTCTTTAAGAAAATTGTTATTGATAATAATTACCATGATATGGAATTTGACAGCTGTTTTTAAGGAAATTATACATGAACAGTTTTAATTATGAAGACCTTGAGGACATAGTCTTCATCAATTATCTCTGATTTGTTTGGATGCAAAAAGCCCTGAATGGGATCATAGAGGGGGGTCACTTTATTCTTTTTGCAAACCTAACTGCTTCATTATGAAATTCTATTTTTAAAGGACTTTGTGTCCTTAATGTAAGGTGAACTTGGTAGCCAAGTGGGACAAGGTAAAATTATCTACAAAGCAGAAGTTATTGGTGCCTTGAATATTGGTATTCTTGAGTGCTAAATCAGGAAACGTACGCACTGTTCCTGCACTGTTAGAGAGTTAGAGAAGGCACTGGTGACCTTTGAAATGATAAAATATCACTTGGTCTTCCTAATGATTACTCAGAGATGTGCCCAAAGGTGATTGTAAAGAACAGGGAACAAATAATATTGAGCAAGTGGGGAGGTTGCACCACATGGTAGGAAAAATACAGAGAGGCTTTAGGATAAGACAGCTGTGGATTTCAAACGTGGACTTCTAACTGGCTTCATGAACTTCAGAAAGATATTAAGCTTCACTCTTGTTACCTCTAAAAATTGGTAAATAGCTCTTGCAGCGTTGCTCTGAAAATAAGTGATTAAGAGAGACACGAGATGCATGTGAACATGCCCCGAGAATACCTGTCACAGAGGAGGCCCTAGTCAAACTCAGTTTCTTTTTTCTTCAAATGCTGACAGGTGGATGAATGCTGAAAAAGACCACCCAGATAATACATTAACTGGATGATAATAATAAATTTGGCATGTCTTCCCAAGAAATCATATTTTTTCAATAAAATAGCTGTCCATTAAGATTCATGAAACATGGTATTATTTTTATATCTTTCAGAAGAATTTTCCTGTAGGTAAACAAATCATTTTTTAAAAGCTAGTTGACTGCTCAATTGCCCTAATTCCTGGTTATAAAAAGGACGTTTCTTTAACAGTTTGAGACTCTGTGAACATCATACACTCACCAATCAAGATTCATGTTCTCGAAAGGAAGTGAGACAACCAGAAAACAGGAAGTTAGAAGTATGCAAAAGTGTGTGCCCCGACTGCACATCCAAGAATGAGAATGAGGATGTGGCCTCTGTGTCCAGGGTCAAGTCTATGATGGGAGACCAAATGCTCCTGATTTTAAATTATGGTTTATATTGCCCCAGGGAATCTGCTCTTTGTTCACCATTGTTTCCTTGACAACAGCACCTGACACGCAGCAAGTGTCCAGTGAATATTTGTTGAATGAGGGAATAAATGAGTGAACCACAGCAGGCATCATCTGATACAGCAGTTTACAGACATGTTTTGAGCTGTGGCTCTTGATTCAAACAAAATATTCAAACATAATATGATACACAGAGGCCAGAGAAACCTCTCTGGTCCAGGAGGCAGACCAAGGCCATTGCACCCCGAAGTTCTCTAGATTCTGCAGAGCATAGCCAGGAACGCCTAATCTTGTCAAACTTTTCGTTTCAGAGATGGGGACAGTAAGAGCCCCAGAGGAGCAGGAATCCCTGTGTCAGTGGGGAAGAGGGCACATTCCACCGAGTGTTTGCCTCACTGGGAGGGCATATGGACACCTCAGGCCATCCAGGTGGCCTCACAGAGGAGCTGGTATCAGTTGCTTATCCAGCTTTTGGAAGTGCAACTCATTCTGTGGTGCAACAAAGGGCTTCAAGCTGTGAGGGCTGTCTGGCAGCAAGACTCTGTTTTTTTGACTATAACTGTATCACCTCTCAGCTCTCCACACAGGGAGAAAATTGGTCCCCAATGAATACGTAAAAGTGTCCCTATCGTCCCTAAAAGAAAAGGAATATGGAGTCTTTAGGGAATCACTTGTCTCAGGTGAATGAATGAGAACTGAAGAGGTAAATGTTGATCTGGTAATCCTAGAAACCTTCCAGATCAGAGATTTTATGAGCACCCTGCCAAGAGATATCTCAGCCTGTGCTGTTTTCCTTGGGTCTTCATATTTGCTCAGGTCACTTGATCCTCTACCCTCTCATCGCCCTCTTGCAGTCCTGCTTTTTACGTTCAGTGGAAGCTGCTTCTCTTCCTCCCCTTTCTGGTGAGCCACAGGCCAGTCCACCCATGGGAGGAAGCTCAGGATCTGCCTCCTCCCTTGAGCCTGGTACTGACTGACTCTTGCTGCAGCCTCTGCTATCACCCCCGGTTCCTTCTTCTCTTTCTTGGAGACAGAGAGAAAGAGGCAATAGGATTCCTTCACAGGTGGGCATTACAAAATCACAGAGCTGAGATGAGTATGTGATGTAATCCAACCACCAAAGCCGTTTTTGAATTGCGCCGTCCTGGATAACACATGACCTTTTGATGGAAAATCAACAACAGTAACAACAACAACACCCTTTGTCAAACTGTTTGAAGACATGGGCAAGGTACCTGGGAAAGTTCTACCACTCAGGCTGACCGTTCAACACAGTTTGGGGGTTGTGCGCCCAGAGTCCCTGCTGTTCCTCCAATCTGCCTAAAGAGGGAGCTATTTCCTTAGACTGCCTTCAGCCAGGTGCGCTTTGGGGTTTGGAAGAGCACAGCAGCGGGCCAGCTTGTGTGCTGGGCACTACTTACTCATAAACTTCGTATGTTACCAAACAAACCCCAATTGCACTTCTCACATCTTTTTAAAAAATTGTGTCCACTAAACTGATGGATGCTAATAGACCTAGTGGATTACTTAAGAGTCTGCAGACCCCAGAATGCTGTGCCCCCTGCCTAATGCTACTCAACAGGTGTTGTTGGGCAAGTTCTGTTACGCTCAGGCTCAGTGAACTCATCTGTAAAGTGGGCACAGTAACACAAGCCCAGCTTATGCCACCGGGTGGTGAAGAGGTCTGATTGTGCTGGAAAACAATGTTGTGTTACAATTAAGGGTGCAAGCACTAGAGGCTGAAAGATCAGGTTTAAACCGATTACCAGCTACATGGCTTTGTCAGGTTTCTAACCTCACCACCTCTTAGGTTTTTCCTTTGTAAATTTCATTCATACTAACCCCTTCAGATTATTGTAAGGAATAAATTCATATGACAGACTAAATAGGGCCAATACCTAGTAAGCTCTTAATAAATGGAACTTGTAAAAAATACAGCTGCCGAAGCAAAAACGTTTTCAAACCCTGTCATATCTTGCATAGGTGAGGTGTATCATCTGCTCCCTAACTTGGTTCTCACACAAAAAATAAAACCAAGCTCTTTCTTTCCAAGAAGGAAAGAGCTATTTCCAATCCAAATGGAAGCATATGACTTGAGAAACGTACTTCCTGATCAAGCAGTTCATGAAAGCTTCGTTTATGTACACAGAATCTATACTACTTCTTCAGGGTGTGCCACGGAAGGGAAGACGCCTGGCCATAGGCATGAGAAAGTGATACTCCAGTCATATCATCCTGGAGAGAGTCACTATCAATGTGTTTCTCTACCAGCACCAATGAGTCCTTCCTTTGGTCTGTAACCCTGTCTACATTGATTCATTCAACGAACATCCATGGAGCAATTATGTGCACTGTTAGAGTCTATACTAGTAGAAATATGAATAGGGCTCAGCCTAATTGAAGAAGAGGAAAATACAAATAAAAATAGTTATAATATAGACAAAGATGGTAAATAAACACTGGTGCTATGAGGTAACATAGAAGGGACCCCTCATCTGGGTGACAAAGAGGGGATGTCCCAAGCTTTCTGAAAGAGATAATAAGCTGGATTTTAATAGGAATCATAAGTTTGCTGTTCGGAATGGGAAGGGGGAAGGTGTTTCAGGAGTGGTTCTCCAATTTCCTCATCTGGATGATGCAGGAGTCCCACTAGACGGTTTCTAAGATAATTCTCTGGAGAAAGGGTGGTGGGAAACAGTGAACAAGGAGTCTCCTTGCAATAAATCCTGCTTATGGAATCTTCATTGGGCACACGGACGTGAGGAAACATAGCACTTTAGGGAGCTGCTAGGTTGTAAGAACAGGTCTGAAAACAAAGGATGAAGCTGGATTGTGACAAGGTCATGGGTATTTACAAAAATCAACCCAGAGCTGTGGAGAATGGGTGGAAGGAGTACAAGCAAAGAAGTGAGTGGTGAAGCGGTCAGGTGGGGGAAACGATAAAGAGATGACTAAGGGTCAGAGGCAGATGCCAAGGCGATTTAGAAGACAAGGCTTACTGCGAAGGTATTTGAAGGTCCAGCTGACAGGACTTGGTGGAGAACAGTAGAGAGAAGTCAATAGGGACTCCAGGATCACACCTGGACCCTCGGAACCACCTCTGGCTCTCTCATCAAGCTGGTCACGGATGTTTCCTTTATGTACACGGAATCTATGATCCCCAGTCTTTCCAGAGCAAAACTTAGAATTCACTGGGATATTGAGACATTTTAACCTCTGGTGTTCTCCATCTTTGTTTCCAGCTTGAAGTTGGTCTGCTGTTGCTTTGGAAGGAAGGACTAGACCCTTGGAATGACTACCAGACAACTGAAACCTTCAGAAGGAGAAGGTAAACATCCCCCGAAAGAAGGCAGACTCCCCCACTTGTAACTGATGAAAGCATAGAGCAGCTCGACTTTCGGGCAGTTAGACAACACTCATCGGAAACCTTAAGAATGAGCATGCCGTTTCACCCAGGAGTTCTACTTTTTGGAATTTAGACTGAGGAAAAAAGAATTAAGATGCACCAGGACAACCCCAAATATTTATTTCAAGGATGTTCGTTGCAAAGTTGTTTATAATTGTGAAAAGCTGGAAATGAGTATGACATAAAAAAGTAGTGCCTGAGTTTAGAGGAAGCCAGAGCGAACCTAGCTCTGCCGCGGAGGAATTCTCAACTGCAGAGAATGGAAACGCGGGTGCAGATGCCCCAAAACCTAGTGAGGCTCTTGAAGTCATGTAGTGACCTACATGTTCTTTACGAATTGAGAACAAGGGCCTATGGACCACATGCAGCTGTGTATCTCAAGAAGGGCCTTTCTCACCCCTTCTTCTAGCTCCTAGGCGTTTCCATGCATTCCCAACTGAGCAACAAACATTCGTCTGAGACGCCTTCAGTGCTCTCTCCCTCCTTTGTTTCTGTCTATCCCCAGAAGTCTTTGCCGCAGGTCTGAAAGCTCAAAGATGTGCTGAGTCACGCTGGGAAAGTGGCGTTGGTGTAGGGATCAGAAAACTTCCTTTCTTCCCTGGACTTTTATTTGAGTCCTACGCTAAGTCTCAGAAAAAGAATGATAAAGAGACACAATCCCTGCATACGGCAGACACCTGCCTCCTCCATACTAGTTCTCCCTTTCCACCTTACTAACAGGACCCTGATTGTTTTAAGAATGTCCAGTTAAAAAACTGCATTTCCCATTCTTCTGACTACAGGCAACCATATAATTCCCTTCTGACCAAGAGGATACAAGCAGGAGTCACTACGTGGGGCTTCCACAAAAACTCTATAAAAGTGGCAGCAGACTTGATTAGCGACGGCTTATTATTCATTACCCCTACCTTTTGTCCTGCCTAGGATGTAGATAGGTGAAGGAGCAGCCACTTTGTGGCCTCTGGGTGACAAGCATCAAGGAAAAGCCACATGGTAACGGTAGGAAACTGGGTCCCTAATGATATCATGGAGTTACTATGGCAAACTTGGCTATGTAAAACAAACGAACAAACAACCCAAAAAATTAACCCCCAAATTGGTCTAAGCTATGGATTAAGTGGGCTTTTCTTTACTTGCAACTGAACAGAACCCTAACTGACACTCAACTTGATGGCCTAGGGAAGCAAACAGGTTTCTAACAAATGCTGTCGCCCAGGGTGCTCCCGGCTAGGCGGATGCAGCACAGGTAGTGCGGAGAACCGTGAACAGCCTGTTCTGATGAGGGCGGGGGATTGCTGGGAAGTGCCCCCGGTCAGCAAGGCTTTCCAAAAAGACAAAGTTTGAGTGAGGTCTTGGGGAATGAGTTGTTCACCAGCCAGGGAGAAGCAGAAAGAACATTCCAAGGTGAGGGGACAAGAGACGTGAAATAACACGACGCACCCAAGGAGCTAACGTGACTTTACTGACCGGGGAAAAGAATACATGTGGGATGCCGTGGGGGTTAAGGTAGGGGAGGGTGAGGGCAGGTCACAAAAAGACTTGTGAGACCTTGGACAAGTCACTGAACTGGTTCACCGCGGGTTCCCTCAGCTACAAAGAGAGGGGGTTCTCCGCGGGGCGGGGATAGCTGTGAACGGAGGGCTGCCCTGCCGCCACCTTTTGCAGAAGCCTACCTGAAGGTTCTTGTTCCCTCGCAGGGCACGGAAGTCTCCACAGGAAGTGCTGTCCCGCCTGGCCCCACCTCCCTCAGTTTCCCACTGCATGGTGTATTCCAAGGATTGCATTGGCATTTCAGTTTGAACACTAAGTGGTGACTCAGAAAGAACAGAAGTGTGGACAACTGTTTACTAAGAAGACAGCCTTTGGTGTGACAAATTAGAGTGGGCTGCTGGATTGTGCAGTGCTCATGAGCTAGGCAGCTTGGAAATAGCACAGACCATTGTGCGAGGCAACTGATTCATTTCTTGTCCTGTCTTGCCAGGCAGGGTGTCACATGCCAACCCAGTCAGACCCCCAGTCCATCTAGGCCAGGGAAAGTGTTCATCCTTCTGGACAGTGCCCAAATACCCTGGGCTGTTCCTCCATCATCCCCTGTAATTTATGATTCTCCTGTGCAAGTACACAACACTTTGTTGAGATTATTCATGCTTTTAGTTTACTTAACCTCTTGGGGCTAAGACACTGCAACCTGTGGGGAGCACCATAAAGTTTTAGAGTCAGAAATCTCAATACTGTTTTTAATAGAATGTTAAAAACCAACAAATGTATTGATATCTGTTAGTTATGAGGAAGCAAGGGATTAAATACTGGTGGAGACACAGATAACTAAGATGCCATTCCTGCCTAAAATAGTTGAACTCAGAGAAAACACACAGTAGAAAGGTGGTTGCCAGGGGCTGGGGGAGGGGGCATGGGGAGGTGTCCGTCAAAGAAACAAAGTTTTAGTCCTGCAAAATGAATAAGCCCCGGACATCTAACGGACAGCATGATGACTAAAAGGTGACAGTACTATTTTATACACTTGAAATTTGTTAAGAGGACATAACAGACCATGATTCCTGGCCTTAAGCTTACCTAAGCATTTGCTGTAGGCCAAGAGGCCAGCAAAGCCGCACGGCAGACAGAGCGGGATTCGAATAATGGCCCCAGCACTGACAACAGGTGTGGGCCTGGCTCATTCCCCTAACCTTTCCCAGTTTCTGTTTCCTCGTCCACCTACAGGGACAGGAGGGCCTGCCTCCCATGGAGAATTAGAATGTAAGTGTTGTGTGGTGGAGGGCAGTTGCTCCATAAATGATGGCTATTCCTATTGTTAAGCACACAAGTTAAAGAATTCAAAGCCATTAAGTGGCATAAATGGCAGTGCAAGATAACTACTGAAATCGTGGCTTAAAGAGTCAAGGACTTCCTTGCCTCTTTGTTGTTCCCATGGGTCTCACTACAAACCTCTGAGGAATATCTCTATTTACAGATGAGAAAGGGGAGGGTGGAAAGAATTTCAGTGGCTTGGCAACGTTTGTTGGTAAGAGGCAGAGCCAAGATTTGGTTCCTTGTGCCTTCCACACTGCAAGAGTTTCCTGCCAGGAGACCAAGGCCTTCAGTTCAGAAGAGGGAGAAATCGGGAAGCTGAGCTGGGCTCAGGGCGCCAGAGGTGAAAGCCCATCATTCAGTCCACCAACAATGACAAACACCTACTATTTGCAAAGCATAATTCTGAGCAAGATGGACAGGATCCCTGTCCTCGTGGGACTGTGGGGAGGATTTGGAGTGATAGGAAGGGAGGAAGAAGGGAAAGGACATTGCAGCTGTAGAGCATTTACCCAGACTTCAATGAACCTGGCTCCCCCTCACGCACCTGCCCAAACTGCCACCACCCCTCTGCCCCCAGTATCATCTGGGACCACTTGCTGTTGCACCACCCCTTGTTTGGCGTGTCCTGATTTCCTGGCTCCCATTTTGCACCTTGCCCCCACAGCATTGTTTCCCCCAGCCCCTTGGATGGTCATCTCACCTGGCTCCGTGGTGTGCCTCCAGGCCATATTCTCCATCTAAGTTCCACATCTGCAAGTCAGAGGCCCTCAGGTAGCCTGCCTCCTACTACCCCCGTGGGGCTCACCCCAGCTGAGCTGGCACCCACTCACCCACCATCTCACAGGGGGAGAGCAATTAGGCAAAGAAAATATTAGGAGGATTTGTTGAGAATGAACCCAAATACTGGAGTGAGAATGACATGGAATTGTCTGTTGGTTTACACACACATGCATGCATGAGCACACTCACGCACAAATCAACCACCAAATGTGTCGATGTACATGTATTAGGTGAAACTTCATTTCTCCCCATAGAATGGAAGGTCCAAGGGCAGAGATTTTTAAGTTTCCTTCTCCAGAAGAGAGTCCTGTGTCCGGTAGCCCCCACAAGTATGTTCTGAATGAATGAATGAATGAATGAATGAATGAATGAATGAATCTGTGTGGCCCATGCAACCACTCCTGGTAGGGAGAGCTGCCTGGGCTGAGACATGCTTTGAAGCGCCTGCACAGGGCGCAGGGAAGCTTCCCAGGCTGGGGCCAGGTTGATGCCCTAGCTCCATGAGGTAATGGGAAACCACTCTGCAGAATAAGGGTAAAGGATTTGGCTGTAACAGAAAAAAGTACACAGAGGAGAGAAGAAAGGAGAAGGTGGGCTCCCAGCTGAGAACTGATCCGGGGAGGAATCACAGCTAAAGGAGACCCCACTGAAGTTTCTACAGAAAAGGGGCTAGGAAGAGAAGAAATCTGTCTGACAGATTTCATGAACAGATTTCAAGTGTTGTGTGATGTAAACCTTCTCACCCAACTGCCCTCAGAGGACCTCCAGGTATGCCCCACATCACTTCCTTCTGACCTTGTGCAGGTGCAGTTGGTACCGGTGGAGAGTAGAAAAGAGCTCAGAGAGGAATGCAACGACAGCTGACAGCTGGTTCCCCTCTATTGCTTGTGGGGTCTGATATAAACTCAGAGAACTTTCTCCCATGCCCTGGCAGGGACCTCCAGCCAACGTTTACCAAACAGACTCTGCCATGGTCCAGCTTGGCTCTCTTCTTCCAGTCCCTCCTCCCTGTTCCACGCTGTTCTTGTCCAGTGTTATTGGACTGGAATGGGCATTGTCCTTGTTTTAGGACTCTTCATACTACTGGAACTGATTGTGTTCAATCTCTGCTAATGTGATTGCAGTCAGGTACCAAGTATTTATCAATTGGGGTTTAAGTTTATAGGTGATTCCCCCAATATGCTCTGAAAGACACTGGTTGCTGGTCTATTATGTAACCTAGAAAATGGCTTGTGTCTCTTAGATGAACACCCTGTGTCTTTTTGCTGGCTCTATTGCTTGCCTCCCTGCAAAAATTGGAGAGTCATACCTTCATCTTTTGGCAGAAAGCTTCCCTTTCAGATTGGACTTCAATGGGAACCTCATACAGACCCATAGCTCTTCCTGCTTAGCACCCTGGAAGGTGCGTTCCTCAGCAGTAACCCAGGGGAGTCTTTCTAAGCATTCCAGGCCCAAAAATGAACAAGGCCTTCAGAACCTGCTTCGAAGAAAACCTGAAGATCCACCAGTGTACCCTGGAGCATTTCTGTGAGCCATGGAACAGACTGCCAAGCAGTTATTGAATAGACTAGCTCAGGCTACAAACTTAGGTTTGATTAAAAGAGGAGCAAATGTTGAATTACTAGGTAACTTGGACTAACAGTTTTGTTATTCTTGTGTTGACTTTCATTTTTGCTGTGAGTGTGGGGATGTCACAGTTTGAGATGAGCTGCTGCCACCATGAAATCCCTCTTAAAAGTAAGGCAACTCAAGGTAAATGAACTGCCCACTAGATAGGGCCAAACCATAGAGTCCAAGGAAGTAGTTCCCTGTCCTGGCCGCTTCCTAGAACCATCTGGAGAGTTAGAAACACAACAACAACAACAACAACAATAAAAACAAGGATGCATTCTTAACAAATCGGATTTAATTAATCTAGGGAGAGGCTCCAACACTAGTATTTTTAGAAAGTTTCCCAGGGGATTCTAAAAATGCAGCTGGGTTTGAGAATCTCTGGCAGCGCTCCCCACTTCCAGTTTAAAGCTCAACAGACCAGTGTTTTCCCTTATGGCCCATTCCAGCCAGGCCAGCTGGGCAGTGGCAGGGTGGGCACTTGGGTTCCCTCAACACACTCCTGAGAGAACTGAGAGCACTTGCTCACCTTGCTCACCTGTGGAATAGGGAGACTGGCATGTCTCAGGGCTATTTGCTGTATCTGAGGGTGTAAAATGCTATTCTGGCACAGAGAAATGGCTCAGTAAATGGTAGGGTGGTGAAGATAGTTGTTACAGTCTCGGGGCAGTAGCTTTCTTTTTTCTATTTTTCAATTACAGTTTACATTCAATATTGTCGTGATACTTTCAGGTGTACAGCACAGTGGTTAGACAATCACATACTTTACAAACCCAGTCCAGATCTCACAGCCCAATGGCAGAACTGTGGCACTAGCCCTGGGGACTTAAAACAGGTGCCATCACTCTTGTCAAACACTAACTTCTTTAAGTCAGTCTTGAACACACAGACGCACACACACTAGCATCTTCACACCTACGTATGTATCCAGGAAGTGGCCCCGTCAGCAAGCTTCAGTGTGGAGGAGCCATGATGACAGATAAGCGAGGCATCCTGGGGTTATCAGCACCAACCATCGCAGTTTTCACTGTCGGTCTGAGTATGCAGAGGTCCAAGGCAGGACCTCCCAATACCGAGGAAACGCAGAGAGGAATCATTTACTACCCGCTTGCCTAATCATTTCCACTTAACACACAGTGAAAGCAGAACTTTGTGACACATTTACCCTGTCTGGGCAAAGGTTCTGCATTTTCTGGATTATCTTGGAAAAAAAAAAACTTGGCCATGAGGGAGGGAGAGCTTCTAAACCTTTCATCTATTCAAGGAGCACTCGGTTTCTTAACCTGAATGCCTTTCGTTTGTATGCCCGGCACTGTGCTGGGGACCGAGAGCTAAAGGCAAGTTAGAGATGGCGCTACACTGGAGTTGGCAATATCCCTGCGGAGAAAACTGGCATCCAGGCAACTCCAGTACTAGCAGTTAAGACCCTATTCCTGGGATGCCTGAAAGGCCTTTCCATTCCATCAGTGAGCACCTCAGTTCAGGAGCCTTGTGGCAATGTCAATATTCATCCAGCATGCACTAGTATAGCCATAAGGTTATCAAACTATCAAGCTGGCAAATTGCTGCTGTCCTAACCATCTCCAGTGCTGCCCGCCACCACCTTGAAAAGGCTGCATTGAAGGAGTTAACCCCTGACACACGCGGTCTGCAAGGCAATGTTCAGACACAACTCCAGCCTTCTGATTAGTCAGTGCCTCTGGTAAGTGGGTTGTCCAACATTCTGAAATGTGCCCTGCTTCTGGGTCAGGGGAATTCCTGTACAGAGAGGTCTAAGGGTCTCTAATCTACTTGTAAGGTAGAGATTAGACACCTGTCTTGAAGCTGTATGTGCAGAGCAGATTTGTGGGTTTTGCTTTGATTGTGTGTCTATTTGGGACAGCGTAGGGGAGCTGATGGCTATTTTAAGCAGCTAGAGTCCTTACTGCCACAAACCACCTCTTAACAATGCCTCCACTCTAAATTTAAAAATTTAGGATGCTTGTATTTTTAGAAAGGCCCTCTCATAAAGAAAAAAAAACAACTCAATATATGGAAATCCAAACTAATACATTAAGAAAATATTTGTCATTCAGAAAGATGATGATAGGATTCCACTCCCTGACAGGGAAACTTTTCAGGAATGTATTCATTGGCAAAATGTGGCACAGTCCCTGTACTTTGCACACGAGAAGCAGCTCTGATGCTTGCTACCAAAAGTCAGTGTGTTCACCAGGACAATTAGCATTGTCCAGAGGAGTGCCCAAGAAATGATTATCTAATGATTGAAAGGCGGACAAAAGGGAAAAGATAAGGGAATTTCTCCTCCTTCCTCTCTGCCTCAGGCAGCATCCCAGGCTGCAATCCATAACCTTGGTGGTACCAGCTCTCATAGGACAAGGCTTCTAGCTTCTGCCAGGAGAGTGGCCCTTGAGCTCCCACAATTCTGCCTCCTCCTCCTCTACCTTTCTGTGGTTGGAAATCTTGGGTAGCCTCATTGGCCCCTGTTGGCTTTTCTGCATCCTTATCACTTGTGCAATTAATTTTGTGCATGAAATGCCCTTTATTTCACTCTGTGTGGTGTCTCTTCTCCTGATTAGACTCTAATTGATACACTGGCTAATTGAGCTCTTTAGAATGTTTCTTTCCTTCCCTGGGCTTCAGTTTCTCTGTTTACAAATGAGACTGGAAGTACTTACCAGTTTTCTTTCAGCTTCGTGGCATCTATGGATGTGAGACTCTGCATACCCGGGACCTCTGAGGACTGAAATGCCCGTCACTCTGCATTTTGTCCTTCCCAAAGTAGTTTGCAATTTGAACTGCAGCTTTAAATTCTTTCTTTGGAAACAGGCAGTGTTTAATGATAAAAAGCATATTTTTTTAACTATGCAATTTAAAAAGCAACAAATTCTTATTTTTGTCTCATTTCATAATTTGGCATTTATTTTTCTTTTTTTAAGTAGTGTTGTAGGCTTAAATGGTCCCCTTAGTCCTAATACTCCCCCATTCTGCAATGTGGCCTGTGTTTGTGACTATGTTTCCAATTCTTCACTCTCTCTCTCTTCTTTTTTTTTTTTGTCGGGGGTCGGGGGAAGCATATAAATCATCATCTTTCTGAATTGAGAGCTGCTCTTCATTTAGTTTCTCCTCAAGCACCAGCCTGTGCCCTGGCTCACTTTAACTGCCTTTCTCTACATCCTTGGAAATCCTTAGATGTTTTCCGAGGCTGCAGCAGGTGATCACTCAGATATAAGTGGATGTATGGTTTAGGTGGAAGTGGTTCTGTTGGTTTCCCCTTTTCTCTTTCCAGGCACTACGTTGCACAAGCCCCTTACCCCACCCCACCCCATTCTCCAGCAGAGGTCCCCTGGGCCGCTGTGGGGCAGCGCTATGGTCCTTGCTAGGCCCTCCTGGCAGTCCTGGTGCCAAGGCCCGTGGACTTCCTCAGCTGCCTCCCGAGCTCATAGAGGCAAGACTCAGGCAGCCAGAGGGCTGGAGGCACATGTTGTTCATGGCCAGATCCCTGTCAGGAGTGATTCAGCAGGCAGTGACACATCCGTTTCCTAGAACTGGACTCTGAGAGGAAGAACAGGGATGGCCACACACGCAGCCTCGTAGAAGCGGCCCAAGGGTTTCGGAGTCAGACGCGGTTCCATCGCATCCACACAATTCAAACTTCTCTAACAATGGTCAACAATATTACTGTGCTGCACGTATGTGATGTGTGCCATGCAAAGTTTCCATGCATGCATTATCTTGTATAATTTACACAGTCATATGGGAAAGATTTTATAGATGAGGAAACAGGCCAAGAGCAATTAAGCAACTTGACCAATATCATATAACTAGAAAGTGATGGAGCCAGGAAATCCCCCAGGTCTATCTGCTTTCACAGTCTGTTTGCCACATTGCGAGTGAACTAAATTTTCCATGTGTCAGTTACCTTGTTACTTTTCCTTTCACATCAGGATATCAGTGCCTATCTTGCAGAATTCTTTCTCTCTTTCTCTCTCCTCCTCCCACTTAACCTTTGTTGAGCGATTTTATCTATGCACTGAGTTACAGCTGGATAACAGTAGGATTCACTAGCCAAAAGAGGTACAATTTCAAATAAAACAATAAGTATGCAAAGTTTACTTGCAAGATGGCAGGTATTTGGGGAGTTTTAAGTGTTACATGAGTCTGGATCCAAGTGGGTCCTCCAAATGCACACAAAGTATCCGTGACACTGTGGAATGATGGGTGGCACCTCTCCCCACACACAAACACACGCCCCATTTGCACCTGTGGAGCATGGGAGCGGCGGCTGCAGGAAGGGGTCCTCATATGAGCAGAGAGCAACTCCTGGGGGCACGAGTGGAGCCATCAGATCTTGTCTATGCCTTTTTCTATCCAAAACTCTGATGGAGAACTAGCTCAGAACAGGCCCAAGGCAGTGGGCTGGCACCGGGAGTTACTTGGAAGTAGCTGGAACCAAGCATACAAGCAAGACTAAGTCCCTTTCCATTTGCGAATTTAACATTCAGGGTCCCATTAGTTCAGGAGCAGGTTACGGGGGCTGAGGGAGAGTGGAGTGGGACCATGGGCAGACTGCATGTAGCAATATTTGCAGAGCCACGATTTCATTCACTTTCTCTTGAAGATAGGTGCATCTTGGCAGAAATGGGTTATTCTCCAAATGTGGTTACCTATGAGGGGAAACCCTCTAGAAGTGTAAAACCAAACTTGTTTATTGATTAAGGACACACCATCAAGGAAACAGGTAACTTGAATGAAGGCACTTGAAAGAGCAGTTCAGGTGGGGTGTACAAGGATCCATGGACACTGGGAGATGTGCCTGGTAATGACGGGGGATAAAGTGGGAGCCGATAGAACATTTGTGTACTTGACTCACCAGGGTCTGCTGCCTTAGCAGACATCTGGGTTCTATTTCCACTTCCCTGAAGGAGAACGAGGGAATGCCTAGTTACCTTCAGGATAGTGTGTTCTAGCTGGAGGTCATGCTTCTGGGCTACAGATTATATATTCTTCCAGAGCCCACGTCAGAGAAAAGCATATTGAAAGCTCCTCTTCTCTGACCTCTAGAGTTGAAAAGCCTCAAAGGGAAAGAGCAACAATTCACAAGTTTGGAAGCACAAGCACTTATATACTGATGTGTGGCAATTTCACACTTATCTTATAGTGGCCAGTGTGACCACTTGGTTCCCCTAGTATTTGTGTCAACATTGTCTGTATTATTGCTTTACATACAGCCCACAGCAGACTGGATCTGCAGGAAGAAGGCTTTAAACAACAACAACAACAGCAGCAACTTAATGGGTCTCTAGAGAGAGCTGAATCCCCAGAAGGACAGCATTTTTAGGCAGGCTGTAACAATGTTTACAGAGCCACGTTTCACCATCCTGCAAAGTAAAACAATCTTCAATCTTTCTGCAACAGAGAATGGAGAACTATAGGCAGAGGGGTGAGGAGGAGAGACAAACAGGAAGGTAGTAGAACAGGGAGGAGATGAAGACAAGCATCAGTTAGGGAAATAACCTATATTCAAACCAACTCCCCCAACATCAGCTTCTCTGTCAGACTTCTTAGTCTCTGGGGTCACCATGCTCTTTTCAGAAGGCCCCTGGCTCCCTCCATAGTCCTTTATTTTCTATTGAATTGAAACAATTAGGTCCAACTTCTGTCTTCATCTTTAGATTCTGAACTTACATGATGGCACTGCGTATGCCTGATGGTCGTGCTGCCTGACACAATGAAGGGCTGGCATGCTGGCTGTTGAGCATACTCTTGTGGTATGTAGCACCCTCCAAGTGCAGATGACCCTGTGCCCATGCACAGGTGTGCGAATGACCCATTCAAGTGGACCAGGGAGAGCCTTGGTCCTGGGGGAGTGAACAATATCACCCAGCCAGATATTTTGTTTTCCAGGTTCTTTTCTTTGTGGCTTTTACTTTTATATTAATACAAGCTACAATTATCCCACATCATTGTTACACTTTAAGGATCAGTGAAAAGGTATTAGAAAGTTTGCTCAAAACACAAGAATTGTTTTCATCCTGACACTAAGTGATACACAAAAGCAAACCCCACCTTATATCTGCAGACACATCATATATACATACTCAGCCCTGCTGAAAACTCCCAAAATGAAGTTTGTTGATGAGTTACGACGGTGAAATTGCAATTGTAGTGAGGGTTTTTTTAAGGAAAAATTGCTTTTGTGGTGTTTATTGTGTTGTACAATGATAAATGGATAAATATGTAAACAAAGAAATATAAAATATATAAATCAGAGAGGGGAAAACAAAAATCAGGCTTAAATATACAAACTTCTATTGCTGAAAGAATAAATAATGCCTTTTTCTAGCTGCACAGATAAGAAAGAACTATTTAGTGCTATTGCATGGAACCTGGGTGTGAGAGGTTTTAAGAGAAAGCATGTGGAATTCACGATACCCCTTTCCTTGGATTGTGAACTGGGTTTGGTCTTGCCCTTCCAGTGGTTGGCTGCACTGGTCAGTCAGTACCAGGGAAAAGGCAAGAATTTTCTATCCATTTCTGGTTGATGACATGACCAGTAGTCATCTCCCTTCTTTCTATACTAAGAAAGGGAGAATGTGCTAGGTCACTCAACAGCCTCTGAGAACTGTGGCAGGGCAAACGTTTAGTGATAGTGAGGCTGGTTCAGGGTGTGAATCTTGCTGAAGACCAAATGAACTCCACGTTGCCCTCGATGGGTCACTCAACTGGTTGGAGTGTCATCTCGTACACCAGAAAATGTTGTGGGTTTGATCCCCGTCAGGGTGCATACGGAGGCAATTGATCAATGTTTCTCTCTCACAGCAATGTTTTCTTTCTCTATCTCTCCCTTCCTCTCTCTCTAAAATCAATAGACATATCATTCATTGTTTAAGCTTTAGAGTTTGCATATATGCTAGGTTGAAAATAACATGGATTAAAATCTGGACTTCACCCTTTCTAGGTGGGTAATCTCAACCAAGTTACTTCTCTGAGCCTCATTTTTTTCTCCTTCTGTGTTAACAGGGAGTAGTAATAGGGAAAAATTTTATAAAATGCAAAACACTCTACTTGTGTTACCTTGAACTATTTAATTTACATCCGATATGGGAATACATGTGAAATAGATTGAAAACAGAAAAGGCATCATAAATATAAATGATTATCATAGGAGTTCCTATGTATCTTTGCTTATATATTATTTTTACTATGTTTGAGCTAGATATTAAAATCTATGGGATGTGAATGAGAGTTGATCTGACACCTGAAAATTAACATTTAGGTTTTTAAGAGGAATTTGGGGAAGGCTTCTCAGTAATACGTTACTTTATAGGAAAATTAACAATGGTTTATTATTATTTAATACTATATATTATTATAATTAATATTATTAAGGACATGGCTCTCTTAGTTTATTTTAAGTGTGATTCAATTCACAAAATGTTGTTTTGAGCCCAGTTTGCCAAGGCACAGTATTGTGGCACACCAGGTACAAGCTAAGCTGGACAATGAGACATTAAACATCGTGTAAGATGGAACTGTAACTGACCCCTCGATGGCCTATAAATGGATACCCTGAGTGTATACGCTGACATTGACAGAGGAACCCAGCCATGGGTACGTGTAAGTCTATGTTCCACGCAAAGAGAAAACCCCTTCCTTTGGTACTCTCCTTACTGAGACCTCTCTGGATTCGACCTCTTCGACAGTGTCTCTCACACTGTGTCTTTCATGGCCTCTGAGGGCTACCCAGCCTCTGACCCAGGTGCCTTTCTCTTGGTTCCAGTTGAGCATGGTAATGGCACAATCTTTGAGTCCATGTTTTAGTGGATCCTTGAAGTATTCATCTTGCTTTTGCTATCTGAGCTGACCTGCCTTCCAATAACTAAATAGCGGCTGCACGCAGTCCAGCTGCTTGGACAGTGGCATTAGACGCCACAGCCCAGATCTTCATAGTGACTGCAGCCACTCACTCACTCTGTGACCCTGGGCAAGGTTCCTTCTGTATTCAGGGACTTGATTTGCTTCATCTGTAAAAGGGGATAATAACGTCTAGTATGTAACTTGTTTGTTGTATCAGAAAAATTATTTTCTTTTAATACAGTGCCTACAAGGAAGCCAGGTCTCAGTGAGCCCTGAATGTCATTGTTGCTGTTGTTATTATTGCTGTTATTACTATTATTGTCATCGCAAACAGGACCATCTTAGAAGAGCTATTATAGAGTAAATATCAAGTTGGTACTGACTGTAATACAGCAGTTGGTGGCTAGAGGTTTTCTATATGTTTGCATACAAACATGTGTGACGCCCTGAAGGGTGCATGGATAATCATTTATGCTCATATAGAAACCCAGAGCTACATCATTAACAACTAATTTTTTTTTACTTTGAAATGCCCTACCTGATTTTTTTCTTTCTTCAGATTTACCTCAAAACCACTCTTAGCTTAGATTAATATAAAAGCAAAGTGAGATCTGTATTCCCAAACATGCATCCACAAACTTTGGGAACGGAAGTGGTCCAAATAGCTGGGGAACAGAGGGGGAAATGTAGTTGCATGTAGTTTATGCACTTGGAGTGTATCCACATCTAGAGAATCAAAGGCAGCTTGAAGACAAGGGAAGAACAGGAGTGACTGGTAATGCTCAAAAACAAAGAAAGGAATTTAGCCGAGCAAGAGATCAGGCATTTTCCTGTGGCTATGTGAGACAGCCAAGAATTTTAGGAAGACTTGGAGAGCTCTAGTCTCATTCTTCTGGAGTTTAAGGGGCCCTCACATAGAGGAAGGAGTTTGTTCTGTTTCTGCCTCCTCCACACGCAGGGATAGATAGGACCAATAAATGAGAGTAAGAGAGATCAAATTAAGCTGAACAGAAGGAAGTACTTCTGAACCATTTCAGTGCACCCCCTCCAAATGGAATAAATTGCCTCTGGGTCCCTAGTTTTTGAAGAGTTCAAGTTGGAGCTAGATGACCATGTCTCAGGGATGTTATAGATTATATTTGCATGGGGTGGGGAGGAGGTTTCAATGACCTCTCTGATCCTCTTTAAGATTAAAGAAAATTTTAACAACATACAGAATTTCTATGTTTTGTTTTTCATTAAAGTAAATATAATGTCACTTACCAATCCCATATAATGGGCTAATCCTTATTAAAATGTACAAGAAATTGAATTTGCAACTATGCTGTATAAAAAAATCGATATTATCTTTGAAAATTGAAAATATACAAATATAGAGCAAATAAGTTATTTTCAACTTTCCAAAGTAGATTGTAGTGCTGGGAACCACCTGCCTGGTTTCAGAAGCTGTAACCCACCATGACTAAGGCTTAGTGAGAGATTTGGGGACCACAAGTCACTAAGAAGATAAGGCTTATCTCCCTGGCAGGGGTGCCGCCTCTGCCCCCTTTACTTCACCCTACTTGGCCCTAAGCCTGACTGATTAGCCAATGACAGGTAAAATTCCTCAAAGGAGGGACAACCTAAGACAGACATGGTCATCAAGGCGCCCTCAAGGAAGGACTTGGGGGGCTATAGAAAAATGGCGTGATGGACCCTCGCCCCTTGGCTTTAACATAGCCTGAGTCCTCATTCTGTTTACAAGAAGTCTCCTGATCTCTTGGCTGCCTTACTTCCCCTGCCTGATTTAAGCCTGAAACAATGCCTCAAGCCTGAAAAAATGCCAGAAGTGGGTGCAGCCCTGTGCTGGAAAGGGTGGGTTCCACAAGGCAATCAGGCCTAAGAAAGAATGCATAAAATCCTATGGAACCTACTTTGCTAATACCCTCAGTTTAAATGATAAGGGTCCAAGCATGAAATGAGTTTGTTCTCCAGAGTTTTATGGCCCTTCTCCTTTCAGAGGTTGGCCACCTTTCCTCCCCAAGCAGATCATGTCTTGGTAGACTTATTCTCATCCTTGGCTGCTGGGGGACCCAGAGGGTGGAGCAGCCTGACCTGCCACATTGTAGGAGTTATATAGGACAAGAATCTCTAAAAATATCTTTCAATTCTGTAAAGCTTTTTAAAAAATAATATGGAGCATCTTAAAGTCATGACAGAATTATCCACTGTGAATTATATTAGCTAACTTTCTCAGAGATCCTGATTTATAATATATCATTACTAATTATGCTCGTAACAGGTCTCATCTTGAGGATCTGTATGCCATATATGATTCTTTGGTTTGCAGGCCAGTGCTCAATCCACTAAGCCACACCAGCCAGGGCCCATGTATAATTCTAACAGGTCCTTATGAGGCAGACACTTTTAGTGCCCCCATATTAGAGAGTAGAAAACTGAGGCACAGAAATCAAGAAACTTGTTCAAGGTCACCCACCTAAATGTGGAGCTGTCTGACGCCCCAGCCCCTGATTCTCCAGTGTGTCACACTTCTTGACCACTTCCTGTCTTGCCTGAACACACACAGTTTAGGTCAAACGTCCAAGCAATGATGACATGCCCCTGTCACACCTTCCATTTAAACCCTATAATTTCCAAGGCTCTGTGTTCTTGTCTGCCCTGCCCATGGAAAATGTTTATTTTGAGATATGCCTCTCCCAGAATGGCTGGATGCTCTTGATGGCCTTTCACACATGGAGCATGTTGAAGTGGAAGTGTAGAGCTGTTATTTCATCTCACAACTGAGACTGTTCTTCGTCCCCTGCTCCCAATTTGGGGTCTGCTTCAGGGAGCATGTTCAGGCTATTAGTAGGTTCATGGAGGCTATTAATAGAGCCCTGAACTTCAGCCAACTCAACATGTTTATGTTTTGGGGGTTGCGCTGCAACCGTTGTTGGTAATTATAGATGCGTGGGTGAAGATGGGTACTGATGAACAGTTCCTCCTCTTAGTTTCCTCTTTGCACAAGCCCAACACTGGGGGTGTCTAAACTCATAGTCTCATAATAAGGTCCCTCATGTCTAGTCACTGCTGTATTTCCTGGCCAATTGAAGGCACCAAGGATGTTGAAAGTTTTCAAGGTAATCCACATCACCATTTGGGTCGCAACCCATATAGTCAATGTGTTCTTTGAAAGAAATAATATGACATAAAAAGCGGGCTGTTTCTTCTCCTGCAAGCAAGATTTCCTCTCTGTGATGACAATGCATTTTCTACAGTTTTGCAAATAAATATGTAAAGAGGATTCATGAGTATTACTAACATGATAATCCTCAAGGAAACTCATTGAAATGAATGATGCATTGTGTCCAATAAATTATTGTAATCTGTAATATAAGCTCTTTTGGAATCCCAGAGGTACATGCAATCTCTTCATCAATGAAGGGGCACGGGTCACCTTTCTAGCTTTTCTCTTGATTCTCTTGTGTGCTGAGAGAAAGGATTGGTCAGAGCCCAGGATGCTCCTTGAGCTGACCATGCAGCGACCAGAATAGTCGAGCACATCTGATTTTATCTTGTCAGTTGAACTGGGACTGTACCAAAGAGATATAGAAGAGAAAAGGTTGCCACTTTTAAGGTACACACTTTGGATGCTCTTTTTCCCCTATTCCCCAATCTTATCCCATACCTTTGGGCAATAGTAGTAGAAAGTGAATTAGTGGGAAAGAAAAGTGGGGAGACCTAGGAGGGACTTGACTAATTTCATCTTACATACCCCTGTCATGTCCTTCCTTTACTTCCACTTGCCTAGTTCATCTGCTTTGATGATAGGCTAAGCAGATAACTGTTGAGGATTTTTAGAGGATCTGGGTCAGGGCTGAGATAACATAGCACATGAAGCCAAGAGGAAGATACCCACATGGTGTGCAAATACAAGGTTCTGAGGTCAAAAAGCTTGTAACAAGTCATTAACTAAAAGGTAAACAGTGAAAGAAGCCAGGCACAAAAGACCACATACTATATGATTTCATTTTTATGAAATGTCTGGAATAGGTAAATATACAGACATAGAAAGTAAGTTAGTGGTTGCCTATTGTTGAAGGGTATAGCAAGTTGGAGGGCGATGACTACGGGGTATGGGATTTTGGGGGAGATGGTAAAAATGCCCTAAAATTGATTATGGTGATAGGTGTAGAACTCTGTAAATATGCTAAGAAGCTACTGAAGTGTATACCTTAATTGGTAGAATTGTATGGTATGAGAACTACATCTCAATGATACTGTTAAAAGATAAGAGGTGACACATTTAGTGAACTGAACTGTTGAAAACCAGAAATGTTGAATGATGAGCAGTGAGACAAAGAATACAAATAGGAGGTGGTTTGTTCAGTGGTCTGGGAGGGAGGTCATGCTGCTCTAGGCAGAGGTTTTATATAGTTCCACCTACAGCTCATGTATTCTACAAGGACTGACAAGGATACCCTCATGGAAAAGACCTCAGGAGGTCACAGCAGGATTACTGTAATTTACTCCTATTCTAGAAGAAGGAATCGGTCTAAAGATTGAACCTGCTCAGCTTGGTGGATCTCACTCCTGTGATAAGATTATAGGTAGGGAAAAGTTCATCTCTTTTCATTTACTGAAGCCTGGTAAGAAATTTAGTTTGTTCATTATGATCCTTGGAAATTGTTTATTCTTCCAGGTAGCAGTATTTTTCTATGTTTGTATTTCACCAGGGCTCACTCAAAGACTTCCAAAGTTGGTCAATCATTGGAGTAAGAAGGTGATTTTAGTTATATTCCAGGGAAAACCAGAATTACTCCAGTATATTGGATAGAAATAATGAATGAGGAGACATGTATACCAGGTCTAGGTCCAGATAAAGTGACATGAGATTTTCATCCAGTATTTAGCATGCCCTGGGCCTTCCACAACTCTCTAACCTCATCTCTCATTGTGTCTCATAGAGATTCAGAACTGCAGTCCCAAATGCATATCTACGTTTTTGCTAATCTTGTTCCTTCTCCACATTCGATTAATTCCTCCCTATTCTTCAAGAATCATCTAGGAATCCTTCTCTAAATTCTCAGGAGGTCTGTGAGTCCTTTCATATGTTCCCATAGCACCTTGTATCAACACATTTAGTGCATTACAAAGGGATTTTTGTTCATCTGTTTATGTCCCCACTGGTCTGGAAGCTCCTTAGGGCTCATCACTATGTCTCTTTGTCCTCAGCCCCTGGACTAGTTCCTAGCACCTAATATATGCTTAATAAATGTGTGCTTAACCCTTTCATTGCAAAAAGCTTATTCAGTGGTCACCTGAGAAGTTTGACCAGAGAAATTTGGCACCATCCTCTTTACCACAAATATCACCCCAATAAATGGGTTCATTCAAAAGGATTGTGGAGTGACAGGTCATTCTTAGTATCCACAAGGCCTAGCACAAGTCAAGCACACAGTAGGCCTTCCTTGCAAACATTTCCTAAACTGATCTACTTATTGTCCTTGACTGTCATATGTTTAACTATCTTACAGCCCACACTTTAAATACCTTAGACACCCCTACCCATAAATTAAATTGTTTTCCACACTTTGAGTTCAGATGTTCATTCATCAGCTGACAAAGGGCCACTGAGAGTTTTTCTATGAGGGACTCCTCGACTGTTCAACTTGACAGCAGCACCATCTTGGTAACAGAAGATTCATGCAATTGTCTGATTATTCAAATATTGATTTATGAAAATGTGTGTAAAACAGACAAAGAATGTGCTGATATTAGTAAAAACAAACAGAGAGGTCTCATCAATTTAACAAAATTAAGACAAAAAGATAAATCATTAGGTGTGCTAAAAGCCAATCTTTAGCCTCAGTTGGATGTTTAACCTGTTCAATTGTGAAGAAAAAGAACAAATTAAAGAGCACAGTGAAATTCTGGGAGTGTAGTGTCAAATATAGTTTCCAAAAGGCAAGACATAGTTAGAATTTTTATAATTATTTTTTAAATCTCTGGGAGTCCTCCCACCATTTAACCAAACCAGTAGTATCTAAAACTATGGTTTGATATCCATCCCTTTGATTTTCATGTTTTCATGAATGTATTCTATATCAAAGCAGGAAGTGACTTATGTCATATCAGAGATTCTGAAAGTCTTTTAAAGTCCCACAAAACTTCAGGAGGAGTAGCACTTTAAGAAGAAATGGTCAACTGGAGACAAAACTCAAAAATTATATCTTGGCCTCATTTCTAAGTTACTAAAAGCACAGACGTACAAGTCAGGCATAACTACATCACCCAGCATTATGTCTTGATCAAGTTACTTAATCCTTCAAACCTCAGTTTCTTCATCTACAAAATGGAGATAATAATAGTACCTTTACCAGAGGTTGTCTACAAGATGCGAGTGACTATGTTCAATATGCCTGGTCTACTGCCTGGTACTTAATCTGAGTGTATAATATAAAAGCCTCTAGGAGGGAAGAAGTATGGTGGGAGAAGAGCTGGGAGGGAGCTAAACTTTGCCTACTTCACAAATTTTCTAGGGCCCCAGTGGATTGTGAGCTCTATTAAAAATTTGATGTGGAAATACAACTGCTATTACTATTCCTAACCTACCCATTGGGTCATTCTGCTTTATGCTGTGGTGAGTAGGAGTGTGCTATTTATTCTAACTTAATGACTCCCTCCAAGTTAGAGAAGTTGTTCCACCCATTGCTTCTTTCATTTCACCACCTCTGCACTCAGGAAGGTGTGTCTCCTATGTTATGGTCACATCTGCAGTTTGATTTTCAGTTCTGAGGCTCTCAGTTCTTTAAAATAGGTGACTACGACTCTGCAATTCTACAACCAGAAGAGGTCCAGGACATGCTGTTACAAACAACACAGAGGCAGGTAGAGTCTGTGGGATGGATCCTGGGCATTATCACCTCCCAGGAGCTTCACCACACTGGACCACTGCATTTGCTTAATGTTGACATCATTGAGACTGTACCCCCATTTCCGGTCTGATGACATTTTGCCTAGGTTTTTTAAATGGTTTATTAGAATTTCATGATGATATTTATTACAGTTTAACATTAATTTTTATTATTACTCCCACTTATTTAAATTTTTGAGAAACTCTTGTGCTTCTAAGATTGCATGTAAATGTCAAATGCTCTTGAAGAGCCAGCTCAGTTGTGATACCAAAGCGCCCAGCCCAGGACCTAGAACATAGTGGGGAAGTGCTCAATAGTTTAAAAGTCTACAACCTTTCTAGTCCATCAGTCTGCCCTAGCCTATTTGCTTGTGAAACAACTTCTAGACAAAATCAATAGTCCTAAATATGTTAGTGATGCTCTCTCCTCTCCATGGGCAAGCCTTTCAAAGGCACTGTCAACACACCCTCTCCATTTACCCATTGTCCACATACTCCCACGGATCTAATCTGACCTCTCCACTGTAGCTGCTCTCCTTCAAGACCACCAATTGCATTACCCAGTAGGTGTTTCCAGCCTTCACCTCACTGGCCTCCCTGAAGTAGCTCATGCTAGTGACTGCCTCTTCTTCTTGAAACTGTCCCTGCCTACCTCAAGAACGCTTTCCCTTCTCCTTCACATTTTCCCTTTCTGGCCCCTCTTTCTTTGCCACTGCTTTCAGTTGATGAGTTCAAAGATCTGGCCTTGGCTTTCTGTCCTTCCCACAGGTCATGGCCATCCTCTGCCTTGGTTTTAACTACCACCTATGTATAAACAAATTTCACGTTTTTCTCCTCACTTCTGACCTATCTCTTAAGCATCCAACCCAAATAATTAAATGCATGCCTGGCTTCTCCATTTAGGTATCCACAAGCATCTCAAATTCAACATGCACAAAACTGAGTTAATTTTTACCCTCTTCTCTCCACATCATATATAATCACTCAAGCCACAACCCCAGGTATCATCTGAGATTTCTCATTTTCCTTTAACTCCCAACCCCGTCCCTCTACTACATGTCTACCCAATTTTAGGAATTCTGTTTCAAAAACTTCTCTAACTCTTTCACACTTTCACAGTCTTTCTTGCAACTTTCACATCTTTCCCGAATTATTTTTAATAGCCACCCAACTAAATTTCCTGCCTCTTATCTTGCCACCATCAGACCCATTCTCCCCTCAGATACCCAAGCGACCTTTCTAAAATGAAAGTCTAAGTCACCACCGTGTGTAAAGTCTGGCCAATGGCTCCCCATTGCTTGCTTACGTGGTAGAATGGAAACCCCTTTGCAGAATCGACAAGAGGCTCTTTGATCTGGCCCCCATATTTTATCTCTACTCTTCTCTCCTCCCTCTCTCCAACTTAAACTTTGGCCCTCAAAATTCTATATACTGCCCCACAGCATCATGCTGTTCTTTGTACTTGCAAATGCAAATGTATATATTTTGCATTTGTTTCCCATTTCCACCTTGACAAATTCCTATTTATTCACAAAGGCTTAGTCCAAACATTATATCTTCATCTTTTCTACTAACCCTTCCCCCTCCTGAGAGAGTTGACTACATTCTCTGATCTGCTACAGTACACCTCTCTAAGGTATCTACCACACTTATGTACACATCTGTCTCTCCCATAGAGTGAAAACTCCTGAAGTGGGGATGATGTCTTATTAGTCTTTAACCTCACCCTTGACACAGGGTCTCCCATAGCACAGGCATTTGTTCCATACATGATCAGTGGGAGAACACAGTGCCTCATTATCCTTCAAGTCAACCAGAATTGAAAACCTTAGAAGCCACCTTTGACGACTTCAAGTTCAGTCTGAGATGGTCCATCTGGGCAGCTTAGAATAACTTCCCAAGCCCTTCACCAGTTCAACAAGCAACCAACCTGCCAAGGAGTGTGCACTGTCATTGCTGAGCAAGAGTCAACAGCACTCCCATGGATAGAAGGCCTTCGCCTCCTTGCACCCCAGTCCCACACCCTATGGATTGTGCATCTTAAAGGTCATGGTCAGAGGCAGTTTTTAGCAATCAAAACATCAGTAGGGGAAAAAAATCCCACTCAGGGATATGGTGAGACGTGTTGGTTTCAAAACATTGCAGATCGTTAAATGAGTAATGTTAATGTGATCTCAGAATAGTAAACACACCCCCACATGGACAATGCTATTAGTTGCAATATCTGGAGAGGAAAAAAGCAACATTTGGCTGCAAGAACTATGAAGAGATGTCTGTATAGGTAATTCAAGTTCTATTGGGGCAGGTACGTTGCATTTGTCTGACTGCCTCCCCTGAAGTGCGGGCACACACACTCCCAAATCAAATCTTTCCTCTGGGGTAAGGTGTGTGATTGGGGGAAGTGGATGCCTGGGAGGGGAACACACACAGAGAGGAAGAAAACAAAAGCCTTCATTTTCTAAAATTGTCACTCATTCTGATTGGGAAAGAGTTTCTCAAGAATTGTGAATGTCCTGCACAGGAAGTAACACTTCATCACACGGCTAATAATCAGCCCTGTGCTTGTCAGGGATTGGTTTTTCCCTTTTGTGGTGAGAGGATGGCCCCAGGCCAGCTTAGACATTATCCCCACCAGCCCAGTAACCATTTGAATGTATCCAGCTCCCATCTTCCAAAAGGTTTGAGTACAAGATCCCATTACACCAAAGCCACGTGGAAAACACATAGTGGCAGGCTGGGGCAGGGGGAAGGGTTCTTTTGCAGTTTCAAATGGTTGTCATGGAGCCAGACCAATGCCTTCCCCCACATAGCCTTTTCTACTAAAGCAGCTTGCAGGAGGCCTGCACATGTATCAAGTTAAACAAAATGCACTTTTTTTTTACACACCAACTCAGTTGCCTATGCCACTTCTCTCTCTGATGCCCAGTTCTTCCCGCAGAATCCAACGTCTTTAGAACCTCTTATCATTAACAACCCAATTGGCCAGTTTACTCCAAGGCACTGGCAACCCAATATAACAGTGTTTACATTTAAAAAAGAGCTAATGACTTTACCCAAAGGAATGACTCTATTATGGGAGCTGGTGACATGTCACAGTGCCTCTCTAGTGCTAATGCTATCTTGGACTTCTTTGACAAAGACGACACAGACTGAGGAGGGGCAGGGAGGTTGTCATCAAATAAGACCTTAGGTGTGTCAATTCTTTTTTTTTTTTGAATCCTAACTTGAGGATATGCTTATTGATTTAAGAGAGAGAAATGTCTATGTGAATGAGAAACTTCGATCCACTACCTCTAGTATTCACCCTGACCAGGGATCAAACCCACAACCTAGGTATGTGCCCTGATCAAAGACCTTCAATCTTTTGGTGTCTGGGACGATGTTCCAACTAACTGAGCCACCCAGCCAGGGCAGGTGTGTCAACAGTTAAGGCTCAAGTCATATGATGCTCTTACAACAGATGAATGAAGGTCCTCATCCATTTCAATAATCACTGATAAAGCTCCCACTCTGTGCCAGCAATTGTTCCAGAGATATATCAAAGAGCAAAACTGACAAAGTCCCTGCCCTAGTAGAGAAATCAGTTTAAACTATTTCCATCTGTCCCCAAAAAGCAGAACAGGGACAAGTGGGTAAGAGTCTCAGGGAAGCAGATTTCTGTTTCACACAACACATGACCAGATATGGAACAGCAATGAGCTCCCTGTTACTGGAGAGCCTGAGAAGAAGCTGCATAACTGCATGTTGCAGAGAGATCATACAGGGAGCAGGACTAGAGGGATTGTCTTCAACTGTTTCTTAAAGCAGCAAGGACCTTTTTTCTTCCTTTCTTTCTTTTGGTACATACATACAGTTAATAATGAAACAATTCACTGCCACCAACAAAGAAAATTAGAAAAATTCATGAGACCTTAGTGCTGTGGAATAGCATGGGACAAGGCAAAATGATACAGCAACTGACCTAGAAGGCTGAATGGTAATGGAAGCAAAGGCGAATTTGGCTAGGATAGTATTATATGCTCTTGAAAAGGAGAATGGCTGGAGAAATAGACACTTATTTGACTACTTATAAGCAGGCAACCTTACTGTAACTGCATGGAATGCAAGCAAGGAACTAAATAAGGGAAAGAGATGAGAGAGAGAGAGAGCAATATGGAATCCGGGGTAAGCAGGGATTCTTTTTCCAAATAAAATCTTATCGTTAGCCCCAACACATTAGAAGGCAGAGTCACTGTGGTTGAAGGAGAAAATATGAATTAGAGGATCCCCTGAACATCCCTTTTGTCCACTAAACTCTAGATATCCACGAGCTGCTAAATGAGACGATCAGGGAGGTCCTGGCCTGCCCTAGTGTCCTGCGGTTGTGGGAATCTAAGTGCAGTGGCATAGGTTTCTCACAGTCTTTCCCTCCCTCTTCTCCACTTCTGCCTTTCCTGGGAGAGAGTCTGGTTAAGCCAGAGAAGAGAGCCAGAGGCTCTGGACTATAGTGGGACACTTAGTGAATGCTGTCTGAAAATGTCAATATGAGTCAAAGATGTTACTTCATTTGAGTAGACCTGAAAAAAATAGAATGTTTCCTCCAGCTCCAAAGTGAGCCCATTGCCTGGGATCCTGAACCTCAAGGAAGAGCTAAAGAGATAAAAACAAGGTGAAAAGAACCTTGGGGAAAAAGGACAGAAGGCAAGGGGGGAGGGCACTCACTGAGACATGTGAGAACACATTTGACCATACATATTCATCATCTTCTAATGTCAGGTTTACTCCTAGCAATGGACTCTATCATCACACCTTCTCAGATGTACAATTCCAAGTAGGACTAAGGGATTATGCATTATTTTGCAATGTGGAGCAGAAAGCTAGAGAAGCGTCTTTCCTCACAGTCCATGCCTAGAAACTTCCATCCCCATTGGGCACCATGTGCTTGGAAGGAAAAGCCATCTGCAGGTCAGAGACTTTGGGCTGGCAGCTATTCACTTCCTGGGGCTGGTAATAAAAGGTGGGAGAGGGGAAGCTGGCAGTTTGAAATAGAGCTTAAAGTCTTTTTAAGCATGTAGCTACCGAACAGAGCCTTGGGTTTGCCTGATCATAACCTTACCACTCTCTCAGCTGGAATTTTCCTGAAAGTTCATCAAAACTGGACTCACATCTTCTAGCTTCATGGTCTACAAAACTGTGAGCTAAAGTGAAAGAGTCAGCTAAACTTTTCTTAAACGCGTGTTTTTCCAAAATGTGTAACATACATGACACATGACTTGGGAAGATGTTAACAGGTGTTACTAAAATTCTGAATACTTTGGGAAACTCTGTTTTAAACAAAACTAAGCAGGTTTCATTACTACAGAATTGTTCAGAACCTAGAAAATGCTTATGTAAATTCTGACTCTTCAGGAAGGGAATATAGTATACAGTTTTTCCCACTTTTATTTTAATTCCAAATACTTTTTCTCACAGGGCACTGAAGGACACTTTGGAAAATGCTGTCAAAAACAAACACTTAACCAAATGATATCAATTTACAGTTTCATCTTTCATTAAAGTAAATCAGTATTTCCAAAGTACACCAATATCCTGTCCGTCATCTTGGGAGATAAGCTTGCATGCACGTAGACAAATTGTCTACATAACTGAAGCTTCAAACACCAAAGCAAGCAAAATTTTTTATCTGAAAATCTTTCTACAGAGTATTACACACATTTCTACTTTCGATTATAAAAACAAAACAATACAATTCTGAGTATAAAAGTAAACGTGCTTATTTTTAAAACTTAAAAATTGGGAAAAATAAGATGAAAATTGCAAACCCATAACTCTGTTAACATTTGATGTAATTTCTTTCATTTTATTCTACATGAGGTGGTTGCTGAAACATAAAATAAATGTCGGGGGTTGGAAATGGGAGGGAGGAGGGGAGGGATGGGTGGGTGGGCTGGAATGGAAGTAAAGAATAGAAAACTGTACTTGAATAATGATTAAAATAAAATTTAAAAAAAGAATATAAAATAAATGCCATAGTTCACTTACTATTTTCTATGCCATTGTACATTCTTTGAAAATGTTATAATGGCTCTATTATAATTTGGAAGGTGAATGTATTGTACTTGAATTAATCATTACCTTCATCAGATAAATCAGTTGTTTTCATTAGAAACAAGGATGAACATCTTTTTGCAGAAATTTTTGTCTCTATTTCTATTTCTTTTAAATAGAAAACTATAAATAGAATTAATATGTCAAAGTATATAAGTATCTGTAGACTCTTCATACATATTGTCAAATTGCCTTGAAGAGGATTTGTACCATTTGTATACTCCCAATTTAGGAGAGTGATATTTTATCACACTCTCACTGACATTTAATATTATCAGTTTTCAAAAATCAGTGTTAATTTATACATTAAAACTGCCATATTGTTCTTTCTACTACCAGTGAATTTAAACATTTTTGTATACTAATTTTTTCTCTAATATTTTTACCAACATTTCCTCCTTCTATGAACTGTCTACATACAATATACCGATTTCTGCCTTGTGGCCTTAATTTTTTTTGTTGTTTTGTGTGGACTCGGTTAAAGTTATTGACTGCCATATTTGTGCCAAATGTTTTTCACAACTTGGTATTTACCTTTTAATTTGGTTTATGGTTTTTAATATGCAAATATTAACATCTATTTACATTAAAATGTGTCTCCTCTTTTTTTTTTCTTCCTTTGCTTTCCTGCTTAAAGAATCCTTTCTCATTCAGAAGTCAGATGAATATTTGTTAGCTATCCTCTAAGTGTTTTGTGGTTTCATTTTTAAAGTCCTTTTGAAAAAATATGGTTTTTAAGCTGAGTAAAACATTTTCTTAATGACTCAGGATCACTGTTTTGAATAGTGTTTAAAATTTTGTGCCATCCACCAGGTCGCCCCCAGAGCCACTGCAGCGGGTGGAAAGGAATTTTCCTCATTCTCTGTGACCTCAGACTCCTGTGATTTGCTAGTCTGTGGCAAATTTTCAGTTTTAATCTCTTCTTCTGACGTTAGGCTCCCAACTCTCATTTCCTATTATAGATAATTGTCTGCCACTTACAATGCACCCTCCTTTTAACAACTGGTAAACCAAATACCCAAAGTTGTATTATGGTCAACTAAGTCTATGTACAGCCTGGGCATCAAAGACAGAATAATGGCCTCCCAAAGGTGTTCATGTCCTAACCCTGTAATCGGTGAGTATATTATGTTACATGCAAAGGGAAATTCAGGTAGCTGAGTAGCAGACCTTGAGATGGGAGATTATTCTGGGTTACGAGGTGGATGCAATGTAACTGCTGGGGCCCTTATCAGTGAAAGAAGGAACCCGGAGGGTCAGTCTCAGTGATTCACCATGAGGAAGACTGGACCAGCTATTGCTGGCTTTGATGATAAAAGATGGCTGGAAGCCAAGGAATTCAGGCAGCTAGAAGCTAGAAGCTGGAAAAGGCAACAAAATGGCTTCTCTCTGAGAGCTTCCAGAAAGTAATGCTGCCTTCCTGACACTGTGGTTTTACCCCAGTGTTACCCATTTCAAACTTCTGACCTCCAAAATTGTAAGACAATAAATTTGTGTTGTTTGAAGCTTTTAAATTTGGCCTAATTTGTTACAGCAGCAATAAGAACTTAACACACTGAACCTAGAAGTCTGTTAACTAGAGAAAAAGGCATTGGCTCTAGTGCTTGGCCTTGATGACTGCTATTTTGGGTGCTCTGAGGTTTTCTTTTCCCCACTTGCCCTCCCAATTATTTCCATGGCTGCAGGAAATCTAACCTACATCTACATAAGAGCCTAAGTAGGGCATTATTATTTTACAAGAATTGGCCCCAACAAATTAAGTTGCAAGCTTTGGGTCAAAGGGTGAAGTAAAAGGAAGTGATAGAGACAAAGTATTTTTAAAGTTTTTCAGAGAAATCACAAGGCTGGACCTTCTGCCCAGTTTGGAAGAAAGAATGTCCAAGAGAGGGTTATGACCCTTGAACTGGGTGAGAGCATCACTGTTTAATGAACATCTGCACTGAGTCAGATAATCATCACTGTCTCTAGGTAAAAATCCCTTGTCTGTAAAAGACTGGGTAGTTCACAGCAAGAGACACAAACAACCCACTGAACAGAAGCAGTTTTCTGGGAGAAGGGGTGGGGGGTTAAATGGATCTTGTGCCACCAAGAGCCTTGGCTCCAGACCAAGTTGGAAAGCATAAACCGGTCCATTAAAAAAAACCTATAGTCCTCAAGACTAGTAAACAAATAAAAATATGGGAGGATCAGAAAAGAAGGCACTAGCATCTGACCGTAAAATGCATCAGGACATTTGTCCAGTAGTCTAAGTAGAACCTGTACTTAGGTAATTTGTCGTGATAGATGTAGAGGAGAAACCTGAGAAGTGAGCATTCTTTATCTCTGTATCCTTAATGTCTACCAGTGTCCTGCAGATAGTAAGTGCTCAATAAATTCCCATTATGAGAATGGACAAAGGGACGAATTTAATAATCCTCTGCCACCTTTAAATCATTTTCTGGCTCTAGGAACATAGATTTAATATCACTTTTTAATAAAAGTTTTCAACCTTAACATGAAAGACCATTTCATGCAGCCCTAACTCAAGTTAACTTAGAAAGCCAAAAAAAGCAATAAGGAAGTACTTCATTCATTATTAGAATTATTTTTTCCAAAGGAAGAAAAAGCTGGCTTTCTCTGAGTTACAAGATTTGGAGTGATATTTGAGGAAGAAGAGCAAAATGGTTACAGGTAAAGAGGGAATAATGATTACATCTTAATGTCATAATTTAATATGTTGTTTTAATAAGTTAATACAGGTATGCACTTAGATAGCAAGCAGTGCCTGGTAAAAATGCACTCGATAGGCTATCACATGACTCTTCAACATTTTCAGATGTTCTCCAATGATTAAAAAATAATACTCAAAAACATAATAATTTAAAATCATAATTTATAATAAAACCAAAGAATATAACAGTTTTTAAAGGAAAATGAATAGATCATGATAAGATGATCTTTACACGTATAGAGTGGTATTCAATTCACAGAGTTATACAAATAAGAGCATAGATTTAAATATTTTTATTGGTTGTGTTCATTATGTGAAGGATCACACGATAAATCCTCTACTAAAGTAAAGATAATTTCTTCAAGGCGATATTAATACCATAATTTTTAATATTATATACATATATATTCTCATTCAAACAGGACTCCTTAAGATTAAAAAAACTAAATGAGGGGTTTCCCTCAGGGTCTAGAAACATGAGCATCAAGATGAAATGTAACATGGAGATCAGATATGTTGGGCAATGTTAATTAAACCATATCCTTAAGATAATAAAATTCACTTTCAAAGTACTGACTGGGGCATTTAAAGACTCATAAGGAAGTGACAGCCATCTACAGTAAATGTTAGAGCCAAATGCAAAAAAAAAGATTAATTTCTAAAAAATAAAATAAAATAAAAAACATAAAACATAAACCATCTTATGAAGATTTTATTTATTTTTAGAGAGAGAGGAGGGAGGGAGAAAGAGAGGGAGAAAAATACCTATGTGAGAGGTAAATATTGACCGGTTGCCTCTTGTACACCCCAACTGGGGAAAAGGCCCGCAACCCAGGCACGTGCCCCGATGGAGAATTGAACCAACACACTTTTAGTTCACAGGCCAATGCTCAATCCACTGAGACACACTAGCCAGGGAAAAATATAAACAAATAAAAAGAAACTTCCCTCTTGTTATGAAGTTTAACTCCATAATTGCTTTGATGGAGGAGGGGAGAGGTCAGATTCATTTGCTGACATTGAGGAAGCAATAGGATGGGTGTGGGTTTGAGGTTGCCAGTGTAGAGTAGCCAAATGATCACGTTTAATATGAATGACTGTGTAGTTTTCTCATTTTTTTGATTATCAAAGAAATATGGTAAATCTACAACTTTAAGATCACTGGGTCAGAATTATTCCAGCACTTTCTTCCCTCCCAAATCCCTAGATGTGTCAATATCTGAGCTCATATTCTTGAGAGAAATGCAATATCAAGAACTAAGTGACAGCATTTGGAGCACAAATTAATTTTACAATTAATTGGTGTGAGCACAAATTTCTTAGTTCACATTTGTGGAAACCTGCCAAGAAGAAATAGGTCCTTTTGTTTGTTTGTTTTTTTAAAGACTTCTGAACCCTTGGAAAAGAAGCTATTATCATGGACAGCTAGTGTGGGTTCACTGTTAAAAGGTATGCCAACCAATTGCACTTTGTTTTTGTTGGGCTTTTAGAACCTTAAGTGAAGGGACAGCACAGACATTGTGTATCTTGATTTTGGCAAAGCATTTGACAAGGTCTCTGCTATGTCCAGGCAGAAGCTGTGACCTGGAGAGCAGAGCTGATTAGACTGTTCCTTCAGTGGCCAAGAACACTGACCATTGGGCTGACCAGGAGGAAGTCTCTCCTCTTAGTGCTTCAAGGCAACTAGAGCTTGTCCTGTCTTTTACCAAGGATTGGTAAAAATCTTTTACCAAGGATTGGATAAAGCCTGGATTAGATTACTTAGCATGCTCACTACCATTGGGAAGAGTTATAATTCATAATGCTCATGACAGTCACGGGAAGGGAACAGAAGATTCCCAAGCTGCATTAGTGGTTCAGGTGTGAGGAGCTGTCCAAATGTGGCTGCACATCAGAAACACCTGGACCATGTTGAAAAATATAGACACCCAGGCCTTATCCCTGGCCTACTTAACTCAGATTTCAAGGGGTAAAGTCCTGGCATTTCTTTTTAATTCCCCAGGTGATCGACAATTGACCGAGCACCCCACTTTCAGAACCATTGCATTTGTGGAATTTAGTATAAAGGTTCTTCCAGGGTTGTAAATGGTACTCATTTGGTAATCTAGAGTTCTTCGTGGACTTTCAAATTACAATAAAACCCTTCTCTACACTGTGGCTGCATCCAACCTAGACCCTTCCTCATGAGGGAAGGGCAGGGCAGAGGAGAAGAGCACAGCACCTGATAAAGAGAGTACCAGCATTGGTATCAGCCAGACTTGAAGTCAAGCCCTTACCAGCTGTACTGGGGGAGAGGGTTCTGCGCTTCCTCTGCTTAAACTGAGGATTTAGCAAGATACATGTGTGAAAGTTTTGCACCGAAATCACCAATTAATGCCAGCTTTTACTATTAATAGACTGTTCGTACTCCCCAGTTCTGTGGATCTCAAGCCTGTGATTTTACCAGAACATGCCTTTCCCTGCAGCTCCACCCAGAGAAGGCAAAAAGCCACCATCAACTGACCATCAACTGTGTGCTGCACACTAGGTCCCTCTCAAATCTGATCATACTTCCTTTCATCCTCACCATACCCCTTATTTTTGCACACGAGAAACCTGAAGCTCAGAGAGGTTAAATGTGTTCCCACAAGTCACCCAGCTGGAAAGGAACAGATAAATACCGTGAATCTGACAAATAAACTTGCCCTGAGGAGTCACCACAGCCCTTTTTAAATGGTTAATATAAAGAGTGGAGAAAGCTTTGCCCTTTAAAAAATCTAAGGAGAGACATTTTGAAACTGTGAGGGAGGAGGGAAGTCACACCACCTACACTCCTCATTACCTGAACACTCAGAAATTAGCCAGAGGAAAAACCAGGA
This sequence comes from Trachops cirrhosus, assembly GCA_028533065.1. Classification (NCBI taxonomy): domain Eukaryota; kingdom Metazoa; phylum Chordata; class Mammalia; order Chiroptera; family Phyllostomidae; genus Trachops; species Trachops cirrhosus. The sequence continues at coordinate 117,558,587 of CM052542.1, read as the reverse complement.
ACTCATTGCTCTGTCTTTATCTCTGTCTCTCTCTGTCTGTCTGTCTCTCTCTCTGTCACACACACACACACACACACACTCCTGACCACCTTATTTGAAATTACAGCAAAACCTCCCTTATAACAATCTTATTCCTTTGCCCTGCTATATTTTTTCTTACTACTTAATCACTAACTCACATACTATTATTTTGGTTATCTTATTTATTATGACTCCTCCCCACTAAAATGTTATTTCCTTAAGGCATGGAATTTGTGTCTACTTTTTAATTCTCATGTACACATGGCTAGAACAACACGGCACACTTTACCATTCACTGAATATCTGTGACAGGAGTAAATAAAAGACTCAGTACAGTACATGGATGGATGGGTGGGTGGGTGGGTGGACGGATGAATGAATCAATCAATGGATGAATAGAAAAATTCTAGAAAGGTAGTAATCATAACTGTTGAAAGTAATTATTTTTTAAATAGTGCATGTTTCGGTTTTTCTATTACAAATATGAATTATTTATATAATAATAGATTTTTTTAACGCAACCTCACCTGCCCAGGTTATTACTGATTTGAAGTTGAATAAGGGCAAAGGCAGGGCTGGGTTTATCTTCTAGAGAACAAATGTACTGGGTCTTTTCCACAGACCTCTTCAAGTCCACAGTCCATCCTTCCTTACTCTGCTCTGTGCCCTGGGATGTTGACCTCTTTGAACCAAATCAACAAGTTCTCTTGACCCTTGGCTCCTAGTTGGGGAAGGAATGAGGTCAGGCTGTTTGTTCCCCTGGCTCCCGGGTTGCAGCAGATGGGCTGTGTCCTACTGAAGGCCCCAGTGCTTGTCAGTCAGCTTTCCATACCCCTGCCTCTGTGGGTCCTATGCCTGCTCCCTCTTGCCTCCCTCAGGCCTAAGGCTGTAAGAGCTTTCCATTTCGCATTTTCTTCGCTGGTCGTCTTATCACTGCCCACACGTTAAAGAGTCCCTTTATGAAATTTTCCTCAATTACTGGTTGCATAGACCACCAGTTTCTCGCTGGGTATGTGACTGAACATGTGAAATGGGGAAATGTACTTACAATTGAGAGCTGAGTCCTAATGGCAGTTTCATCACAGCCTTGCTCAAGGCCAGCCACCTCTCTGGATGTAGTCTCTTCATCTGAAAACTAAGAAAACTGAGCAAGACAACCTCTAACATTCTATAATTTCAAGAAGCCTTTGGCTTAGAGAACAAAGTGGTTACTTCTCCATGTCTGGAAAGTGTCAGATTGATTCAGATTCTGCAAAGGGTCCAGTCTTCCAGGAATTTACCCACAAGTATTGTCCATAAATCACTCACAATAACGCTGAACACGGCAATAAAAGAGTTGCCAAAACACAGTCCTATCTTTGTCCTCAATCAGCTTCAAGTCAGTAATTTCCTGGAAAACTGAGGATACGTTTTTTAAAAGTTATTACACAAATAACACAGTTTATAATAGGAAAAACCAGCATTTTCAACTATTTAAAGAGATGTTAATTACTTTCAACATTTATAAGTGATACCTTTCCAGATTTTTTTCTACTCACTCATTCATTCCATGAATATTTACTGAGTGCCAGTATAGGCCTGGCTGTTCTAGGCATGTTGATATAAGCATAGTGTTGCCTTATTGTGAAGCATTCGTGTTGCCAAATCAGAACTCTAGAGGCCACCTCAGTTCTCCACTTTGGCCAAGTATAATATCTGAAGAATTATGTAATCTCTGTTCTTCTTCAGGCATACATACACCTAAGTTTTGGGAGGGGTGAGGTTGTTTTTGTTTTTCTATAGCACTAAGTCAAACCTTTGTCCCATTTGACTTTGCTTTTCTCAGACACAGCCTCCAGCCTCCAGTGAGGAGACCATCACCAATCAAAACGTCACAATGAAAAAGGACGAGGACCCCTCTGGGCAGTGGGCATTGTTTAACCAAATAACATTGGAGGTTTGGGAGTAGTGTCTCTGAAAGACAGAGCAGATTCAAGGCAGCAAACTCCTTCATCTGGCATGACTGGAAAAGTGGATCTTCCCAAGCAGGCACAATGGGTGCGGGAGGAGCCTCACATGCAGCTGTGACAGGACAGGGCTGTCTGACTCCTCCCTTTAAGTAGTCTCTCTCCAGCCTCACACCAGTGAGGGAATGTTTTGTTTTGTAAAATATTGTACCAACGTTATGTTCTCAGAAGTACTAATATCAGCAAAATATGCATTTGTCTATCTTACTGACATTCTATTTTGAGGAATATCAAAGACTTAGGTTTACTGCAGGAAAGAGCCCGCATGGCCCCCCAGGATGAAATCAAGGCTGATCATCACCTCATCTGTCACTACTCAAGGCTTGCTGAGAAGGCAAATATACTCACTGCAGGAGAAGTGTCTGTCACATAACAATGATACATGAAATTTTGTGAATATATTAATTTTTGAACAAATGACTCTTAAACCATATTTTAATATGTAAATTAAGCACTCTTTAACATTTATCAAACAACATTTTGAATTTATATGGTACAAACAGAATGAGAAAGAAAAAGGAGAAGGGGTCCCCAGGCCCCATGAGTCAGATAGCGCAGGCCACAGGGCAACCCGCTCTGCTCCGCAGCAGGGTCACCTGCAAAACGGGATGACAGTACCCTCACCCTAGGGCTGGTGTTAAATGGTATGTAAGATGCTTATAATAGGGCCTGGCACATGGCCAACAGTCAATAAATGTTAGCTATTACCCTCCTCTTCTCCTTCTCCACTTTTCCCATACTCAAAGAGCCTTTCTGATCTACCCCTCAGAATTTCATCTTCCTTCTGGAAATCAGCTGTACCTACGGACCCTTCCATATATTAAAAGATATGCTGATGATGTTTCACAGCCCCTACATTAGAGACATTTGAAAATTTTAAATAAATTTGACACTGAAACTAGCTCCAACCGGCAACGATCCCACCTCAGACATTCCTCCTGTGTCAAATACCATCTCTGTGCTGAGAACAATGAAACATGGACCACGCTCACTTTGGTGACTGAAAAGGCAACTTAGGTTCTTATTCCGACTCATCCAACAAATACTTATTAAATACCTGGCATGTTCCAAGCCATGGCGACAACACCAGAATGAATCAGACATTGACTGTCTTAAAAAGGAATTTCCGTCAGAGGATGGAGAAAAATCAGAGAGAGATTGTTAACACAGGTAGAAAGTGATGTGGGCCACAGAGAGGTACAGCTGCAGTGCCTGGCTCCCCAGTGACGGGGGAACTGGTTCCTGTTGGGGAATCAAGAGAAGAGAGTGCAGTTTCTACAAGTGCAGGTTACTGATGCCTGCATTGAGTAGTGAGTGACTCAACTCATCTTAAGACCTTAAGCACAAGGATTTGGTCTTTGTTTAAGGAGTTTTGTTCACCAGAATTGTAATGAGGACCACGTTTTTCATGCCTTATGCCTTTATATCAACAGTCTCTACCACCACAGCTCCAACCCTCCCACCTATGGCAGTGATGAATCCAGACTTGGATCTTGACCCACACTCCTTAACATTCACATCCTACTTCAAATGTCCCCATTATATGCTCCTTATTCTTGAGAGCCTCTGGGTGGCAGTGGGCCATTTCTCAGAGAAGAACTCACCAGCACTGCGGGCATGACACTGACATCATCATGTTTGACACAAGTAACCTCTGAAGTCATGAATGTATTCTGCCTGCATTTAAAGCTGTGGCCCATGGCATTGTGGGTACTTAGTCAGTGGTAATAACCAATCAATAGGTTTTGACAAGCTCAATCACAACAAAACCTGAGTAATTGCCTGGCAACTTCAAAGTTTCAATAATGAGGCTTCAGTTTGGTTATCACATTGAAATCTCTATGAATAATATTGGTTAGAATTGTGCTGAGTGCAATCTGCTCACCAAAACTTTAAGGCCCTGACTGAGAAAGCCATGGGGCTTTAACATGCAGACTTATCAGGCCAAGGAATAAACATTTTTTAGATAAAACATAGCACAAAGAAATAACGAAAGTTGTTTTAAATTTTAAGCATGCCAATTGCAAAGATGGATGCAGGTGGCTTTGTAACTGTCTTTTGAATTGCCTCTGTATCTTTGTCAATATAACATCATTTTACATTGATATAATACTATGTAATTTTGATAACACATCAATCTCTTAAAACATGGTATTCTGGAAAGGTCAACACTGTGCCAACCTACCCACAGACTCTTCAGAGGGGATCCACTCTGCCCACACTGCCTGCTGAAAGGGCAGGCCCATGCAGCCAGATTGAGTACTCAGTGCTCCACCTCTTCTGTCCATAGATGTTTGGCCCTGGCCCAGGCTTCTGAGCCAATAGTACAAGATCCATGGGCTTGGTCAGGGAGTTACTGTCTGTCCTGAAAGATAAACTGGACCAACCAGATTCTCCCTCAGGGCCCTGAACTTGAGGCAAACATAGCCATCAGTTAGTATAGGACCAGAAGAAGTAGACATGTAACATGCTACATCTAATCATAGAAATCAAAGATCCATGAGCTCCTATTGCTAAAGGCCTGGGAGACTTTGTGAATCTAGAATCACCTTTGAACTCTGGGCTCCCTGAGGCCAAGATTTAATATGGCTCCTGTTCTTCGATTTCCATGAACATTCTTTTATCATTTAAAAATAATGTGACATAATGGGCAAAGGACTTGAATAGGCATTTCTCCAAGGAGGACATGCAGAGGATCCAGAAACACATGAAAAAATGCTCAATATCACTAACTATCAGAGAGATGCAAATTAAAACCACAATGAGGTACCACT
>CM052542.1:117276960-117553286 GCA_028533065.1 Trachops cirrhosus | reverse complement strand
AAAAAATTAAAAAAAACAAAAATAAAAATAATGTGACATAATACAATATGCTAAAATCCCATGTCTTATGTGTCTTAAAAGAAAAAGAACCAAATTAAAACCAATGGGAAATTAAAACTGGGTCCCAACTGGACTCCTGGGCCACAAGGCCTTCTAGAGACATCAGAAGAAAACAAACTGGCAATGCCTTAGCCACTACTGGGAAGGCAATAGAAAACAAAAGGAAAGAAAAAAGGGAACTGAAAGCCTTTAGAGACGATTTGGAAAGTTTGTGCATGTGTGCCTCCCTGTCGGGTATTCAATGATTTATAGAACCAATACCATGAATGGAGAAGGTAGAGCTTCACTGAGTTATCTCTCATGGGTGAAACCTAGCACTTTAATAACTAAACCTAAAATAGACTATGAATGACTGCTGGTTATGAGATATGCTCGGTGAACAGGAATCACAAGTGATTGAAGCCAATTCACAGGAAAAACAGGAAAATAATATTTGAGGCAAGTTCAAAAGCAGGTGCTTTATTCTGGGTGTGTCTGCATGGCCATGGTTTTGGTTTCCACTCAGCTTTGGAAACTAAATAACACTGCTCTCTATTTAAAAACGTAAATGTATTGGTTCATATAGACTGTGCCTAAATAAAACACAGTTTCCGAATATCTCCTCAATGGTACCATTTTAGGGCCAAAGATATTTCATAGCCTGGAGATAAATACAGTTTGGTCCCTACCTAAATAACAATCATTTTAGAAATTAAATTATTATTGTGTTTGATTGAAGACATTTCACAAGTTTAAAAACTAAGCTTTGTAAATTGAAGTTCTCACTACTTGAATTGATATTGTCTATGCCAATATCGTGTAAATTATGCCTTCTTATCTAGGGGAAGCAGTGTGGTGAAGTGGTTAAATTTTGGACTTTGGTTAAGATGGACCTGAATTCAAATACAGATTTGATGGTTTGTCTAGTCATATGACCTGGGGCAAGTTAATCCTGTAGGTTCTTTATTTCTCAAGCAATGATGAAAATAATAGTACATGCCTTCAAAATTTAGTAAGAATTCAATGAATTAAGGTACACAGAGTGTGTAAAGCAGTGCCTGGCCCATAGGAAACACTCTACAATGTTTCCTGCTAGTATTTGTATTACTTTCATTGAATTCAAAAGTCTCATTGAATATATATGCAAGTATTGTACTAGGTGCATATTTTCATAAACTTTAAAACTCACAAGAGGACAGGAATTATCATTCCAATTTTACAGCTGCAGAAATAAGGTGCAGAAAAAGTTAACTAGTTTGCTAAAGGTTGCCTTGTTACTGAATGGCAGGACTGGGATTCATTAATTCACAGATTAATTCATTCAGCATGTTTTTATTAAGTACTAGCTACATACTATTCTATGTGCTAGAATAGAGAGGGGAACCAAGCACACATAAATCCTTGTCCTCATGGAACTAACCTTCAGCTAGGGGAGATAGTTGATAAATAAAAGGAGCCAGTAAAACATATATTAGGACAGATAGGAAAGTGTGCTGAGAAAACTCAAGCAGGGAAGAGGAGAGGGAGGTGGGTATGTATATTGGGAAGGGGGAACTGGAGTTCGGCATGCAATTATGGCTAGAATGGTAATAAGGGAAGGTCTTGCTGAGAAGGGGATGTTTGAGGTAAAGCTTGAGAAAAGAAAGAAAGATAGGCTGGGAGTCTAGAGGGCTAGTTATCTGGGGGAAAGGTTTCAGGCAGAAGAAAGCGCATATGCAAAGCCCCCAAGGCAGGAGTGTGCCTGGCACATTCCAAGAACAGTAAAAGGACTGCAGTCCAGCTACAGAAGAGAAAAGAGGGAGAATAGTAGGAGATGAGGACAAAGAGTGGAAGACTTGGCTGACATGGGTATTTGCTAAAGAGAACCCTCCCCATGTTTATGTTAACTGAAGCTCTGCCTCCACAAAGTCAACACATCTTGAGAAACCACTGATGGAAGAGCCTCCACCTTGGAAAGCCCATCTTGCCTCCCATCCACTCCATCCTGTAGAGAGGAAAACCCAAACTTGGCATTGGCTGTCAGGTAGATCATCGGAACTGGAAACCACCTCACCAGCAGCCCCCCCCACCAGCTGACTGGAAGCAACCATGACGATGGTGCTAGGAGCCCTTGCAGAGATGTGCTGTGGTCTCTGTGAGCTCATCACAGCAGCTTCCTATGCAGGAGTTTCAATTCAAGGTCATTTTTGGTTCCTTTTCGGTAGCAGACTCAAAACCAGATCTATTCAAGTGAAGTAATAGTGCAGACACATTAATAGCCAGACCCTAGTGGGAGTTTTATTTTCCATTTCCTCCTCCCCCATATTTATTTGTTTCTTTATCTCCTCTTTGTGGTAAAGGTGACCTTGCATGATATTTTCAAATGAAAATGTAAAAGGTAGGGTGAAGAATGGGAGCATGCCACCCTGCATTGGAGCCTACTCTTCCCCAGACCATGTCAGGCTGTGCCAACCAGCCTGCCTGTGTTCAAATCACCATCCCACCACTTAGAAGCTCTGTGACTCTAGTCAAAATACTCAATCTCTCAGAGCCTCAGTTTCCTTATTTTTAAATTGGGGATGATAATAATATCTGCTGCATAGGCTTACAGTGAGAATAAAATGAAGTAATTTAATGTTATTTTAAAATTTAGCCAAAATTGGGCAAAATCCCATTCTTGGGGTGCTTTTCATTGAAATGAGAAGTATGTTTCAGGACACTAAGAGGCAGGGGTCCAAATGATGTGCTCATCTCTGCATTTACACTCAAAACAAGATTCAGATATTTTCTGCCTGCATCCATCTCTCTGCTGAAGATTCTGTTCTTTCCCTGTTGGGTGGTCTCAGCACCCCTAAGCTGATGAGTCTCTTGAATTCCTAAAAGCAGACACAGGGAGGTCTAGGGAAGCAACTCCTCCACCAGCTCAAACGGGGAATATGTTCCAACTGCGCTTACTGCCTCCCCAGGGGCAGACTTGAAGCTGTTCCTGCCTCATGCAGGGAGGGCACTGAGGGAAATGTTTGCAAATTCTCCCATAAAAATGAGGGGGGAAAACAACTATCCTTTCTAGATAAGAGAATCTGCAGGGATCACATTTTCCCCCCATCAGTCTAATTTAGCTTTTGGGAAAGGAGCACACAGAACTTGGTGAATGTTTAATGGTTACCACTTATTAACCCTATGTGGTTCTGTAGAAAGGAAAAGTCATGACACGGTCTTGTTAGAAAGTCTCCACTGGCTGGAATTAGCAAACAGTCAATATTACTATTGGCAGTAGTATAAGTCAGTGAACAAATGACACATTAGGAATAGTTACAGCATTTTATAGCAATGGCCAAAGCAATTCTCTTAGGATCACTGTAAGTGAAAAAATGTGTTCTGGAAAACTTGTAGCTCAGTGATTTAAAAAAATAGAAAAATGTTTTCTTATTGGCTCAGATGACCATTTTTGAAATGACTTATGCTTCCTAACTAAGCTTCAACAGCCAGAGCCCCTTCTGATTATGATTTTAAGTTGATCTTACCTATGATTGCATGGACTCAAATGACCTTGATACTTGTATCAAATGACCTTGACAAAGACCTCCTGAAATACACTTAAAAAAAAAAAGACATATGAAGGATTCACCCCAGCTAAGAAAGTTAGTGCTATGTAGATAATCACCTTGACTTACCTCTGATTGAGTGGTTCCAAATGAGCTGTGTCAGGATTTTTTGAAAGATGCACTATAGGACAAAAGAGGCTGGTTTAAAGATAGAGACCTACAAATTCCATTCCTCATTCTATCCCCAGAGACATGTCCACCAGAAGACATGTATAAGAATGTTCATAGCAGCTTTATTCATAATAGTCCAATGTTGAAAGCAACTCACTGTCCCACAATAGTAGAATGGATAAATTGTAGTATACAAACTCAATAAAATACTACTGAGCAACTAAACATTTTTTTTAAAGCTACTGCTATACACAGCAAGTCTGATTGGATCTCAAAACATCATAAAGAAGCCAGACAGAAAAAATCATTCACTGTCTGATTCTATTTACATAAAAGTTTGAAGCAGACAAATGCAACCTATGGAGATGGAGATCTGATAACCCGGCCAGGATGGGGATGGGGAAGTGGGTTATGTAATTGGAAGGGTACAAAGGAGCCTGCTAGATGCTGAGATACTATTGATCTTGATTAGGGTAGTGATTCTCTGGATGTATACATACAAAAAACTCACCATCTGCATACTTACTATTTGTGCAGTTTACTCTTTGTAAGTTGTGACTCCATTTTCTAAAAAAAAGGAAAAAATTAAATATAGAGGTAAACAGTATCTGTGTTTTTTAGTGGATTTTGTAAGACTCTGGGATCACAACCCTAAGAACTATGAATCCCATACAGACAGACCTTTCCCAGGGTTATTCTGTAGGTATTCATTTATCATTAACCAGCATTATTGAGACCTGGGGTGGGGGGCGGTGTGTACATGAGCTAGCTTCTGGCGATATGATGGGTAACAATACTATCATGTTCTCACTCTGTAAGAGAAGAAAACATTTCAGAAAGAATCTACACACATAGTTCTATAATTTTAAAATGTAACATGAACTGTAGTAAGAAAATCATAGAAGAGCTCTTACAAAGGAAAGAAAAAGATGTGGGCCTGGTTTTGTTCCATCAAGAAAGCCTCCCTGAGGAAATTACCCATGAACAAAGGTTTGAAGATTGGGTAGGCATAAACCAAAAGAATGGTGGGAAAAGAGGAGAGAAGAGGGAAAGGGAGGGGAGGGGATGGGAGGGGAGGGGAGGGCTAAAAGGAGGGGAGAGAGAAGAGGAGAGAAGTATGGGCAAAGGCCTGGAGTTCACTGATCCAAGTTTCTGGGAGAACTCTAGTGTGGCTAAAATGTAGTGACTAAGGGGGAGAGAAGAGGAAAAGTAAAGTGAGGAAGGATGGGTAGACTAAGGTCAAGGTGTGGAATGCTTTCTGGTCAAGATTAGGATTTAAGTCAATTGCCTGATATAATTCAAAGAGTCAAGGGGTTCTGGGAGTTTTAGGTAAGATTTGATTTAAATTTTGAAAAGATCATTGGTTTCCAAGAACCAGTGATCTTCAGTTTAGTTTACTCGTAAACTAAAGTAGTAACAGAGTCAAAGAGACCAGGTAAGACTATTGTAATAGTACAGGAAAAGGAGGCAACTTGAATTAGCATGGTAAGAATGAAAATATAGAAAGGTAAGTGGAAATACACCAGTTTTTCCAAACTTATCTCCTGTTCTGGTGACCTTTCTGTCTTCAAACTCTCCCCTCCCACCCCATCAAAGCACATATGTACATTTGTAGCCAACCCTTACCAATTTACCCACTAGGTCCCAACTGTGATGAGACTGGAATAATGATGGTGCATAGCCAGTGCCATACTAAAAATTCCAATGCATTTCAGTCCAAAACAAAAGGAACTTAGGAGTAAATACTCACATTTAGTCAGCATCATCTGTGTGTCAAGCATTATGCTGGGTACTTTCACATTTGTTGTCTTGTACACTGCAATAGACTGAATGTGTGCCCCCCGTCCTTACCAAATGCTTATGTTGAAATCCAAATTCCCAAGGTGATGGTATTAGGAGATGGGCATTCTGGGAGGTAATTAGGTTTTAAAATTGGAGTCATAAATGAAATTAGGACCCTTATAAAAGAGGTGCCAGAGAGGTCTCTTGTCCCTTCCACCATCTGAGGACACAGCAAGAAGACCACTGTCTACAAAGCAGAAGGTGGATTCTCACCAGACACCAAATTTGCCAGCACCTTGTTCATGGACTTCCAGCCCCCAGAATTTTAAGAATAAATTTCTGTAGTGTATAAGCCACTCACTCAGTCTGTAATACCTTTGTTATAGCAGCTTGAATAGACTAAGATATATACAAAATTGGATATTATTATTCTCATTTTAACAGGTGAGAAAACTGCAGCTTGAAGAGGCTAAATATTATTTTATTGTAGCCTCACAGATATTTTAAATAGCAGAAATAAGATTTGAGTTAAAAGCTATCTGATTCCAGAAACCATTTTCTTTCCACTACACCTTTCAAATGATCACTTTATTAAAGGTGTATGTCATTTTGCTAACAAAAGTCAGGAGGAATAATCCAAAGGCATGACTCTCTAGTGGTAAAATTCAGACTTTGAAACACCTGGATGAAGGTAGGTACCTTTCAGCATAAATCTTCAGAGCCTCTGAGATCACAGCAGTTAGTATAGGCAACCTCTTACTCCAATCTGACTGTGACTAATCAGGAGCTCAGCTCCCATGCACAGGAGATGGAGGTCAGTGACGTCTTAAGAGCAACCACAAAAGGGTGGGGGTGGCGCACAACCTCCAAAAGCAGTGACAGTGGAGCTAAGTTCATCTCAGGTTTGCTTGGGCAGCAAGAACCTTGAGTAACTCTGCAGCTTCTTACACTGGGTTTCACTACAAGTCAGATCTGATCTAGAGAGTCAGATCTGATCTAGCTTCAGCCTCCGGAAACAATACCACAGTTTTGCGGGGAGGGAAAGAGAAAGGGTATGAAAGGCTCACCAATCCTGTGCTTCTTCTTGCTTTGACAGGGACTTTGCCCAATCACCATGAACAAATGTCTTTGGGGCACCACGTCATCGAGGACACTGTATCCTGGGGGCCCAGGGAAGAGGAATGTATCAACTAGGGTTTGATCAGAGTAGAGCTGCTCTGAGTGATACAGAACAGGGATTTGTCATAAAGATTAGACTTTATGCAATGGGGAAGTGGCAGATTTGATGGTAGGGCCTCTGCATCCGGTGGGGACCTGAAGTGGCTATGGGTCAGCAGTTCTGGTAATCAGGAAGGGACATGGGATGTAGAGCGGAGAGCAACACAAAACATAGGAAATAATGGAACCAATAAGCACAGCCCAGAATCCATGTTTGTCTTCTCGTTGCCCCCAACTTGGACAACCCAGGGGCCCTGCAAAAGCTGGTCAAAGTCCCTGCTGGCACACACAGCAGGCTGGCGGCTCAGAGAATCTGAAAGAGGAGATAGGCAGGAGCTGGAGAAACTGCAGGCCCAGGGGCTGTTCCATGCCAACAAGATGAGCCACAGATGAGCAAGAGCTAAGGTGCCCACCTGTACCCTCTACCAACATGCAGAGTTGCTGCTGTTTCCACTCTGCCTTCCCAATCTCAAGCAAATTCCTCTTGTGGCCAGCCCTAACTTGAAACCACACAGTCAAGCAGGTTCTGGGAAACACTATCAGCTTAGCTAAGTCGACAAGGTACAAAGCTACTTCAGGGAAAAACCCTAGAGACAAGTAATTAGATAAACTAAAGGTTTATGACATGAGCAAGGTTGAAAGAGAATTCCTATTCAAACCCACAATGCAACCCTGGCCAGGCCCTTCTACAAGAAACACTTGGAATTCAGGCGTGGAGCCAGTTATATCTGGGGATAAATAAACTACTAGTGAGTGCCGATGATGTCTTAAGCACTGTCCTCAGCATCACTGGATGGGTACAAAGAGCTTCAAGATAAGATCCTGCCCTAACCCTGGCCGCTGTGGCTTGGTTGGTTGAAGTATCGTCCCATAAACTGAAAAGTCATAGGTTCGATTCTCCATCAGAGTACAAGCCTAGGTTGCAGGTTTGGTCCCCAGGTCGGGGTGTGTGCAAGAGGCAACCAATGGGTGTTTCTCTCTCACACTCATGTTTCTCTCCCCCTCTCTAAAATCAGTAAGCATGTCCTCGGGTGAGAGTAAAAAGAAATCCTGCCCTCCTTAGAAAAAAGAGAAAATGTATGTGGTGCCACATCTGCATTTATACACAGTGTACCTCCAGATGACTGAGAAGACTTCCAGAGGCTGCCTAGTGTTTAGCTGGCAGAATTGGCTTTAGCATTGTTAGACCCAAGTTCGAATTAGCCTTTCTCCTGCTAGCTGTGTGATTTGGGCAATGTACTTAATTGCTCTGAGTTTCTATTTCCTGATTTATAAAGTAGAGACAGTTAATAACACTTACTTTATAAGTTGACTAGTTGCAGAAAAGGAGATATATGTGAAGCACTGGCATATAGTATGTACTCAAAAAAGGGAAATGGTACGCATTTTAATTATCATCATCATTGTATCATTATCATCATTACTTTGCCTTCTTAGACGCAAAACCTACTGAGTAAACATGTGGCTTTAGTTTCACAGATCCACTAATGAGCAAAACACATATAAGTGTCCAATCCCTTAGAGAATCAGCAGTGCTATTCTAAGTAGAAGAGGGTATGGGGAGATAAACGGAGATGGAAGGAGACATGACTTGCGGGGGGTGACCACACAATACCTTATACAGACGATGTGTTATAAAACTGTATTCCTGAAACCTATATAGTTTTATTGACCACTGTCACCTCAATAAGTTCAATTTAAAAAAGAAATATATAGGCCTGACCAGAGTGGTTCAGTGGTTGGGCATTGTCCTGCAAAATGAAAGACCACCAGTTCAATCCCCAGTCCAGGCACATGCCTGGGTTGCAGGTTCAGTACCCAGTCAGGGTACAAGAGGCCACCAATTGATGTTTCTCTCCCTGTCTTTTACCCTCTTTTCCCCTCTTTCTAAAAATAAATAAATGAAATATTTTTAAGAAACATATTATGAGCCTCAAATGACTAATGTAAATAACGTTCTTAGGAGTTAAAGTCCAGTTCAGGAAACATGTCCTGTGACTGCCTTAAGGACTTGAAAGGAGGGACATATCACTATGGCTTTTAGTGGTCAAAGAAGGTTTCAAAAAGCAAGTGGCATTCGGCTTCAGCTATGAGTAATGGGTGGTCTTCACATGAGGTAGGAGGGGTCACTCCATGAGTTGGACATTGGGCTGGAAGCTGAAAAGCCCCTGGTGTGGTCAGAAGAGAGTGGGGAGAGCAGAGTGGTTTTGTCAGGTAATAAATAGGACAAGAAGCAATGCTCTGAATGACAAGATCAGGGGTTCAGATTCTAGCTCATGGGCAGCAGAGTCACCAATGTTCATAAAGAGACAGTGCACATGAAAGCCACGTTTCAGAAAAGGTAACACTGCAGATGTCTATGGGCTGCACTGAACTGGGGAGAAGCTGTAGAAAGAAAGGCTAGTTGGAAATCCTGTCGCACAAATTCAGGAAGAACCAAAAGACCTGCACTGAGACGATGAGAGGGCAAAAAGGAATGCCAGAAATATTTTGAGGAGATGAAGCGATAGTTCTTGGTGCCTTCTTGCATGTAAGGAACAAGGAGAGATGCTAAAGATGGACCAAGATTCCAAGCCTAGACTGCATGAAGAGAAGTTGAGGGTGAGGAGTGGAAAGGAGAGAAGAGGTTGTGTTTCATGTGGGGATTCAGTGACTACCACTGGCAACTGGGTCAGGAGATGAGGCCAGAAACAAAGATCTGGGATCACCTCCCTGTGGGCTGTTTGAGAGCAGAGCAGATGAGTGTGAGAGAAGGGGTGACTGAATTTGAGGAACACACAAACACAGGGAGTTGCAGGAGGTATCGAGAAAGAACAGGCACAAACTTAGCCACCTGTAAACCTCAAGACAGCATACCTTTTGCTCATGGGAAACAGCTAAGACCTCCAGATCCCTACAATTCCCAAATCCCTATAAATCCCAATGATACTCATTTCTACAGGAGAAAAGTCATTTTGCAGCCCTGCCCAATGGCTAAAGACAAAAGAAAACACAGACCATCCCAAACAACAGAGACAACTATTCACTCAGGGAATGTTGAGTTAGTGTCTGCATTATGGTCACGATGGCTACAGTCAGGGTCCCCCAGAATCAAGTCATACATCAAAAGGCTGAAGAATGAATATGAAGAGACTGTTTAGAGAGACAGGCATCAAGGATCAATCATAGCTGTGACTGTGATCCTCTACCTGAATGAAAAAGGGAATGATATTATCCAGAGCCCAGTGAGGGCTACAGGGATGTAAGGTTTCCGATCAGAGCTGCAGCTGTAGGAGAACACAGCTACTGCCTGAATTTCTAATGTCAAGCAGAAAACAAAAGAGTAAATACTCCAGCTTTTCTCTCCTCCTACCTTCGCTTTTCCTACTGGCAGTTCTCATTGGCCACACTCAACCAGAAGCCACCGATAAGGAAGTCTAGCTAATTCCATCTGTAGTGTTCAGCCTCCCAAGGCACAGAGCAGGGCAGAAAAGGGTGGAGAATGGATCTTGAGAACAAAATGAAGACTACTCCAAATGTTAACCCATTACAGTTCCTTAGTTCAATATCATCTGAGAAGTAAAAAAGAAGTACTACATTTTATTAGTAGTACATATTTGTGTAACATTTTATACTTCATAAAGTGTTTTCATACAGATTACCCATTTTGAGCTACAGAGTATCCCTGTGAAGTAGATAAAGACATGTTATTCAGGTCAATTTAACTTTGAAGTCCAGAAAAACAGAATGATTTATCCCAGTTACGGTCAAACATCAAGTGAATTGTGAAGTTTATATTAGAAATAAGGTCCTCTGACCCCTAATCCAGTGCTCCTCCACAGGTGTGACATTAATTTACCTAGGAACACACCTTTGCTGTGAAAGGCATTGGGACACAACTGTCCTGAATGTGGCGTGCCTTGTGGCCCTGGCCTAGCTGGGTGTTCAGGGCCTTCCTGAGTTGTTTTCAATAAGCAAGTATTCCTGACACTTCAATTATCCCGATCCAAACAATGAACACACTGTGCAAGAAGCTCCATAAATTTCATTCAGTTGGATACAATGGGAATAATATAAGTCAAAGCTTTGTGTGTATTCCCTAAAAAAAAAATCACCCAACAAAACAGAGATTGTTGTAATAGAAACATCTACGCTGGAAAAAAAAAGGCAACACAGGCTCTGTGTTTCATGAACCTGGCTCTGCTTCTTTCATCTCCATTACCATGTCTCAGTGGAGAAGTGCCTTCCTCAGGGGCCCCATGCCTTCCATTCTCCTACAAATCAAAGCAAGGCCTCCAACACGTGGACAAATCCAAAACTGTGCTTGATAAGTTATTTTTAAAATCTGTCTACTTATTTATTTTTAAATTGTATTTTATTGATTATGCTATTACAGTTGTCCCAATTTTCCCCCTTTGCTCCCCTCCACCCAGCACGCACCACTCTCTCAGGCAATCCCCACACCATTGTTCATGTCCATGGGTCTTGTGTGTAAGTTCTTTGGCTACTCCCTTTCCTGTACTGTACTTTACATCCCCATGGCTATTGTGTAACTTCCTATTTGTACTGCTTAATCCCCTCATCTCTTCACCCATTCCCCCACACTCCCCTCCCATCTGGCAACCATCAAAATGCACTCCATAATCATGATTCTGTCTCTGTTCTTGTTTGCTTAGTTTGTTTTTTAGATTTATTACAACTTTATTGTTCATAGTTTTGATCTTTTTCTTTTTCTTAAAAAGGCCTTTCAACATTTCGTATAATAATGGTTTGGTGGTGATGAAATCCTTTAATTTTTCTTGTCTGGTAAGCTCCATATCTGCCCTTCCATTCTAAATGATAGCTTTGCTGGGTAGAGCAATCTTGGCTGTAAGTCCCTGCTTTTCATGACTTTGAATATTTCTTGCCAATCCTTTCTAGCCTGCAAAGTTTCTTTTGAGAAATCAGCTGACAGTCTTACGGGAACTCCCCTGTAGTTAACTAACTGCTTTTATTTTGCTGCTTTTGAGATTCCCTCTTTCTGTTTAACCTTTGGCATGTTAATTATTATGTGTCTTGGAGTGGGCCTCTTAGCATCCATCTTGTTTGGGACTCTGCTTTCTGTACTTGCATGTCTATTTCCTTCATCAAATTAGGGAAGTTTTCTTTCATTATTTTTTCAAATAGATTTCAAATTTCTTGCTCGTTCGCTTCTACTTCTGGCACCCCTATGATGCGAATGTTGGAACACTTGAGGTTGTCCCAGAGGCTCCTTACACTATCCTTGGTTTGTTTGTTTTTTTTATTCTTTTGCCTTCTTGTTGTTCTAATTGGCTATTTTCTGCTTCCTTATGTTCCAAAACATTGATTTGATTTTTGGCTTCATCCACTCTACTGTTGTTTCCCTGTAAATTGTTCTTTATTTCAACTAGTGTATCCTTTGTTTCTGACTGGATCTTTTTTACGCTGTTGAGGTCCTCACTAAGTTCCTTGAGCATCCTAATACCCAGTGTTAGGAACACTGCCTCTGATAGATTGCTTATCTCCATTTCAGTTAGCTCTTTTTCTGGAGTTTTGGTCTGTTCTTTCATTTAGTCCATGTTTCTTTGTCTCTTCATTTTGGCAGCCTCCCAGTGTTTGTTTCTATGTACTAGATAGAGCTGCTATGACTCCCTGTCTTGGTAGCATGGCCTAATGTAATAGGGGCCCTGTGGGGTCCAGTGGCACAGCCTCTTCTATCACCCAAGCTGCGTTTCTCGAGGTGTGCCCTCTGTGTGGGTTGAGTATACCATCCTCTTGTAGTTGAGCCTTGATTGCTGTTGGCAGGTCAATGGGAGGGATTTACCCAGATCAGTCAGCTACAAGGACTGACTATGACCACTGACCACTAACCTCCACCCTCCATGGGGAATCAGCTGTGCAGGGGCAGGGTGGTGGTGCTCCAATGTGTTCTGTAGCTGTCCACTGGTTGCATTGGCTTTAGGGTTTCCCAGGTGGTGCAGGCCCACCTGTGTTCTACCTGGAGCCACCCTGCATAAGCTACAGAGCAATTTTCAGATGGCTATAAGCCTATGCCTCCATCTTGACTAGAAGTCTCAATAAGGCATTTTTTAAGCTTTCTTACAATTGATGTCATCATTTCTATATACCTCCTCCCAAGCCACATCCTCTACTCCACTATTAAGAATTAAATTGTGTCTCCCCAGAAAGATACATTGAAGCCCTAACCCCAGGATGTGACTTTATTTGGGAATCAGGTCCATGCACAGGTAATCACATTAAAATGATGTCATTAGGATGGGCCCTAATCCAATATGACTGGTGTCCTTACAAGGAGGAAAATTTGGACACAGAAACAGACCCCTGAGAGGAAAAATGATATGAAGAGAGAGAAAGAAGATGGTCATCTATAAGTCAAGAAGCACTTGAGGCCACCAGAAGCTAGGTGACAGACTTAGAAGAGATCCTTCCTTAGTGCTATCAGAGTACATACACATGCCTAAGATGTAGGCAAGAAAATGGCAGTTATTTTCTTGGCAAACTCAACATTTTATTTAAAAAATGTCCAAAGAGAGTGTGAGAAAATTTTATGAAAATGGTAAAGGGAGGCAAATGTTTGTGACAGAAGATTATTTGACTTTGGGTGATAGGCACACAATGTATACAGCTCATGTGTCACAGAAATGTACACTTGAAACCTATGTGATCTTATTAACCAAAGTCACCCCAATAATTTAATAAAAATTAATTAAATTTAGTTTTTGAAAAGAAAATTTTATATAGATTAGATATTGCTCTATTCTTCCACCTCTGAAAAATAGTTCTAGTGACACTAGTCACTAGATTAATAAATTAGTTCTAGTGACACTAGTCACTAGATTAATAAATTAGTTCTAGTGACAGTGCCTGATATGTTGATACTTAAATTAATAGGGCACTTTTGGTTATAAGTAATAGAAAACCCATATCAAAATGATTTAAACAATAAAGGTAAATTCTTGGCTCCCGTATCTGAAAATGCAGATGTAGTCTGGACTTTAGGCATATTTGCTCAAGACTCTAATTTATCTGTGATTCTCTCAAGCTTGCCTCTCTCTCATGCAGGTTCCATCCTTAGCCTGGATTCTGCCATGGTCGCAAAAAGATTGCAATGACTGGAGTGTCCATGTCTGAACCCAACACTTCCCAAAGGAAGAATGTTTTTACACCCCAGAATCCCCAGCAAAAGTCCTGGATGTAGTGTGATCACACCATCTCTAACTAGTCCTAGGGAAAGCCAAGTGCTGGTTGTTATACTTGGTTTGTATGGACCCATCACTGTGGCCCATACAAGCTCTAGGGTTCCCTGATGACTTAGACCACTTGGGGCTACTTCTGGAGCTGGAGGTAACTGATCAAACAACCAGAAAGATGAGCAAAGTGGGTACTGAGAAATCACCACAATGTCTAGTCCAATACTAAACCTAGTCTGTGCATATTAACCTTCACATATTAACCTTAACATAAAACATTATCATATCAACCTTGTACAAATATGACTTAGAAAAACATGAACTTGGGCTATAACCATCTGCCAGAGTGTGGAATCCAGTATATGAATGTTTCTTTTCATATGTTAAGGGGGATTGTAAGTAGAGGAGGTAAGGCTGTATTTATTTTATTGATCAAGCATTGGTCCAGTTACTATGGCTACATAAGAGGTTATCTCAAACTAAGCATCTTAAAATAACAGTGATTATTATCTCTCATGGTTTCTGTTGACCAGGAATTAGGATTCAGCATAATTGAGCATGTCAGTCTCAGAATCTTTCCCTTGGCTGTAAATACTAGATCACCATGGCTAAGGTATCTCAAAGGCTTCTTCACTCACCAATATGGCACCCGATCTGGGATAATCTGGGACTACACCAATAGTGCAGGCTCCTTGGCCATCCCTTTCTGCCCCCATGTTATCTTTTCCTATGATCTCTCTCCTGTGTAGCGGCTTCAGGGTAGGACCCCTAAGGGGTGTGAGTGTGGGTGTATGTGTATGTCTATGTACCTGTGTAGACATACAAAAAGGGACAGAAATAGATAGGCAGGTGGACCCATATCACCTTTTATGATCTAGCCTTGAAAACCAGCAGCTTCAAGCCCTCAGCCTTGTGTTCGTCAAGGCAGTCATGAAGTCCCACTGGGTTCAAGGGGAGGGGAAATGTATCTCACACCTCAATAGAGAGTGGCAAGGTTCTTGAAGAGCATATGAAACCAGCAAATTGTTGTTTCTGTGTGGGGAATACTGCCACCCCCAAAGCAGCTATGTACCATAGAGCAGTGGTTTTCAACCGGTGTGTCTGCCACAAGAATTTTTTAAAAAATGCAGTACCTGGTTATTTTGTCAGGGGCACTGACCTCTTTTTCCTTAGTTTGTCAAATAAAAGAATGACAACAGCCAACACAACAACAGCCATCTGGTGTGAATGAATCAAAATGATACCTATTTTTTATTAGATTAGCAAAAAATACATTGTTGGAATTTTAGTAATTAGTTTATTAATGCCATGAGATGAAAAAGGTTGAAAATCATTGCCACAGAGTATTCTAAGTGCATCACAAACATTAACTCATTCAATGAATTGGGTACCAGTCTTATTTTTACAGATGTCTGTGCCCCACCCATATTTCCTTGGTCCTCACTATTTCAGGATCCATTATCTCAACTTTCAAATGTCAGAATGTGGCCCGAAAGCTTCTGCCTGCTGTGTTCCCTCAAGCCAGAGGTTTTAGGAAATAAATGTTCTCCAGGAGCAGTCGTCAACACATAATTGACAGAAATTGTAGGAACACCCTGGCTCCCTCAGCCCTTGGTGGCAGGGTGGGATTGAACTCAAGGGCATGTATCTACTGTGATCCCCAGAGGTCCCCAGCGGGGTTAAGCTCCAGTGGCCCACAGTGGTGATCTGCTTGGTAACACAACTTGACCAGCTGTCCTGTCCCTGTCTCCTGTCCATCACCATACTGGTGTTTCCTGCACCTCTCAAATAAACTGCTTGGATTTGGAACTTTCTTAGGGAACCAAACTAAGAATTTTAACTGGCTTGAGATCACTCAGCTAGGAACTTGAACCCAGAAAACAACTGCCTGTCGGTAGCTTTGAGAAGCCCTTTCTTAGCACCTTAAACTATGTGACAGTGGGGGGAAAGCAGTGCAGAAAGGACAGAAGGGCCCTGGGAGAGGAACTGGGATACCTTTATTCTAGACCTGGGGTGCTCCAAGGTTACATCACCAAACATTTATTGAGTTTCTACTAGGAGCCAGGCATTGGGCTAAATGCTACGGGACTTCAGCTCTCTATTCCTGGGGTGGATATAAAATTCCTGGCTAGATTCTCTTTCAAGGCTGTGGTGGAAATTACAGTGAGATTATTAGATGAGAAGGCCCTCTTCCAGGGTAAGACTCATTTTGCTAGCACTCTTTCTGGGAGCTGGGCATGAACTATTAGGGATGGGGTTAGAGAAGCAATTTTTAACCTTTTTCATTTCATGGCATACATAAACTAATTACTGTAATTCTGAAACACACCAAAAAGTATTTTTTCAAATTTGACCAAAAAAATAGTTATAATTTTGATTAGTCACACTGGACAGCTTTGTTGTGTTGTCTGTGGTCATTTTTTTATTTGACAATTTAAAGGAAAAGAGGTCAGTGCTCCTGACTAAACAGTCAGGTATTGCATGTTTTGAAAATTCTTGCGCACACTGGTTGAATATTGCTGGGTTAGAGTGATTGTATTAGTCTGCTTGGGCTGTTATAGCAAAATGC
The DNA here is from genome assembly GCA_028533065.1 of Trachops cirrhosus. Classification (NCBI taxonomy): domain Eukaryota; kingdom Metazoa; phylum Chordata; class Mammalia; order Chiroptera; family Phyllostomidae; genus Trachops; species Trachops cirrhosus. The sequence continues at coordinate 117,536,793 of CM052542.1, read as the reverse complement.
CACAGCCTGGGTGGCTTTAACAACAAAAAACATTCTCTCACAGTTCTGGAGCCTGGAAGTCCAAGATCAAGTTGCTGGCAGAGTCAGTTTCTGGTGAGAGCTCTCTTCTATGTCCTCACCTGGGGGAAGGGGGTGTGGAGTGAGTAAGGAGAGAGAGACAGAGACAGAGACAGAGGACAAGACCTCTAACTCTCTGGTGTCTTTTCTTACAAGGATCAAGGGCCCACCCTGATCCTCCTTACAGACTTTACCTCCAAATACGGTCACATTGGAAGACAGGACTTCAACTTAAGAATTTTGGAGGGACACAAATAAGTTCATATTTGGTACAGATTTCTTCACGGGTGCACGCTTTTAAAGCATTTTAGTTTTATTTTGTTGGCAGTCATTGTCCATGGCAAGTTGAAGGTGTGAGCATTCCTAACTATAAAAGGTAGCTGTAAAATGTAAAGGGCATAAATGTCATGGACTGGATCACCCAGTCTATGTCTTAACCAAGCCCTTTCAGTGGAGGCCGATTCACACTGGTCCGTCTGTGGGAGGGTATTGTCTCCGCATCGAAGTGCCTTCATCAAAACATCCCCCACTTTTTCTCAGAACCTAGACTTGTTCTCCTGGGAACATGCTGCCTCTCTTGCTCTCTGACCTGGGTGAGGACTGTGTGATGAAAATGGCCTAGATTAGAAGCATGCTGCTTCAACCCAATAGCTGGATTTCACAGCAGCCAACATAACCAGCACAATCTTGAGCCTTAAAAAGAAACCCCAATTGATAATTGATTAATTTAATTGTTCTCCTCTTTCTCTTACTTCATAGGCAAATCAATAATAATTTTATTTTTATTGACTAAACACTCACTGTGCCCTCTGCTTTTCACAGGCAGCTAGCAGAAATTAGAAGAAAAGCAGTGAACAGATGATACGACCAGGCCGTGGCAGTGGACCTGTGGACACACTTCCCATACTCACCTGGACTCACCTGGGCTCACCTTTGGGAGACCCTTTATCACATTCCAACAGCTTTTCATTCGGGCATCTGTGTCCTTACCTTCTGCCTGAGGTTCTCCCTGGCACCACTGGTTACAACCCTCAGTCAATGGAGGGTGAGAGCACATGGGTAAATTCTCAGCTTCCGACACTCCAGTGGAGGAGTCTGAGATAGGTCTGGGCTCCAGTGGACACACAGTTTCCCAGAGTCTTCAGAAGGTCTGGCCTCCAGTGGTAGCCACATTTTAACATATACTTACTGACTTTTCTCCCTTCTTTGTTTCATCTTCCACATCATATCATTTGTGTTTCTAGGAATCACTTCTCAAATAAATATTCTGCATCCACATATCTGTCTCAGCATCTTTTGAGGAACTCAAACTAAAATAGCCACTTACTGCGGTCAGCAAATACCCAGTATGTGTGCCAGCTTCCCTGTGCCAGTACTCTTGACAGACCTCCATGTGGTGTCTTCCCTTTGAATTTAAAAGCATCTTCTTCTCTGGGTGTTGACCAGTATTGGCATGTGGGATGAAAACCACTTTCCATTCCAGTCATAAAGAATAAATGCTGTATAAGCAGTAGTCTAGAAACACTTTAGGGGTTTGAGGCAGGAGAGTGAGTGTAGTGGGCTGGAGAGAGGAGAACGTATTCACAGTGGTAAAACCAGTACAAGACCTTGAAGAACAGCTGTGACTCTCATGGAGCTTCCTGGGGGAGAGTGAGCAACAGTGTGCACAGAGGATGTACCGAGTATGTTCAGAGAGCACCGGAGTGAGAGCTGAGTTTATATTGGCTCTAGCAAATGAATTATGTTGAAGGATTGCGAGAATTTTTCCCTTGTAACAAAAACAAGTGTAGATTTTAGTTTTTGCACTTCCTTAACTCTGATGACTTTGACCTTCACCCAAAGTCATCCACTCATCAATCCTGCATCAAATGTTAAAACTGCCCCCTCCATAGTCTTGAACTCCAAACTTTGGTTTTCTTCTTTTCTTCTCTGTGCTTTCTCCTCAAAGCTATCATCTCCTTTCACCCACTCCCAAAAAGATGAACCATTCTGAAAATGGTTCAGAAAGTTCTGCCCATCCTTCATTTTAGTCACCAGATGGATACTTCTAATCGGCTGTCTTGGCCTAAAAGTCAACATGCCCAAAGTCAAACTCACCTTCACCCACAAAATAAGCTGGCTTTCTGCTTTCCTAGTTCTCTGAACAGCAAGCACTAGCATTCTTCTGTCAACCACCTTCTCAAAACCCTGGAGGGAAGAAAAGAAACTAATCTAAACAGGGTGCCAGGCACCACACTGGGTATTTTCACACCTTGCCTCATTTAATCTTCATAATAGGCAAGGACACAGACAAAATTGTCTCCATTTTTAAATGAGGAAACAGAGGCTTAGAGGGGTTAAAGAATTTGCCTGAAGTTAGAAAGTAGAGCTAAAAGTAGCTTTAAAAATAGAACTAGTATTTAAAATCAAGTGTATTTGACTCCAAAGTTTGGGTTCCCTTCACCTCTAACTATTTCTTGCATCTACCTTTCCTACCCATGCCCCCCCTTTACCACTCCTGTCTAATGTCATACCCAATGGGGGAGTCTCTAAAAAATCTCCCTTTTTATAACAGCCAAAGGGTGCAGCTGTACACAATATAACAAAAGGTGTTCGCTAAAGGGGAACTTGTCTACCACATGGTCTCTGGCCTCAGAGGAATTCACACTTAAGCATAGGAAATAGGAAAGTGGTGGTGGGAGGAAGGTGAGAGAAAAGGGTGGGAGGTAGAGAGAGGGGAGGAGAGGAATTGGGTGTAGGCTATGGAAGGAAGCTGCCAGTCTTATGGTTTGCCATGGAAACCTTTTGTCTGCTTCACCCTGGCCCACTCTCCTCACACACCCCTGCTATCTACACAGGCACAATGTGAGCAACCACAATTGTAGGATGTGATGCTCCTCCCCTGACACGAGCCTAAATGCAAAACCAAGCAGCCTAAAGAAGCATTTCTAGGGGGTAAATGTTTGTAAACGTTGATTGTTCTTCTTTTCAGTATTACTAACTCACACTGTTCAGCTCTTAATAATGGGCCAGACTCTGCTAAGCACTTTCTAGGCACTACATTATTTAATCATCACAACAATCACAATGCATCCTTCAGACAGGAAGTTAGGCTCACAGAATGTACCTGGGGTCCTAGGGCTGAGATGGGCAGAGCCAGGTCTGAGAAGCTGGCTCTAGAGCACCCTACATCTCACCACTGTATTAAACTGCCAACCAGTACATCCCTTAAATAAGGTTTCTTGTTACTAAAGTAGCATGCTCATACTATGTGTGTGTGTGTGTTTATCGTAAATATAAACAAAAGAGAAGAAAATGGAAAATGCTGTTATTCTACCCTCCAGAAACAATGACTGTTAACATGTTAGCATATGTGCTCTGAGGCTTCTCTGTGCCTGTATATACAATTCTTCTACAATAAAAATGAGATTATATAGTGTTTGCAGTTTTGTGACTTTCGTTCATGAAACGATATATTATGCATTTCTTTCTTTATCATAAAATAGTCTTCTATGACAAAGGAGGCTGAGCAAGTCCCCTTTATTCTTTGAATGCATGCACAATAACTTATTTAACCAAGTCTTTATTGTTAGAATGTAGGGGTTTGTTTTTATTTTGTTTTGTTTTTTGGCTTTTCACTCTTGTAAATAATTCTATGATAAACATGTGTGTGCTTCAGGATTTCTAAATGGGCTTCCCACAACCACCAAATCCTTTGCCATATTGCAGCTGGACGGATCATGGCTTTGGCACATGATAGTTCATTTGCTTATAGCACCCCTCCTCACTTTCCATTCACTAGCTAACTCATGCTGCCACTCAGGTCTCAGCTAAAATGTAGCTTCTTCCAGGAAGCCTTCCTAGACTGCCCAGACTAGATCAGGCCCCTTGGTTGTTTGTGCTCATAGACCATACACAGTCCCTTCATTGTATTTAACATATCTATGAATAATTGGTCCTATAATTCTTGTTCTAATGGCGATCTTCCCTCTCAGACTATTAGTTTCATGATGGCAGCACCATGACTCCATTTTCTATTGTGTTATCCCCAGAGACTAGAAAGGCCACACAGTAGGCACTTAATAGTTGTTTTCCAATACGTACATGAATGAATCTTTGTGGACATCCTTCACTATTTTCTTAAGTGAAGCTAAAATATGGATCAAAAAACATACACATTTTTAAGACTTTTCATATATTGTTCAATTGTCCTCCAGAAACGTAGTAATGATTTGTTTCCATTACCATCACTGGTGTGTAGAGGGCAGAGCTCCCTTTTGCGTGTTTTCAGCCAAAGCATTACTTGCTTTTTAAATGGCAGTTTGTAAAACAATTGGCCAAATTGTATCAATCAGTATTGGAGTTCCTCACCCCCCAAATCAAGTTGTATACAGACAGAACAGTAAATTATTATTTTACAAAATGGACTCTGAGTCCACAGAGCAGATCTTTCTGCTTTTGTATTTATCATCACTCTATGACATTAGTTTTGCTCTCAGATCCTAGGTTTCCTAATTATTACAATGACAACTACCCTTTGCCGGGGATCTTCGGCACTAATATGCCATGCTCATGCTTTTCCTGCATTCTCTCATATAATCCATGCACGGCCCTGATGAGATCAGTATCGTGATTACTCTCAACCACGGACAAGTAACTGAGGCACAGTTAGGCGACTTGCCTGACGTCACACAGCTAGCCAGTGATGGAGCCAATGCGGGAACACACACAGAGGGGATCCTGGAGCCTGTGCTCCGACCTGCAGCTTCCACTGCCAACCAACAGCCCTGCCTTTTCAGCTCCCACTTTCAAGATGCCTTGAGTTTAAAAAAGAAAATCCTGCATCTAACACTATTTCAAAATCTTTCTTCTAGAGATAGGTAATTTAACGACCTACTGTACATCAACATTTTCAGTACTTTTATTTCAGTGCTATTATGGTTGCCATTTTGCAGCAATAATAAACCAAGACTCATATAAGTTAGGTAATTTGCCCACACAGCTAAGAAGCAGTAGAACCAAAATCTGACTCTATAAGCTAAAACTCTTTTCCACTTTCCCCAGCTCACTCCCAGCTATTACATGTTACTTATTTAACAATTTTTTAACCAAGACTTTTATGAATCAAATTTGTCTACTGGAAAAAGTACTTGAATAAGAGATAGAAGATTCTATTTTCAACGTTGCCACTAACTAACTTTGTGATCTCGGGCCCAGAGAAATTATGAACACTAAGGTCTCTTCCAATTCTCAATTCTGCAACTCTGTAATTCTATGCAGAGTTCTGGGCATCAGAACAAACATAAGCTTTGACATTAGAAAGATCTGTTTTCAAAATGTGACTTGTCACTTTCTACCTGATGGGTCTTGGTCATGACCAACCTTCCAAACTTGAGTTTCCTCATCACTAAAATCAGGATACTGATTTTGCTCTACTGTTATGAAAATTAGAGCTAACATACCCAGCACTCAACTAAAGAGAGGGATGTTGGTGCTGGTGCTGGTGCTGGTGCTGGTGCTGGTGCTGGTACTGGCTGTGCTGGGCACATGACAGTGACTTCCTTCTACTGTTGTGTCAGCCTGTTTCACCATAGGACTCTGCACACACCTTCATCTCTGAGTAATGCCTAAACATGGCTCACACCCTCAACTTTCCTGTGACTATGATACAAGCTATTCCGTTTTTCTTCAGGTGACCCTCACTAGTACGGAAAATCTGAAAGCGTACAGTCAGAGTTGCGTAACTGTGAGTCTGGCCTATAAAGGAAGCCACCCTTCTCTTCCTCCAGATTTTTTTTCAGCAACTTGAGGCATTCCCCTTGTGGGCGTGTGATCTCCCCAATGGCTGCAATAGCTCAAGCAGCCGCAACCACAGCCCTCAGCCGCTGCAAGTGAGCAAGTGAGTGCAGAGCACCTGGCCTCCTGGGGCCCAGAGCTCTGGAGGAGTTCCATCTGGTGGCTGTCAGAGAAAAGGCTGGCCAAGCTCAGAGGCCTCTGGGCTTGTGCAGAGTAGGGAATGCATAGGATCTGGCTGTCCCTCCCCATGGCAAAACTGACTCTAAGAGAACTTCTAGTGCAATCCCGAAAGCCCAGGACCCCAAAGATGACCAAGCCACTGAGAACCAAGCCAGGAGAACCGAGCCACTGAGATGACCTCTGCTCATTCAAAATATGCCCTTATTCGTGGTCCAGGTAGGAAAGCAAAGTGTTACATCAGTGCAAGGTCATGTTACAGGCACAGCAGACCATTTCAAAAACAGGCCCAGAGCCGTAGAAATGGCCTCTCTTCTGCTTGGTGGTCCTTAGCCCTACTAGCACTTCAATGTTGCCAGGAAAGAAAACTGCACAAATGATGTGGGCAAACATGATAGCTAATCCTTACATCAAGTTCCCTGTGTGTGCACTGAGCACATCTAAGCACTTAATAGTCTCCAAAACTCTGAGAGGTTTATGACAGCATTCACCCACTTCACATGTTAGCAATGTGGGAAAATAACTTGCTCAAGGTGACCCAGAAAATAAGTGGCATAGACAGGGTTTGAAGCCACATATCAATGTGGCTTCAGACACCAAGCTCTAAGCCAGTATTTTCTGCAAAAGGAAAATTACAAAGGACTGATCAACATATGAAAAGGTGCTTAACCTCACCTGGGGCCAGGGAGAAGGTAGGGGAAATAGACATGCTCAAATACCCTTAGAATATACATTGGCCTGTTAGACAGGTGGTTTGTCAGTGTCTATCAAAAGTAAACTGAATTCCCCTTGAACCAGGATTTCACTTCCAGTCACCTATACTCCTGGAATACTCAGAAAGATGTATGTACAAGGATGCTCACACATAGCATTGTCTGTGCAAGATCCTCTAACCATCTCTGTCCATGACTCATAGTAAAGCACCCGTACTTGTTAGGCATGCCAGAACAACTTGCGGGAATATACAAATGATAAATATTTATTTAGAGAACTAGTGATGTGCTTGTCCCATACTTCAATAAAACCACTTACAATTAAGTAGTGCGAGTGTGTCCCGACCCAAGTTCTACAAAACTGAGAGCTATCAAAGAAGCTCTTTTCTTCCCCACTCTGTGCTAGGAGGTTGGCCACTACTTAGTGTGTTGTCCTGGCTCCCCTGCTCTGGGGCTTCTGATGGGGCTCAGCCACTGGCGACATCAGTGGATCAGAGGGCGAGAGTAAGAGATTGGCGTATTTATTCCCTGTCCGCATCCCCTCACTCCATAAGAGCTGGAAGTTTCCTCAGTGGCAGAAATTCCTTGCAGCCCCAGCTCAGCACCAAGTCTCTCTGAATGGCCCCTCTTTCCTAGTTATGACTCACCCTGGGTTTGGTGACACCTTTCCTTCCCCTTCAGGTCTAGAGGAGGGGACAATTTCCACTGTTGCTAGTCTCTGGCTGCGTCACCATCTCCGTTGCTTCCACTCACCTGCCCTCACCTCTGTAAATAGGCTTTCCAGTAAACAGACTTTGATGGAAATCCTCGAGTGTACCACCCATTTTTGCTAGGACCCTAAGTGATTCAACCTCAGATTTTCATCTTGTGCACAAGTGTTGAACATCTACTATGTTCTGGTGTCAACCTGATCCTGGAGTTACCAGCATGAGAAAGTCAGTCCCTTCCATCTGCTGTCTAGGGAGAGTAGCTACAAGATAGTTTTTCCCATGGACCTATATGGAATCTTTCCCTCTAAATTTGGTCAGAGCTTGGCTCTTTTCTAGGTGAAAAATGAATTGAGATGGTGTACATTCTGTTAAATTAGCTCTTGTTCAGGTGTCAGTATCAGAGAAATCTGAATCCATTTAAGACATTTATGTCTCAGCCCTGGCCAGGTAGCTCCATTGTTTAGAGCATTGATCTTATACACCGAGGCTGTAGGCTTGATCCCTGGTCACAGCACATATAACAATCAACAAATGAATGCATAAATAAGTGGAACAACAAATCCATCTCTCTCTCTCCCATCTCTCATTAATAAATAAAAATATTTAATGAACACATCTATGTCTCTAGAAAACTCCTAAGGACTTTGTCCAACAGGGCAAATGTGGTGAGTTCAAGAAGGCCAAGGGGTGCTAAGTGCAAGTAAAGCTGCTTTCTACTCAACGTCCCCATTTCAGAAAAGGGCACCATCAGCCACCTAGTCCCAAAGCCAGACAGAGCCCTGGAATCTCCAGCTCCATCTCTCTAAACCTCTCTCTGATTCATGCTCTCCTACCATCCTCATGTCTACTGCCTTGGTCCAGGTCCTTATCTTTTCTTGCCTGACTTGCAGTTGCCATGGGGAGTGTATTGTACCCTCATCTCTGAATTCCCAGCCTACCACAGTGTCTGGCATACAATGGGTCCTCAATAAAGTTAATTTCATGAATAAAACTCTACCACAGGAGCCTCCCACTTTTTTTCCCCCACCAGGGGGAAGAAAATCATCCTCCTCCCCATGAGATCTTTCTAAATCAGAGATGTGTGTACATTATTACTTAAATTCCTTCAATGGTTCCACCATGGCTCTTAGCCAGGAGTCGCCAAACTTTCACTGTAAAGAAAGAGCAGATATTTTAGATTTTGTGAGCCATATGGTCTGTGGCAACTATTCACCTCTGCTATTGCAGTGTGAAAGCAGTCATATGTGATACATAATGAATGAGCTTGGTCGTACGCTAATAAAACTGGACTTACAAAAACAAGGGGCAGACTAGATTTAGGTTATGGACTGCAGTTGGCCAACCTCGCTCTGAGAAACTGTGCCCAAGCTAGTTGGCATGATGTACAGGGCTGTTCATGGCCTGGCTCTGTTTAGCTTTATCTCCTGACATTCTAACTTCACACTTCACTCACCATCAATGCCACACTTCTTCAACTCCCTCACATGTGCTATGCACTTTCAAGTATCTGTGGCTTTGCACTCGCTGCTCTCCCCTTCTCGAACCCCCGTCTCCATCTATATGCCTGTGAAACATTAACTCTTCAAAACTCCTAGACCGAAACCTTCTCTATGGATCCTTCCCACCCCTGCCCCAGGGAATAACTTCACCCTTCCCTTGTCATCTTTGCACCTGCTTCCATTACTTCACTTAACCTTCTATCCTATCATTACTTATTGACATATCTGTGTCCAGTTATGGAAGAGGACAATGCCTGGTACAGAGGTGCTTAAGAAACATTGTTAAATTAAATTGGGACCAAGATACCTTTCAGTAGAGTGATTCTAGGTTTGCCAGAGACAACTCCAGTTTTTTGTCTGTGGTCTTAACATAATTATTAATTAGTTCCCCTTTTCACTCTCAGAAGTGACCCCCTGTGGATAATAGATGATAAGGGGTTTCAGCATTCTTTGAACCATAGTGCACTGGTAGCTATCTAGTCAGCCTATCTGTGGAGCCAGCCATAGATGTTGCTCAGGGTCTGCCTTCCCGGTGCTGGCCAGCAGACCAGTGTTCCTGGCTTCCCCTGGCCAGGCCTGAACAGTAGTGGGGCCAGAGTGGAGAAGCTGGCAATGCAGGCTCAGTTGTCAGTGTCCATGCAGCCCCAGGGAGCTAGGGCCCATCAAAGTACCCAGCATAGCAAAGCTTTTGAGGAGGATATAATCCCATGGTAACCAGTTATTTCTGCACTATCTATAACCCAGAACAACTCCAATGGAAGTCAGGGTATGGGGAGAGGGCAACAGAACCCCAGGCTCAGTGCAGGAAATCCTTCAAATCCAGGACCCACCAGGGACGGGATATTGCTTTTGTGCACAAAAGGGAGTAATTCACTACAGTGACCACCTCTTATTATGGGTCATAGGAGTGGCTCCAGGACAAGATGCCTAGAAAAGAGAAAGAGAAACTCTGAATGACCATTTTCCCCCACGCCTCTTCTACTTATTTGACAAGCAGTCTGGTTGCCCTAGCCTTTTTCCTGAGCTTCCTCCCTCCTCCCCCGCATCTCAGACACTTCCATCTCTGTTCCCTGGGCCTCTCAGAGGAATATGAAATGGCCACTCTTAAGCAGAGCTACATAAGGAGCCTTTGGTTCTTTGAAAGCCATCTCAAACCCAGGAGCAGTTCCCACAGCTGTCGCAGCTCTAAAGTCAAAGCCAAAGGCAGCTGAATGCATTTACCCAAAATGTGTCCTTCTGCACGTGAATCTGAGGTGTTATCTATACGACCATCTCCACAAAGCTGCCCTCCTAAAAGGTCAGCCTTATTATTCCCAAGAGAACCTCAAGGCTCCTTCTGATCTCAAGGCTCTAACTCGTGACCCTGAATCTATGCTCCTGACTTTTTTTAAATAAGTCATTAGAGTAGCTTTTGAATAATTCCCACTCTAACCATTATTACACGTAGTTTTTCCAAAGAGACATGCCCCTCTCATTGTGTATCAGGCAATGCCCTGCTTTAAAAATATATGCCAGTAAGCAAAAATTCAAACGTAGAATACAAAGTGACCACTCGCAGACATTAAGAAGCACTCTTTGCATGATGGGCACTCAAGACAGTTTCTTTACAAATTGAAACTGCTTCTGAATTTCAGAGTTTGTTTGTGGCTCCTTAAAGCAAAGACTTCAGGAACCAATGTCAAATAAAGATTGTCTATCAAACTATAACAAAAGTAACACAGGAATAAATTTATTCCAAAAGTTTTAGAAACAATCCCCCCTTCCACTGACTTACATTGCATAGAACAAAGGTGTGTGCTTGATATATAACCAAAAAATAAAATAAAATCAAGCCTGAAACAATAAGGCAAAACAGCCTGGTGGTAACAGCTGTGAATTCTGACACTTTTTAGCCAATTGGTGATTTATTGCCCACTGTGCACAAGATACTCCATGAGCTTAAAAGAGCAGCACATAGCTGTACAGAGAATGTTCCCTGTTTTCCATGAGCCATCCATTTGGAGGATAAATACGAGGGAACACAAATAATTTACATAAGTCAGAAAACAATCTGTGTGATCTTGAACAATTCATGTAACCTTACTAAGTCAGCTTCCTCACCTATAGAACAGAAAGTTCATATCTCATAGAATCTCTGTGAAGATTAAAGGATATAATGTGGGTAAGGAGCAAGTACAGTGTGGGGAAATGAAATAGGTCATCATCAGATGTTAGTTGTACTGCTCTTACAGTTCTTGTCACCATCCATGTGTGCCTTACATAGCCATTTCAGAAAGTGGAAGAGATTATTGAGTTAGGAGATTCAAGAAAGGCTTCATGGAAGAGGTAGAATTTGAGCTGGATCTCAGAGAATGGGTGGGATTTCAGGACGAAGAGACAGAGCCGGGGAAGGGGGGGGGAGTCTAGGTAAGGAGGTATCTCAGCTTCAACAGGAAGAAGGACAGATTCAGCAGGAGTGTAGGCCAGGTTCAAGCAGCCATACAAAGGCTTGGCTGGCAGGAAGGATGCAGGAAGTAAGGCCGAGAACAGAGATTGAGCTCAAATTGTAAAGGAAGTGTTATTGTCCCAGTTGAGATATTTGAATGTTATCCTATAGGCAATAGGGAGCCACGGAAGGTTTTTGAGGAGAAGAATAATATTCTCTAAGTTATATTTGAGGTGCTTTTTTTTTTCTGGTAGCAGTGGGCCAAATGGACAACAGCAGAGAGACTGATCAGAAGGCTATTTTAAAAGCCTGGGCAGGAGATAGTGAGGGCCTATCAAAACTCAGAGTCTGTAAAATACAAATAAAGGGAACAGATGGAAGAAACATTTTGGAGGAAGATCAGCAGGCCTACTTTAATAGAGAAGGAGTTATGAAGAGTCATCTTTCAGTGACTCACAGATTTTGAACTTGGGTACAGATGCCATTAAATAAGTTAGGGAACACAGGAAGGGAAGCCATTTCAGAGGAAGGAGACATTTGTAGTTGTAGTGCCTGACTCTAAGGCTTCTCCTGGCAAAGACCTTGGACAGAAATTAATTTTTCTGTCACCTCATCTGTGAAATGGGGATGTCTGAATACCTTTCAACTTCGCACAAATAGCTTCACTGATTTCTAAGTTTGGGCTTCTCAGGGGCTGGAGTCTCTTTAGTCATGATTCACTGTAATTTTGGGAGTAAATGAATGAATCACCCATTGTGAGCCTATTTATATCTATTACTACTTAGCCAGGAAGCCTTAAATAGACTGGCAAAGTCAACTATGGGCCCTTTCTAAAAGCATCAACTTGGAAACCAGAAGATGGGTTTTATCTGTTTGGCAAATGTCAGTTCATTTGGTGTATAAAATTCCAGTAGTAGTTACTGAGTCCCTATAATTTTTTGGCAACTTGGATAAAAATTATAATTAAAATTATAATTATTGTAATTATAATTATAATAATTATAAATTATAATTATAATACTGAAAGTATCTCTCAGCAGCAGGCCTGAAAATAAACCATAATAGGTAATTTAACAGACAGAATATGATGTAGGGATTTGGTTAAGCAGTTGTGGAGGACTGAAAAAACAAAATGAAGACACTGAGTTAACAATAAGGTAATGACTGCAGGCAGCGGCCACCACCACTAAGGGGAACAAAGAGACAAGAATGGCGTTATCAGACCTCACTGGAGGGACTACTGTCCCGCTGGTGCTGCTCTCCGACAGGCGGATTGAGGCTGCCTCTGAGAGTGCTGGAAGAAACTAATCAGAACCAAGTACCACGGCTGAGGTGAAGGGCCATTACTGGGGTCGCGCTGACAAGAACCGCCAAAGAGGAGCCAGACCCCGCCCCTCTGCTCCTGCCCTCCTGTCCCAACATGAAGCTATCTAACAAAGGTAAAACACAGTTTGCAGATTCCCAGCGTAGCAAGGACTTGGAAACCAGGATCTGGAGTTGAGAACCAACAGAAGAGCTAACATGAGGACTTTCATATAGCACATGATTTGAGAATTAGCAGATTGCTCTATTTATTTTCTGAACAAGCAATCAAAAATATATAAACTTCCCTGGCTGGTGTAGCTTAGTGGATTAAGCACGGGCCTGTGAACCACGAGATCGCGGTTCGATTCCTAGTCAGGGCACACGCCTGGGTTGCAGGCCAGTTCTCAGCAGGGAATGCACGGGAAGCAACCATACATTGATATTTCTCTCCCTCTCTCCTTCCCTTCCCCTCTAAAGATAAATAAATAAAATTTAAAAAAAGAAAGATTTTCTCTTTAAAATATATATATATAAACTGATTCAGATAATGGAGTACAGACTAGAAATATTAAGCTATTATCTTGCAAGCCTGGAAGGAAAGAAATGTGTGTGTGTGTGTGTGTGTGTGTGTAGTGAAATCTCTTGTAACAGTGATATCAGTTATGTGTGGAGATTGAGGCAGATGCACCCTAAGGTTACCCCATTGGTTTATGTCCTTGTATAATCCCATCCCCCCAAGTGGGGGCAAGACTGGGAATGGCTTTTAACAAATAAAATATGGAAAAAGTGATGGGATGTCACTTCCTTGGTTATGGTAATTATCTAGACTCTGTCTTAGGCAGCTGTAGTAAGAGTACTTCAGTACTCCTTACTCCAGTGGAGTACTCCTGCCAACCTTGAAGAAGTAAACACCCATGCTGTGAATTGCCAGTGACCTCCAAGACCAGAGGGTGGCTTCTAGCCAACAGCCAGTGAGAAGCAGAGACCCTCAGTCATTCAAACACTCCAATTCTTTCAACAGCTCCAATGAGCTTGGAAACAGATCACCCCCCAGAACTCCCAGGTGAAGCTGCAATCCAGGCCAAACACCTGCCGGCAGCCTGCTGAGACCCTGAGCAGAGGACCCAGCTAAGCTGCGTCCCAACTCCTGATGTATGTGAACTGTTATGGTAATTTGTTACACAAGCAATACAAAACCAACATAGGCATGATCTTCATTTCTCTATCTCCCATCTACTCCATTCAATACTGACCTAATGTTTATTGAACATCTAACACGGGCCAGCTGTTTTGTCTTCAAGAAGCCAGTTTAGTGAAGAAAGCGGACCAGTCGGCACACCATTCCAGCAGAGTGTGATGTGTTCACTTGTAGGAATGGCCGAGGGCCACAGGGCTTGGACCAGGGCAGCCTGCCCAGAACAGGGGCATGAGAAGCCACGAAGGCGGAAATCTTAGTTAAAAGAAGGTTAACTAGTTAACTAGGAAACAGGGCTTTAGGCAAAGGTCCAAAAAAATTAGATTGTTCTTGATTGCTGATCGGTTTTCTCCAACTTCATACATGTAGCAAAAATCAGAAAAGGCTCTTCCTTACATTGTTTTTCTTCCATAGAATTTACACTCAAATTCCAGCATTCAATTGAAAATCCAGAATCCAGAAGAGTAAAAAAAAAAAAGAAGAAGAAAAGAAATGCATGCTTGAACTTAAATATGTCTCCTGATAGAGATTAGATTAGCGATTGTTTGTCTTAATAACCAGCACTTCCTCTTGAAACTGTGCCCAAGACAACCTTAAAAAGCTCCAATTTCATGAAACGTGTCACTTCCTCTCCACTCACAGCCCCCTTTTTCCTTCCTTCCCCTGAGTCTCACTTTTTTTTTTAATGCAGGGCCTTAGTGTTTGAAATAATACCCCTCTCTGGCAGGCTGATATGATACAACTTCCATTTTTCTGGGGACAGTTTTGATCTCAGCCAAGGTCACAGAGGGGGTTAGAAACAACAGAGCCGACATTCAATTCCTCGCCCCAGGAGCCTCTCGATGAGCCCCATAGCTGTTTTCTTGTCATCATCTGAAGTTGGAAAGGCCTCCCACCCACGCCCAGTCTTGGGGTCTCCTTCCCTTCCCATAACTTCACAGAGTCAGTTCTTCAGGATCCACCTCTATGACTGACTCAACCATGCTGCTCATTTTAATGCTACTCGGGGAAACTTGGGAGCAGAACCATGACGGTGGGACACACTGCCCCCCAACTCAATTTGGACCTGATCACACCAAACAAAGTAGTAGAGGACAAAGCAAATGAAAGAACAATAAGAATGAAAAAGATGACCTCAGCTGGCTTTCAGCAACACCAGAATGACTGGTTGGGGGATTTCTTGAATGTTTGGGCAAGGACACAAGTCCCCATCCCCACTCCTGTCAATTTCAGATCAGATTCCCAAACATAATGCTGATCGATTTATTTGGAGAGTCATCATGAAAGCTGTTTGGGGAGGAATCCTATCTTTTGTGAGTTCTCTAATGTAGCATGTACTCCTCCCACAAAACACTGCAGGGCTACCATCTCCTTTAAGGAGGGCTATTAACTTTTCAGAGGGTGTGAAGAACTACCACTCGATTTTAAATAAAGCTAATGCCAAGGAACCCACATTTAAAGTTCTAAAACAGCAGCTACTCACCCACCACCACCCACAGATCCAGCGATTGAGACTTTTTTCAGCTTGGCCTATTATTTATTTAGAATCAGAACTGATTTCTGTCTGGATGATGCAGCCATTCAAGCTGACATCTCAAAAGCATCCAACAGTACAGTCCCACTCTCTTAAAAATATCAGTGAGGTTCTATTAGAGTGACCTCCACAGCAGCAGGTAGCTGTCCCAAATACAAGGAAGGGGACTCATTGATTGGCTGGAATCACCTTCTTTTCCCTACCTTGCTGAGACCCTGCTCAAACCAGAAACACCTCAATTAAAGGTGTCCAAAATGGAAGCAGAAGTGATGATTTCTTTCAAGGCAGTGAAGCCTCACTTCTGTTGGAGCTCTGGCCTTGGACTTGTTGGTAGCCACTGGCAGTCCCTTTGAAGACAAAATTATGACTGAGCACTTGTTCCAGTTTTCCTTTGAATTTCTTAAGTGGAAATCTTGAAGAAACAACCGGATGGGTAGGGGAAAAAGAAAAAGATAGAGTTTCATTAAAAAAAATAAAATTAGCCTAAAATTTTTTAATTAAAATTTTAAGAAGCAGGCACTAAGAGAAAAGTTTCTTCAAGAACGTCTTTGCTGTATGTCAATTAGCGAGCCTGTTCTTGCTGTCGGTTTTCTCTGCCGCCTCAGAGCCAAGTCTTCGCCTCCCACACAGATCTGTGGAATCAATTGTCTTCCCCAAACATGCGGTAACCACAGAGAAGTGAAATTAATAAAACTGCTCCAAAAGATGATTTCTAAAGATGACATTCTTACGCTAGGCTTAGGCTTTCTTTCCTGCGGCCAAGTAGGAGCCTAGAGGGGGAGTAGGAGTGGTTTGGTGAGGATTTGGGCACCTCCCCCACCTTCTTTTTAGAGTTTTTAGTTTGTCTTTGTTTTTTTTTTTTTTTATTGGGAGGGGGAAGTTGGGAGTTGGGCAGAAAAGAGTTAAGAGTAGAGGCCAAAAAAACACCAAAGCCAGCAATTATGGACCCATCAAGGGAGGCCTGTCATTCCTGACAAACATGTCAAAGCCCAGAGGCTTGAGGCCCGCACTCAACGCCCCCACAACCCCCCTCTGTGTGCTTCTCCCAGCACCTATCTTGGCTGAAGTCTACCACTGAGGGCAGTGTGGCCAACATACCCACCCTGCCACGGGATGAGGAAGGCTCAGCTCAGCCCCAGCCCTAACAATGCCAGGAAGACAAGCAAAGGCCATCAGTCTCCATTAGGAAGACAGTATTTTCCTCCCATATTATCCTGTCTGTCATGTCCTCCTAGGACTCCAAAGGCATAGTTGTCTCATACATCATCATCATTTTCTCCCCACAAAGATGGAGAGCCCCAGGGAGGGGTTTTTTTTGCTCATCATCCTACTCTGGATGGCCAAGGGCCTTCCCCTGGTGACAGGAGCAATACTCAGCTACTGGGGAGATATTTGCATTCCAATTAGGCCCAGGGCTTTGAAGAGTTGGGGAGGAGGGCATTCACAGCCAGTTTGTAAATCAGTTTAAACAAACTTCCACACTCTCAGGAGGCCTGGAGAGGGCATCTGTAACACTGAGTGGGGAGGAGAGAAAATAAAACCCAAATCTAGAGCTCAGGATTATGGATACACTTAGTCTTGATGGAGCAAAGGCGAGCTGTCACCGAAAACTGGATTATTAATAGCAGTTAATTAAGCATTGGGTGCACTATTTTATTGAATTCTCACAATAGTCTCATTTTACATTTACAGGACGTTTGTCAGGGAATGAAATGAAAGCTGCAAGGATCAGCGAGAATTAGAAGGAACATATTTGTCTGATTCTAGATCTTGACAGTGTATACTACAGTGTTCATTGGTCCGTTATGGACCACTCTAGAATTTTTGCATATGTCCTAAATAATAATGTTAATAGTTACTATTTTTGAGACCTACTATGTGTCAGACCCTATTCTGAACACTTTATGTAAATATTTTAATCCTCGCAGGTAATACCATCCTTACTAGTATCATTATCTACATTTTATAGCTGGGGAGACTGGAGTTGAGAGAAGTAAAGTAACTCACCAGGTCCCCCACTAGTGGTTGCTGGAGTCAGGATTCAGACTCTGACTCCATTGTCTATGTATAGGCAGTGTGAAACTTACTTGCTGTCCAGAAATGTAGACTACTGCAGCAGAAGGAACTAACCATGGAGTGTAGGAGTGAGCCATTCATTACTGGCTTCAAACCAATGTGAACTGGGATGAAATCAGTTGAAAATGAACTTCACAGCAAGTCTCAATGGTAAAAAGAACGTCACCAAAGCAGATGAGGAAGGCCCCAGACCTTTCCTATGAGGTGTGTATGAGTTAAGTTCTTTCTCAATGGCAGGTTTTGGAGCCACTGCTTGCTCTCCAGCAGGCACTGCCATTGGGCAGAGTGAGGAGCACCAGGGGACTGCCTGTCAAAACCAGCACACAGGGCTTCGGCTCCTGAGCCTGTCCGTAGGTGGGGTAAACCAGCTTTGCAGCCCTTTCTCAGCTTGAATGAGGCACTAGCTTGTTCTGAGATCCTAGAAATTCAACTGGGTAATCCTCACCCATGGAATTTAACCCAAAGGCTTAAAGGGGGACTTCTATCCTCCTCAGAGGTAAGGCAACAATAACAGAAACTCAACCCCACTCAAAATGGTCGTAAGAGATCCTGTTAGTTTCCACCAGTACCCCCTCCTCAACTTCTTTCTGTTAATAGAAAACACTGGTTTTGTTTAATCTTCCCCTTCACACTCTAATGTTTCACTATATCCACCATTGTAACCCTATTTCCCTTACCAGTGAGTGGATAAGGAATGGGCAAGTGACAATTCTGGCCAATCAGCTGTGAAGGGATACATACAGGGGGGCTCTGGAAAGGTTTCTGTACTGGATTTTTAAAAGACACACACAGAGAAAGTAATAATCTTTCTCTTCCACTGGAAATTGTCAAGACAGGATGTGATGGCTGGAGCTGCAGCAGGCATGTGCCACCTTAGGTTATCTCCCCTGAGGACTGACCCAACACCCTGAGATGGGCAGGATGGAATGATGGAGAGAAGTTGGTTAAGTCACCAAATTCACCAGTGCTAGAGCTGCCCTACCCTGGACTTTTGATTATATAAGATATTTTCCTTATGTAGAAACAGTGCAGTACAGGAAACACTGGTTACATGAAATTAAAAATGATAATCCACACACAGCACTTTCAGCAGTGCCTGACATGTAGGGAACTTTAGCTATCATGACATTTGTCATATATGTGTAAATCTCCTTGCTCTGCATCTTACCCCACAACCCTCTACTAAAAAGGCTAATTAATATTGAAGGCAACTGGCCTGTGTAACCCATTTCAGGTCTTTCAGAAGTCTCAGAAGTGTTCAACCTCAAAACATGTTAGTTGAACCATGGCAACAGTCTGAACCGAATCTACACAAAGCAAAGAAGTTCAGTTATTTTCCTGCCTTATCTCACCTGAGTACTTAATCATAAAAACCCACAAAAAAGGACATAGTTTAGAGATTTTCTGTGAATTTCCTGGCCTTCTTTATTAACTGAATCAAAACTGAAAGTAGTATCTCTTTTCTTCCTTGCAAACTGTACACTTTAGGAAGATATTGGCTGGCAATAATATTCCCAGCCAACACATGCACGTTATATAATAAATACATATTATAGACACTTTGAAAAGGAAGTGATTTATAGTTGGATCCTAGCAGTTGCTTTGAAGCATTCAATTTTTCACTTAAGGCTAATTAGATGATTTTTAATTAGGAAATGTTCCATCCAATAGATTAGATAATGAAGATTTTTCACAACAACTGTAATATTTAGTTTCCTTTTCCCATTTTAACAAAACAAACTAGAAATCATTTATAAGTAATCTCTGTTGAAGTCCTACGAAGTCTATAACCAGGAGATGGGCAGGGAGAACTGAGATACATAGAATCTTGTCCCATCTGTGACTCTGACTCACTTTGGGATCTGGAGCAAGTTACATCCTTTCTGTTCTCATTTTTCCCATCTATGAAATGGGAGGTTGAACTAGGTCAGGGTTTCTCAACCTCAGCACTACTGACATGGCTAGGATAATTTTTTTGATGTTTAACAGCATCCCTGGCACCTACCCACTAGATGTCAGTAGCACCCCCATCCCCACCCCAGCTGTGACCATCAAATATGTCTCCAGACTTTGCCAAATGTCCCCTGGGGGAAGCTGGGCAAAAATCACCTTGTTTGAGAACCAGTGAATTAGATCAGGAGTTATAATGCCACCAAAGGTCAAGCTGTTATAAGAATGAGAGAAGTAGGGCAGATGAAAGAAAGGCAAATTTGGATTTTGAGACTTCTGGCCAAGATGTAGGCATAGGTAGATACATTTTGCCTCTTCACACAACCAAAAGAGGGACGCCAACAAATTTAAAAGCAAAAAACAACCAGAACTGACAGAAAATCTAACTGTATGGAAGTCCGACAACCAAGGAGTTAAAAAAGAAACATTCATCCAGACTGGTAGGAGGGGCGGAGATGCGCAGTGGAGGCAGAGAGGACTTGAGGCAAGGTGGCAGCTGGTGGATGGGCAATCCCACATTTGTGTGTTGATAAACTGGGAGGAACAACAGGGGAGAGAAACAGACAGAGCATCACAGGGTTCCAGCACAGGGAAAGAAAGCTTCAAAACATCTGACTGAAAAAAACCTGTGGGGGTTGAGGTGGCAGGAGGAGAAACTCCCAGTCTCACAGGAGAGTTTGTTGGAGAGGCCCACAGGGTCCTAGAATGTACACAAGCCCACCCACCTGGGAATCAGCACCAGAAGGGCCCAATTTGCTTATGGGAAGAGGGGGAAGTGACTGAAAGATGGTGGAGAGTTGAACAAGCAGCATTGCTCCCTCTCTGACCTCTCCCCCACATACAGTGCTACAATGCAGCAATGTGGATTGCCCCGCCCAGGTGAATACCAAAGGCTCTGCCCCTTACAACGTAACAGGTGGGCCAAGACAAAAAAAAATCACCCAAGTGAAAGAACAGATCAAAGCTCCAAAAATAGAACTGAGCAATAAAGAGATAACCAACTAATTAGATGCTGAGTTCAAAAGACTGATAACCAAAATGCTCACAGAAATGGTTGAGTATGATTGCAAAATAGAAGGAAAAGTGAAGGCTATGCAAAGTGAAACAAAGAGAAATATACAGGGAACCAACAGTGAAGGGAAGGAAACCAGGATTCAAATCAACCATTTGGAAAAGAAGAAAGAAATAAACCTCCAACCAGAACAGAATGAAGAAACAAGAATTCCAAAAAATGAGGAGAGGCTTAGGAACCTCTGGGACAACTTTAAACGCTCCAACATTCAAAACATAGGGGTGACAGAAGGACAAGAGGAAGAGCAAGAAATGGAAAACTTATTTGAACAAATAAAGAAGGAGAACTTTTTAATATGGCAATGGAAATAGACTTCCAGGAAGTCCAGGAAGCTCAGAGAGTCCCAAACAAGTTGGACCCAAGGAAGTAGACACCAAGGCACATCATAATTACATTACCCAAGATTAAAGAAAAGGAGAAAATCTTAAAAGCAGCAAGAGTAAAGGAGACAGTTGCCTACAAAGGAGGTCCCATAAGACTGTCAGCTGATTTCTCAAAAGAAACCTTGCAGGCAAGAAGGGGCTAGAAAGAAGTATTTGAAGTCATGAAAGGCAAGGACCTACAACCAAGATTACTCTATTCAGCAAAGCTTTCGTTTAGAATGGAAGGGCAAATGAAGTGCTTCCCAGATAAAGTCAAAGAAATTAATCACCACCAAGCCCTTATTATATGAAATGTTAAAGGGACTTTTCTAAGAAAAAGAAGATGATCAAAACTATGAACAGTAAAATGACAACAAACTCACAATTATCAACAACTAAACCTAAAATAAACCCCCCAAAAGTAAGCAAACAACTCAAACTGGAACAGGAACAGAATCACAGAAATGGAGATCACATGGAGGGTTATCAGCGGGGAGGAGGAGGAGGGAGAATGGGGGAAAAGGTACAGAGAATAAGAAGCATAAATGGTAGGTACAAAATAGATAGGGGGAGGTTAAAAATAGTATAGGAAATGGAGAAGCCAAAGAACAGGGTATATGTAAGACCTATGGACATGAACTAAGGGCAGGGGGCAAATGCTGATAAGAGGGCTATGCAGGACAGAGGGGAACAAAGTGGAGAAAAAATGGGACAACTGTAATAGCATAATTAATAAAATATATTTTAAAAAAAGAAAGGCAAATTCAAGTGCATGCATCCTATCAAAAGGGAAGAACACGCCTCATTTCCAATGGACCCTCACCATGTGTTACATTTGTTCAAAAGAAGGCATGAATTGCATGATTATGCGAAATCTGTTGACTTTTTTTTTAACGTTGGCAACTCACACTGTGCAGCAGTTAGGAAAGTGGGTTCTGAAGCTGGATTGCTGAGTTTGGATCCTAGTTCTACCTCTTGCTAACTTCAACAATGGGCAAAATCTCTATCACCTCTATGCTTTGGTTTTCTCATCTGTAAAATAAAGGCAATAATAACATCCATATCATTAGATGATTGTCTTATGAGACAACTAAAAGATTATAATAATCTTTTAATAAGAATTAAATGACACAACATCTATAAGAGGACTAAGATAGTACCTATAGTAAGTACTTTAAAATATTAGCTATTATTATCTCTAAGATATAAAACAATACAAACCAAACTAAATATACCTAGAGTCCATATTCAGCCAAGAAGCTTACAGTCCTGAACTACAGGATCTCAAGGGGCTATTCAGGTTCCCTAAGGTTTTATGATTCTATTTTATGAAAGCAAGAGACTGATTAGCCTCTGATTAACTCTATACAATTTAATTGAAGAGAATGATCTCTGACACTAGCAAAGACAAGGTAGTCAGAAATCAAATGCCAAAATACATGTTCTCAGAGGTCAGAAAGAGAAGATAAAGAGCCATCTGTGCTTTCCATTAAAAAAAAAGATTGGTTTTTTTTGTCTCTGTTACTTTAAAAATAAGTACATGAAAAGAGAAGGGCATCAAATTTGGAATCTGCCATCCTCAATAGTATCCTCCTAACAGATTCCATGACTATACGATGAGTTATTGTTGACTTTCTAGCTAGAATAAATCGACAATTATAAGTTAGTGTCATTAACCCAATTACTTTTCAGTGAGAGAGCTGATAGAGGCAATCGTACTTCGGCTTCTCCATCCTTATCCTCCCACTGGAAAACAACATATCCACTCCTGATCAATACTTTGATCTGAGTTACTTATAACGCTGTCAGACATGAGTGTCTGCTTCACCTCAGAGTATAGAAATGAGATAGTTTTGCAAAATTTAGGTCAGACATTAAATTGTTTGGGGTGAACTGTTATTCTAGTCTAGAATTACATAACCAAATCAGCACTACAGAGGATTACTGACCCTCAAAGTATCATCTAGACCAGCAGTTTTTCAGAAACTAACAGGGCCTGAGAAGTGCCGCTGTCTTTATGAAAACTATGTCATGCGTGGAGGCATGGAATAGAATGAGGTCATGTTAGTCCATGTGTTTGAATCACATTTCAGGACAATGATTTGAGAACCTGCCTTAAATTTTTTTAAAACAAAAGTTCACACCATTTGACCAATAATTTCCCTTCCAGGGATCTGTCATAGGAAATAGTCAGAAGCTGGAATCAAAATGTATTCATACAGGTATTCTATATGGTGTTATTCATAATAGAAAAAGTAGGTACCAATCTAAGTGACCAATATTAGAACATTAAATAAGGAATAGCCCTATGATGGACTATTATGCAGCCAATTATAAATGGTGTTTCAAAGTGTATTTTACTACATGGAAACATACGTAATACATAATGCTATAAAAAGGTGATAAAAAATGGATATGCAATGTGATAAGAACTATGTATGTGTAGGTATGAAAATATTGCACATCAAAATGCGAACACTGGTTATTTTGGGGTGCGATTATGAATCTGCATTGTCTAAATCCTCACATTGATCTCAAGGTTGCCACATGCAGTTGCGTAGGCTGTAGCCTGCAGAACAGAACCAAGCCCATGGGCCCCTCCAAGTTGTGTATCCATTCGTGACATCTGTTCAGAGAGAGTGCCCTTTTAAATTCATAAAATGGCACCATGCAGCATACTGGTTATGTTTAAATTCATACAATAGCACCATGCAGTATACTAGCATATACTCTGTTACATATTTTTTAGACATAAAAAAGTAATATAAAAAATAATGACCATCTATACCAAGGGTAGATAAGAGTGTATGTGGAGCCTGAGGTTTACATGACTTAGATTTGTTTGTGAAAAGAATACAAATTTTTAATCATAAAATTAGAGGCAAATGTGAATTTCAATTTACAATGAGAAAATAGATTACCAAAAAGTCCTTAGAGATTAGGTTCTTTCTCTCTGGGAAATGTACCAGAAATGCTTATATGGAAGTGCTTTGCAACCTGGCTGCCCTCTGCCACCAGAACACTTTCCAACTCCCAGCAGCTGTTAGCGCTCTTGGGGGTGCATGGAAGTGGAGGACACTGGAGCTTACGCTTCATTGATTCCACAGGAACTTTGGCTCTGATCTTCAGGTAAAGGAAAAACCGGAGAAATGCAAAGCCAGATGTTATTTTTAGAGATGAAATTATCTAAATAATACCGTCCCACATCAAATAGTCCAGAAAGTAATTTAGGTACTCAACACTACAAAAAGAACCATTTTATTTCACTTTAGTAAGAACATTCAATAAATGGTCATTAATATATTTACTAAAATTTGGGAAATTTTCTTCTTTATACAGCCACCTTCTTTTTAATATGTTAGATTTTAAAAAATATTTTTAATATTTTAAAAAAGAGTCAATCTCAAGAGCCCTCTGCCATCCTTAGAGTTCTCCACTCCATCAGGACAGTAAAGAAAACCTTCCTCAGGAGGCCATGCCAGCTTCTTCAGGCAGAGGAATGGCCTAGGATTCAGAGCCACTGGGGATGCTGAACTAGGTTCCTATCACAGAGAGGTAAGAGCAGAAGAATGCTCCTTCAATTCAAACAAACAAACAAACAAAAAACACAAGTCCAAACAACACTCAAAATGGACTTTCACATAAATACAACCAGTCAAAAACTGACCCTCAAAGTATAATCTAGACCAGCAGTTTTTCAGTAGAGAGAGAATACTTTTGAAACAAAATCTTAAACTGAACTCTAATATATAAGTGAATAAGTACTTTCAGTAATGTTATACAAAAACAAAGACCACCCAGAACTAAAACTACCTTCAGTATGTCATCACAACATGGCTCATTATGTATTCATACCTCAACTGACTATTAGACTATTCTAAAATTCACAATGGCATATGTATGCTACCCAGTTTTACATGTTGGACAAGACTGAATTGCAAAAAGGTCAAGTATAGAGTTATAATATTCACATACAGTAACATCTATATAGGATATTCAAATTTGTGCACAGAATAGAAAAAGACACCATAAATAAGATTGAAAGACAAATGATATAGTGTGGAGGGGATTATTAACAACACATATAATAGACACACATATATAACTGGGATTCCAGAAGGAGAAGGGAAGAAGGGGCAGAAGAAATATTCGAAGAGATAGTAGCTGAAACTTTTCCAAATATATTGAAAGATATCAACCCACAGATATAAGATCAGCAAACTCCAAACAAACAAAAAACAAAGGAATCCACAGGTTAGTACTGTATAGTTAAACTGCTGAAAACAAACAAAAAGAAAATCTTGAAAGCAAATGGGGGCTTCATGGGGTGAGATGAAGGACATATTTCATACAGGGAAACAAGAGTGAAAATGATAACTAACTTCTTGTCAGAAAGAGTGGCCAAAAGACATTGGCATGACATCTTTAAGTGCTGGGGAAAAAAAAAAAACCAACTCCTGCCAGCTCCCAATTCTGTATCCAGTGAATATGTCCTCAAAAATGAAACTAAAATAAAGACGTTTTTAGACAGACAGAGCTGCAGCTCCAGTAGACCTGAACTACATGAAATGTGAAGAGAAATGATGTAGGCTGAAGAGAAATCAGGAAAAAAGCTAACTCTACAGGAAGGAATGAAGAATTCCAGAAAGTGAAAATTTGTCAGTATATTAAACATTTTTAATTTTTAAGCATATATGCATATATGTATAAATTTCTTTTAAATACTTCAAATCATTTAAAGTAAAAATAATAACAACACATTATGGCGTACAGAGAATAGGTAGAAGTAAAATAAATGACAACAACACCAAGGGCTCAAGGGTGATAATTGGAAGTTTACTGTTTCAAGAAGAAAATGGAAGTAAAAGAATGGAAGGAAGGCAATATGTAAAGAAATTATCACCAAGAACTTTCCAGAACCAAAGAAAGATAAGCACTCTTAGACTGAACGAGTGCCCAAATAACCAACAGGAATTTTTTAATTCTCTATTTAGACATAGTAAAATTTCAGAACCTCAAGAACACATAGAAAATACTAAAAGAAAAACTACTTTTGCAGAGAGAAAATTTAAAAAAATATCTTCAGACATTCAAGCCTCAGAAGGTTTAGGGCTCACAGACGATCTTCTAAAGAAGTGCTACGGAAGGCACTCCAGCCAAGGGATAAATGAACACAGAAGAAAGGAGTGGGAGGTAAGAAGTACTTATAAGTCCAGAGTACAGTAAATGAATTAATTCTCAATAAGTATTTCTTTAAAAGGATGGTTTGTCATAGAAATTTGTAAGTAACATTCTAGATTATATAACATGGAAAATGGAGGACGCATGAAGAAAAGTAAAGGTTCTTGTTTTGGTGTAAAGAGGGACATAGACTGATTAACTTTTGTCTTTGTCATAAAAATATATGTTCATGTATACATAATCAAAGACTAAATGTAAAATAATAACAACCAATAAAAGAATAGAAATGGAGTATATAACTTTAAACCAATAGAAGAAAAAATGAAACAAAGTGCACTTATTAATTTTATGTTTGTAAAAACATAGAAATTAAATAGAAAGTTAATGTGTTTATGTGTGTCTCTGTGCAAACATTTTGTGTGTCTGTTTGGTGTGTTTTTGTGTGTCTGGTGTGCATCTGTGTGTATGTATATGTGATGTGTGTCTAGATACAAAAACTGTTTTATGTTCTTCTTCTTCAAATAAATGGGATCATACTGTACTGTTTTGCCTTTTCTACCCAAAATGCCATAAATGTTATAGTCAACCAAACTGTCAAAGAACCTTAAGGGGCACAAGGCCAGGAAGCTTGGTCATCCTGGGACCCAAAGTTCCCTGTGAATGGTCCTGGAGAAAACCGGAAAGTTGTCTCATTTTCCCCAAGAACAGTGTTGTAGATGGTAACATTGGACACAAAACTGGAACTGAAATATCACTAGTTCTAGCCCTTTCATGGGGAGCAGAGGCTCTGGTGCATGGAAAAGAAAGCTCAAGTTCCCAAACGTGAATCAGCTGAGCTGTACAGTCTAAAGGTTCAGAGCATTCTCTCCAGAGACAGACTGCCCAGGGTTCAAGTGCCGACTCCATCACTTCCTAACTGGGTGATTTTCGCAAGTCACTTTATCTTGCTGTGCCTCTGTTCCTTTATCTGTAAAACAGTGATGATAATAATGGAACCTCCCTAATAGGGGCATGGTAAGGATGAAGTGAGCTAACATATGTAATCACTTGAATGATAATGCCTGGCTCGTATGTAAAACTCGTATGTATGTGTTGTCTAGGAAAGACAGAAGTGTGAATGGAACAGAACCAGACTCGGAATGATGTTTGGTGGAGCTGAGTGATGAGCACACGTGGTGTTACTTTTAGGGGATGCTCAAATTCTCCGCAATAAGGGTACTTTGTACACTCTGTACATATTAGCTGTCATGATAGGAGGTGCCAAGGAAGAAGTATGGCTTCACTGTGGCCACAATGTTGCTGCAATGAGAAAGATAAGGTGTCAGTACACAAAGCAGTGATACATACAGCTGCTTTGATACAAATGTCATCTATTCTTGCTGTACCTTGTGATCTTAGAGGTTTTGTTAAGGTCTTGACCCTCTTACCCTGCCCCCACCCACCTAAATATCCTTCTCTCAGGCAGCTTCAAGCATGCCTGAAACACTTTCATTAAAAACTTAGCTTAAGTTTTGATAACCTAGTCAAAAAGGGGTGAGGGGAAAAGAGTAAGAGAGAACAGAGCTAAATAGTGAAAGCAAAACTGCTGTCATTGTCCTTATAAAACATACTTGTGTGTTGATTCTCTTCAGAGACTAGATTTTGATGGGAAGAAAAGGGACACATCATGAGAAGCCACAGGGAAGTGGGGCAGGAGGGGAGGAGGACCAGGTTGGGGAAGCTGGCTTCTCTATGCAAATGGGTTTTGTGTCAGCCATGAAGGAAGCTCAAGAAGTTGTTACAGGAAAGAGAAAAAGAGCCTTCTTAGTCTTGCTACTCAAAGTGTGGTCCATGGACCAGCAGCAGTCCCAGTATCCACTGGGAGCTTGCAGGACCTGAATCTCAGCCTCACCCCAGACCTAGTGAACCAGACTCTACCCTTTAACAAGGTTCCAGATAATTCTTGTGCACATTAAAAATGTGAGAATTTAATCACATACCCCAGGACCTGGACATGACTAGCTCATAGTAAATATCTGGATATATAGCTGTCTAAACAGATGGAAAAATCAATGCTAGCTTTGGTTTAATTCAGCAACCCTGCATTCATTCTGCATCCACAGGTGCAGAGAATTGTAGAGGGCTGTGGTTCTTTGGTTCTTAGCCCTGGTTGTAAGTTAGAACCAGCCAGGATGCTGTTAACAACAGCTGCACAGATTCCATATCCAGAGATTCTGATTCAATTGGTCTGGGAGAGGCTTAGTCTAAGATGGTAGTAGCTGACTTCTTCTTTCTCTTCTTCCTCCTCCTCCTCCTCTTCTTCCCTCCTCTCTCGATCTCTCTCTCTCTTGCTCACGCTCTCTGTTTCTTTCTTTCTTTCTGAGAAATACTGTGTGCTAAGTAATAGGACTCCCGGTGAAGATCCAGGGACGAGCCATTGAACCCACCACTTGTGGAAGACAAAGGCAGTGAAGGTGTCAGGAGTCACTACCATAGAAAAAAGGGAATATTTGTTTCCAACGTGTACTGTCTTTTTTTCTGCAGACGCCCCAGCACACATGAACCTGTCACTGGTTAGGTGGGTGGTTGGAGGGGAAGGAGGTTGATGTGTCTGTAGTGGGTTTTAGGCTATTTAACACTTCTTCAAATAGGTTAACCTAGATCCTGAGTCATGAAGATTTTCCTTTAGCCTCTTACTCTCCCCTTACTTCCTTATCCAAATACACAAGTAAACAGGGGCCGAAAATTATCACATAGAACCTGGGTAGCCTCGACTTCTAGTTACGTCTCCTTTCTTTGGCTACCTTGAGCTCAGTGAAGTTAAACAGAGCAGAGCTGTTGATCAGTCTTGAAGCTGTGCCTTGTGTAGCTGTCCCTGAACCACCGCCGATGTGTAGATTTTAGTCATCCCCTTTCTGGCTGGTAATTGCTTACTTCTGAACCACTCTGCCATCAGGTAGGGGGTGCCCTTTAGAATACATGGTCCAGTTGCATTCCTTAGCATCCACCACTAGAAAATTTACAAAAGTAATCAGGCCTCTGCCTCTCTCTTTAGCTTCCCTTAACTAAAATTATGCCCACGGCAAGATAAAGACAATGGGAAGGTAAACCTGGGGCCATGGCCTGTCTGTACATTGTTTTCTCATTAAAAAAATTTTATCATAATCACTCAAAATTCATCAAAGAAATTTAGACATCTCAATCCAGTCTCCTTTGTCTTCATGAGTCTCATTCAGAGAGAAGAGAAATGGGAAAATGAATGATGAGAGGATAATCAAAGCTAAATTCAAGTTAAGAAAAAGTAAATTAATACATGAAAGGTACAACTTGTGATGAAGGGACGTGTGTAGGTGAAATTAGCTCTGATTCCTAAACGCTTTGATCAGTGTGAGAATTCGAAAACTTCTGCGGGCATGAAATGCCTGCACTGAGGTGGCACCGCAAAAGAGAGAGAAGTGATTAAACTCCAGGCTGCCTGTCAAAGATGTTCCAGTCTCTCCTAACTTGTGATACTTCTATGGAGTTTCTGCACGAGAGCAGGCTGTCACGTTTGGGAAGCGACAGCACCCTCATGCTAACTCCTCCTCCCTTTGATGCCTGTAGAACTTGGCCATTAAAATCTGCCTTGGGCTAAAACTCAGCAGGCAAGTTTCCAGTCCAGGAACAGCTTTGACAAAATTTTAATAAAATTAGAACCAGATTGGCATTTTGGGGTTTGAGTTAGAGAAAAGTTTATATATGTAGATAGACACGTGAGGAAGGCCAAACTCTCTGTGAAATGCTACATAGCACTAACTCTTGGCTTGTTGGCATTTTATGCATGACTACTAGTGTCCTTGATCCATGAATCACGTTTGGGTTTGGGAATTTGCTTAGGCATTAAGGCATTTAAAAGGTCCTATGTTTGGGTGGATTTTGCTATCTTCAGTATTATTCTGTATCAGCTGGCTAAAGAGTGTAAAAGCTTTAAGAACAGCAAAAGATATTTCAAATATTTTTTAAAGTGAGGTATGTGGTTAACTTTTGTTTTAAATTAATAGAATAACTGCATTGTTTGAAAACACATCAAATATATTTTCTTTTGCATATTTAATTTTATAATATTTAAACTTTAAGATTCTTGGTATTTTAAGCAAAAAAAGACGGGCTTACTTCTGAATATGGGCAGCATCCATAGCTCTATGCCTATTGTAGGAAAAGTGGTGGTGCTTGTACTTCATTCAGAAACATAGGATTAGCCATGGCTGGTGTGGCTCAGTGGACTGAGTGCTGGTCTGTAAACCAAAGTGTCGCCTGTTCAATTCCCAGTCAGGCCACATGCTTAGGTTACAGGCCAGGCTCCCAGGAGGGGTGGACAAGAGACAACCATACATTAATGTTTCTTTCCCTCTTTTTCTCACTCCCTTCCCCTCTCCCTAAAAGTAAATAAACAAAATCTTTTTAAAAAACCACAGAAATAGAAGATCAGAGAACCACAAAATATTTAATCAATCCATTCAATTCTCTTTGCCACTGTTCTACCGTGGGCCTATACCACACAGGTGAAGTGGTAGTTCTTTCTTTTACCACTTGTTAGGAGCTATAAACACTCATAGTGATGAAATCTTTCCATCACTTTGAATTCTGTCCTATGTACTCAATGTTATCGGCACCTTACACAGAAGCTATGGAAGCTTCTTCTCTAACAACTTAGTCTCATCTAAAAGGTTACTGAATAAAGAAGCAACCACTTGATATATACAATAAGGACCCTCCAAATTACTTTTTCAAGCATGCCTTTTAGATGTATTATTCAGAAAAGACTAAATGATCCCCTAAAACATGCCTCATTTGTGTCCTGTTCTTCTTGGTTCAGTTGTTGATTTCATGAATGTCTAGGAGAGACCATGTTCTAAGAATGCTATGCAAATTATCTAAAATTAGTGTCTACTAATGCTAAAAAAAATCAGATGCTACAAAATATACATCAGAGATTTTCAGTAACTTGGCTACCATGGATGACTATAACCTAGTACCAATGAAGAAAATATATTTGCTAAATTAAATACTCATCTTTTCATAACTAGAACCACTCAACTACCATTTGATCTTTGTGGGATTCAAACTAGCATAATAACATTAAAGAGTTTTTTTGTTGTTTGGTTGGTTTTGGTTGCTTTTAACATACAAAGAAGTCAATTCTATTGTGTTGGTTTAATCTACCTTTTCTTGCTTCACTAGCAGATTGAGTTTGTATATTTATTTATTTTTATTCCATTTTTTGATGTCATAGATACAGGGAAAATGCTTAATCTCTAACATGCATTGCGAGACCAGAGCTAACCAGTAGTGAAAGGGTACCAAGGCAAACTTTCCTAAAATCACATCTTCACTTTCTAGGTCAGCTCTTCTCTTTAAAAGTGTGTTCTAACTCCTGACAGAAAACTTATGTTTAATATTTTCTGGTTTTTGTCTCCAGGAGATCCTTTTGCATGAATGTAGTCACTACTTAGGACCAGGATCAGGAAAATCCTCATTGTGAGTTTTCTGAGAATGTTTCATTTCTTGGGTGCCTTTTCAGAGCTGGCTGGTCCTGCCTTGACAAAAGTCTATCAGTCAGTTGTGTTTTTTATTGTATTTTGGACAAGAACCCTCAAGATCTCATGTGCCCATTTGTCCCTGTGTAGGGCCCAAGGTCAGATGACTTCCTACAGAGCCAAATATGGAGAAAACAAAACAAAACAGAGCTCACTGAGCCCTGTGGCAGGAGGAAGAAGAGGGATGTTCCACTTTCAGAGCCGCTTAAACTAGACTGTGTTCCCACAATGCAGTAAGAATCCCTCCTATGTTATGCATATGTTCAAAGGGCTATAGCAGGTGGTACTTGCCACGGGTATGCTCAACTTGTGGCCTGTAGTAGATAATGTATGATCCCTGATCTCAGATTACCTTCAATCTAGTTGAGGGAATAAGCTATACGTATATAAAATGACTAGTAAATTGCTGGCAAACAGGTATTAAGATATGTGTCTAAGGACTCGTTAATAAAACACAACAAATCTATTTTTCAAAAACCTCTCAGTTCATGATGGTTCATTATGTAGTTATCTACATGGCATCCCTAATACTAGACTGCATTTCAATTTTAATTCAACAAGCTTAGACACCACAGATTTCTTATGAAACTTCCAGTCAGTGAGATTGTTATAGACAGTTACAGGTTGATTGAATGATGTTTTTAAAGATAGAATGGTGGGGGCCCCAAAAGATACTAGTATAAGCCATTAATATATTGTCTTCTAGTTATTTTGATCTAGAGATGACTATTATGACTCAGTAGATCTATTATTGGAATCAAAGCCTTTTTTTTAAAAAAAAGTGATTTATTGTTGTAACAACCAAAACCCACAAATCCAAAAAGTCATGTGGCCAGAGCATCACGAGGTGGTGAAATGTCAGCTGCATGTGTCCACCAAAAAGCACACTGTAATGTTCACTTGCACAATCAAAACAAACTTTTATTAAGCTTATGCTGTACCAAGACCAAAGTATACAGAGGTGAATTTTAACAATTGGCTAAAAAATTTACAAAAGAGCACATCAATAAAATGCAATGTGATCATTACTATTAGCAAAAGAATCTGGAAAGTATTACAGGAGCACTTATAGGAAAGAAAAACTCACAGAGAAGGTAACTTTTAATATGGGTCTTGAAAAATGACTAGGGGTAATGAATATGAGTAGCAGGCATAGCCTATATACATAAACAACTATATTTAGCATTTACCAGTTTAGAAGTATTAAAACATACAACATTTCCAAGTGAGTGGCTTAGCATAGCTGGAAAGAAGGACATGAGGAAGGCACAGGGGCCAAGGTTGCAAGAAGACAGTCACAGGATTGTGAGGGGCCTTGCTAAGGAACAGGGCAAGGAACTAGTAAATGCTTCTGAACAGGAGAATGATGTGATTAGTAAGTAAAGGATCTGTAGAAGGAGAGATATGAGATGGGCAAGGAAGGTGGGGAAAGAAGTAATGAGGACCTGACAATGTATATGTTTGTTTGTTTGTTTTCTACCTCATTCCATGGAAAATTGAAAGTAGCATCTGAGGATACATAAAATATAAAGTGGCATAAAATAAATGTGAAACCAAAAAAAAAATGAAAAACAAAAGGCAAAAGATTCCATTAGAGATGAAGCCCCACAAATCAAGGGTTAAAAAATAAATGCTCTACCTATATTTGTTACCAATTCCCTAAGAGAAGTACAATTCATTCTTCTTGACACAATACAGAAATGTCTCCTGAGTGAAAAGTAGGGCTCAGAGAAGTCATCAATAAAACACTTGATAATCTTGTTTCATCTAGCTCTGTGCACATCTGGTTTGATATAGGGTTAGATTTGCCCTGGACAGGTCCTTCTAGCCATCCTTCCTTCATATTGCATTTTTGGGCTGAGCTCTTGATAAAAACTGGATGGTCCAGATTTAGAAAGGGCTCAACTAAGAGGAGCCAGAAGCTACTCTATGCTGCCTTTGATTAGAAATCTTTTTTCTTAGTAGATTACCAGGTTGGAAAAAGGACTGGTATCTCTTATAAAGTTGAGAGCAGCTCTTCATAAGGATGAGGGAAACAAAAAGAGAACCTTTCTTCACTGGAAGTGAACCAAGGGAGAGCATACAGGAAGGGAAGGTACAGAACAGAGGCAGAAGTGATGAGAATGGAGAAGAGAGGAGTTGTTAGAGAAATGTTTCCAAGGCACCATTAATAGGGCTATTCAGCAATTAGATGTGGAAAATGAGGGAAAGAGAAAGTATAGCTGAAGTTGCTTTCAAAGTTCCTTACTTGGGCACTTGGATGAATGGTGGTGATAGAGGAAACAAAATAAGAGAAAACAGGTAGGATTTTTGGATAGGATAATTAGATCCAGTTTTGATAATGCAATGTTTGGAGTAGGTGTTCTAGAAACAGAAGTAGGAATCTAAAACACTAGTGAAAGTTCTGGAATGAAATTATACATTTATAAATGACTGACAGACCTCTTTGAAGCTGGTAGAGACCTAGCAGTATATAAAATCGTCTCAGAAAAATGTGGAGTGTGAAAGAAAAGAAGATGGAGTAGGGGGTGAGTTGTGAAAATAGAGTGGAGAAGACCAAAGGGAATGCACTGGAGAAAAAAACAGTGAAAATTAGGAAGATAACCAGAAGCTATGCAAAGGATTAAGATAACAATTCAGAAGTTGAGAACTTCTACTGGGAAAGATGAGTATTGCCAAAGCCCGTGCAGGAAGAGGAGGAGGTAGAAAAGATGTCACAGGGTCATCAGTAATCTTAGTTATGACAGTTGCCATGGCAGTTATGTAGAGATCAACTCTATGGACCTGATATGTGGTGGAAGGCAAAGGCATGGAGAAAGCATGAGTGGGCTACTCATACAAGAAGTATGACAGTGAAGTGATGAATGAGAATATGGCAGTAACTTAAGAAGTAAAGTTGAGACAATTTTGGTTGAGAGATGTATCAAAATAAGTGTATTCACAAATAAGTCTGTGAAACTACCTCTTAAATCTAACTGACTAGCATTTCTATCTTCATAAGAAAGTAGCTTTATGAGGTAGGGAAGCAATAAGTTACAAATAACAACAATGACAAAAAAACCAGTGTGCTGGCTTTAAGCAAGAGGGATTTATTTGTGTCATGTGACAAGTAATACAGAAGTAGATGTTGAGGACTGGAGTGACAGCTCAACAATGCCATTGTGGACCCAGACTCTTACTATCTTTGGGTTGTGCCACCCTCAGTGTGTACAACCCAACAGTGTGTGCCACCCTCAGCACATACTCAGTGCTTCATACTTGTCACTCATAGTTACAAGATAATTGCTGCACCTTGAGGCTGCCCACCTGCTTTGGAGAAAGGAAAGGAAGTAGGAAGAGAAAGGGGTAAAAGGGAAATGATTGCTGAGTCTGTCTCTTTTTCTCAGGAAAGGAAAAACTTTCTCAGAAACCTCGCTCAATTATGTCTTATATTCATTGGCCAGAATGGTGTCACATACCCACCACCAGCTAGAAGGGGGCTAGGCAGAAGGGAGCTATGGATGTCAGGTCAACCCTCACCATTACTCACAATAGTCTGCCACCCTAGTGAATGATGAAAAAAGGTGAGCCACCAAAATGAAGGCAAAAAATATAAAATCTTCCTGAAATAAAAAGACAAGGGTAATTATCTGCTTTCTCCATCTACCTCCTTAATGAACTAAGTTTCCAGAGACAGAGTTAAGAATTTGGGTCAAAGATCATTGTCATTGCCTTGGCCCTGGCAGGCAGAACATCACTATCCCAGCCCCCAGCTTTAAATCTTATGCTCTTAGGCTATATACCTTATACTCTTCTACTTGTTGCAGACATCTAACAAACCATTGTTACCAACACTTAAACAGTATTTCTTGAAGATTTCATCTCCAGGCTCAATTACTGTCACTGTCAACATTACTCCTGACCTAATATTTAGTGTTTTCAGTATCCAAGTAGATGATCCTTCCAGGAAGCTGCCCTCT
Organism: Trachops cirrhosus; assembly: GCA_028533065.1. NCBI lineage: Eukaryota > Metazoa > Chordata > Mammalia > Chiroptera > Phyllostomidae > Trachops > Trachops cirrhosus. Next base: position 117,501,248 of record CM052542.1, on the reverse strand, counting down.
TGCTTCCTTGACTGCCTTCCCTCTGATGATCCTACTCTCTACCCTAACTTGGTTCCACTTTGTCATGGCCACACTTTAGTCTAGTACTTACCAGTCACCACATCCCTCCCATAATCTGTATTTTAGCCATCCTACTCTCTGTGCTCCATTTGCTATCTTTCCAATTCTCTTCCCCTAATGCCTTGACTCTGGAAGCTGTTCCACAGTACCAGAACCTATAATCCACTGAGTTCTACCACCTTTTTACGTCATCTTTATGGCCTCATTCTTTTACTTAAATTCCATAGTTAATCAATTATTCCTTTGGGTCTACCTCAGTTCTCCTGCTCTGTCCTCCCTTCAACATGACAAAGCCCATTCCTGATTGAATCTAACTCTTCACATACTTCAGGTCTGTCCTGAAAGAGTTAAATATGACTGGGGAAAACAACAACATTCTGAATAGACTCATTTGAAATATTCACCACTAATCCCAAGAGGACTCTTAATGGTGCCTACCAGTCCTAACACATTTTTCTATTTCATTCCCTCTTCCACAATGCTAGATAACCATTCAACACCTTTTCCTCTCTTGTCAAACCTCCAACATCTTCTACCCATCCATTCTCACTTTTAGTTAGTCGCCATATTTCTTTTTTCCCTTAAGAAAATAGTGGCATCAGAAGAGAAATTCCACATGTTTCACTACCACCTCTACCCACAATACTCTGCCCATCTAATTCTGCCCTCCCAACTGTTACTATGGGTCTTTTCTTTCAGGTCCTATTTCAGGTCAACTTCTCTGCTCCTTCACTAGTTACCAACCACATCTTGTCTACCCAAAGACATTGCTTCAGCGATGGCCTCCATCTCACCTGAATTATCTGTGTGATCTCTTTTAAAAATGATTTTCTATCAACATTCAAATATGCTGAAATTTCTCCCATCTTAAAACAACAATCATTTGATCCTCATATTCCTCTTCAGCTACCATCTAACTTTTCTATTTTCCTTTGAGGGAAATTTCTGAAAGGAATTTCCTATTCCCATTGTCTCCAACTTCTCTCTCCTTATTTTTTTCTTGAACTTACTCCAATTGGACTTTTGTCTCAGTCCTTCGGCCAAAAGTCTCTACTAGGTCACTAATGAATTTTGAGTTGCTTTAGTAACTCTCAAGTGTCATCTTACTTGACCAACCACCTTGGCGAATACCTAAGGTTCTGCCTCTTACATAACAGGCACGCCGAGATAAAAAAAATATGGTCCAAATGAAAGAACAAATCAGAGCTCCAGAAAAAATGCAGGTAAGCGATGAAGAGACAGTCAACCTATCAGATACACAGTTCAAAACACTGATAATCAGCATGCTCACAGAAATGGTTGAGTATGGTCACAAAATGGAGGAAAAAGTCAAGGTTATGCAAAGTGAAATAAAACAAAACATACAGGGAACCAGCAGTGAAGGGAAGGAAACCAGGACTCAAATCAACAATTTGGACCAGAAGAAAGAAATAAACATTCAGCCAAAACAGAATGAAGAAACAAAAATGCAAAGAAATGAGGAGAGGCTTAAGAACATCTGCAACAACTTTAAACGCTCCAACATCCAAATCATAGGGGCGCCAGAAGGAGAAGAGGAAGAGCAAGAAATTGAAAACTCATTTGAAAACATAATGAAGTAGAACTTCCCCAATCTGGCAAAGGAAATGGAGTTCCAGGATGTCCAGGAAGCTCAGAGAGTCCCAAAGAAACTGGACTCAAGGAAGCAGACACCAAGGCACATCATAATTACATTACCCAAGATTAAAGATATGGAGAGAATTGTAAAAGGAACAAGAGAAAAGGAGACAGTTACCTACAAAAGAGTTCTCATAAGATTATTAGCTGATCCCTCAAAAGAAACCTTACAGGCAAGAAGGGGCTGGAAAGAAGTATTTGAAGTCATGAAAGGCAAGGTCCTACATCCAAGATTACTCTATCCAGAAAAGCTATCATTTAGAATGGAAGGGCAGATAAAGTGCTTCCCAGATAAGGTCAAGTTAAAGGAGTTCATTACCACCAAGTCCTTATTATATGAAATGTTAAGGGGACTTATCTAAGAAAAAGAAGAAGATAAAAAATATGAACAGTAAAGTGACAACAAACTTAACTATTAATACCGAACTTGAAACAAAAACAAAAACAAAAACAAACTAAGCGAACACCTAGAACAGGAACAGAATCACAGAAATGGAGATCACAGGGAGAGTTATCAGCAGGAATGGGGAGGCGGAATAATGGGGGAAAAGGTAGAAGGGATAAGAAGCATAAATGGTAGGTACAAAATAGACAGGGGGAGGTTAAGAATAGTATAGGAAATGTAGAAGCCAAAGGACCTACGTGTACGACCCAAACACGTCTCTAGGATTTGGCTTCTTCCCACTACCTCCACTGCTGCTACTCTGGTTCAAGCCACCACCACCCCTTGCCTCAATTATTGTCACAGCTTCTTATCTGGTTTCCCTGCTCCCAACCTTGTCATTACTTAGTCAATATGGCAGGCAGAGTGATTGCTTAATATCTCACTCAGAATAAAAGCTGAAGTCCTACAATGGCTTAAAGGCCCCAGTAAGGAATTCTCAACCTTCTTTGTGATGTGAATCTTTTTGGCAGACTGTTAAAATTTATAGATTACATCTCAGAATAACATTTCATTTTTTAAACCATATTATTATCTTTTATTTTTAATTTAAAAAATTGTCAGTTACAGTTGATATTAGTTTCAGGTGTACAACATACTGATTAGACATTTATGTGATTAACAAAGTGATCAGCCCATTAAGTCTAGTAGCCATCTGACACCATACACAGTTATTGCAATATTATTGACTATATTCCCTATGCCGTACTTTACATCTGCATGACTGTTTTTATAACGAGCAATTTGTACATCTTAATCCTTTCTCCTTTAGGATTAATCCTAATCCTGTCACCCATCCCCCTGACCCCCTCCCATCTGGAAACCATCAGTCTGTTCTCTGTATCTAGGAGTTTGTTTCTATCTTGTCAGAATAACATTTTTAAATGCAGAAAATAACATACATGAGATTAAAACAGAAACCAACTATACTGAAATACATTGAACAAAAATTAAGTCCCAATTTGTGATATATTAATACATAGGCTCCTTTATTACATTGAACAACAATATCTAGTAGAACCACAGTAAGACATTTTGCTCTGGACAACCCGGTCCCCACCACTTCTCTGACCTCAGTTCCTACCACTGTCTCCTCCAATCATTTCACCTGGGTCACTGTGGCCTCTTTGTTGGTCCTTAAAACTTGCTTCTGTTCCCATGGCTTGGCATTTGCTGTTCCCCCAAATATCTGCATGAGTTATTCTTGCACCTCCTTCAGGACTCTGATCAAATGTTACCTTGCCAGTGATGCCTTTCCTAGCCACTCTGTTTAAAATGTCAACTCTTCTCCCACACATATACACTAACATGATCTTTTCTGCTTTATTTTTCTCCATGATATTTATCACTATCTGAAAGATAGATAGATAGATAGATAGATAGGAAGGACAGATAATTTCTTGGTTAATTTATTAAATTGTCTGTCTACACACATGCACACATGCATGAATATAATTTCCATAAGGGCAGAAATTTTTATCAATTTTGTTTATTGCTGTGTTTATAGCACCTGTCACATTATTGGTACTCAAATATTTATTTATTTTTTTAAGAATTTATTTATTTATTTTTAGAGAGGGGAAGGGAGAGAGAAAGAGAGGGAGAGAAACATCAATGTGTGGTTGCCTCTTGCATGACCCTTCAGACATGTGCCCTGACTGGGAATCGAACCAGTGACCTTTTGGTTCACAGGCTGACACTCAACCACTGAGCCACACCAGCCAGAGCTTAACAAATATTTATTCAAAGCACAAACAAATAAATTTAATTACTCCCTCCCAGATAAGTGAGTCTGAGGGTTGTCTTCTTCTGAGATAGGCATCAGGCAGTGACCAGGCTCAGGGAAGACCCTGCCAACTTTGCCCAAGGTTATGGAAGATCAAAGTACCCATTGTCATATAGTCTGCCCGATAAGATTGTTTAGTTGGATAACCACACCCTGGGTGGGGGCAGGGACAATAGATGGAGTCCTTGACTTGGGTGTTTGACCACTTGGCCACTTTCCTCAGTGCCCAAGGAGAATGGCTTGGCCTTGACCATTCTTCCACCTGTCAGGACCTTTTAAATAAAGTTCCACTCCAGAGACCAAGTATGAAAGGAGAGAAAAGAAAACTTGGTGATAGATAAGATACTACAAGAGACTGTCAGAATCTTCGCAACAGAATAAAATAATGCTTGTGGTACTGTCGATGAACACGATCATGAAAGAGCACGCCATTATCTTAACCAGGGCCCCATCCAATCTACGGACTGTGGAGGAGCAACATATTTCACCTCCAAATATGCCAATTTTAGACTCTGGCCATTGATCTCTATCTAAGCCTGAAAAGTAATGGTCCCAAGGGGGAAAAGTGACGTTGAATCGTTGGAGAATTTCAGACAATAAAAATAAAACTAAAGGGATTTCAGCAAGGCCTGGGCTTGATAAGTGTGAGTGTCACAGTTTTAATCTGTCGTGTCTAGTATAACATATAGAATTAGAACTAGTGGGCTTTGTTTGTTTGTTTGAGTTTAGTGAAGTTTGGGTTTTTGTTTTACTTTGAATCACTTTTCATAGGCAGCCTCCATGGATCCACTTTGTTTTTCAAAGTGCCTTTTAGTGCTTAAGAGTGAGCGGGCAAGAAATGGGAAAAAAAGGATGAATCTCCATAAATAAGTGTTCACTCTCAGGGAAGCATATGTTAGTGTGATGGGGGTGTGGGTCCCTGGGAAAGGGGGTCACTTCTACCAGGTGGTATTAGAAAGATTCAGAAATACAGTATCACTAAGGGAGAGACTTTTGTTTTTTCTCTCTGCAAACCACATTCCTGTAAGATTCAAGCTTCCTTTCTGTGATGTCTTCTGCCCCTACAAGGTTTCCTTTGCTACTCATTTAAATTTGACCCAACACATTAGCATGATAGGATTTACTCCACATGCTATGGTTTTCTAGGACTGTCTTTAAGACTTTAGGCCGTGGGCAGGTCTTGCACAGATACATATATGATATAAAGTGCGAAATATTCTTTAAGGCTCCTTAAAGAATATGAAAGAGCCAGAGGTCAAACAAGGAATGGTGAGACAACCTAGAAATGAGCGAAGTAGGAATGAAGACTAGCTCTAGGATGGAGAGACACAGGAGGGAGGTAGCACAGGGCCAGGGACCATGGAGCACCCATCCAGGAGGGGTTAGAGCCACAGACCATACCCTGTGGCTGCCAATAATGCCACCTGCAACCTCTAACCTCCTGCCAACCCTCCCAGTTGCTAAATCTGGACAAACTCTGGATCAGCCCCTTGTGACAACAGAGGGTAGCAGAGGAAGAATGGAAAATGACACCAAGAGTAAAATGACTGAGACTGACACAGGATGGCAGAGCATGGCCCAGAGACTCCTGTTGTTGGAAGGAGGAGTATGGTAGGTCCTGGGGGACAGCTCTCCGAGGGTGCAGGCAAAGATGCAGTGCTGCCTGATGGCATCCTGACACTTTCAGGCTAGTGTGTGCCAGTTAAAAAACTGATGACCATCCAACATGCCTCATGAGAAATACGCAGCTGGTACCATCAGAGCTAAGAGACCCACCTGTCAGGACGCTGGCGTCACCAGCACCTGAGAGCAGACCGGTAAAATACCAGTGGCTGGGCCCTGCTGAAATACAGCTGGCTTCGTCTCAGTTGATCAGTTCCCTTCCCACCCGTGTTACCACACCTGTGGGAGCAACGGCCTTCAGTCTCCTCCCTGCAATGGAGGTGTAAGCCCAAGGTCCCTGGAAGGGTGTCAAGGTGAGGGGGAATCCTTCAGAAATGGATGGAAACCATGAAATTAGTGTTTTAAACTAGACAGTGGCTAACTGTAAAAACACCTGACTTGATCCCTGGCTGGTGTGGCTCAGTGGATTCAGTGCCAGCCTGGGAACCGAAAGGTCACTGGTCCAATTCCCAGTCAGGGCACAGGCCTCGGTTGCAGGCCAGGTCCCCAGTAGGGGTCGTGCAAGAGGCAACCACACAGGGATGTTTCTCTCCCTCTCTTCCTCCCTTCCCCTTTCTCTAAAATTAAATAAATAAAAACTTAAAAAAAAACAACACTTGATTTGAATTGAATAGTTATTTGACATGAGGCTATAGTAAGTAAGCCATAGGTAACTAACTTAAAATGTTCAGGATTTGACCTGATTTCAAAGTTTGGATAAAATTTAGTAACCTCTCTTCCAAGAGGGAATCGGAACTTGTCAAAGAAACATAAGTAGTTTCATTTGAAAAATTAAGTATTGTTTGCACATAACTGAGAGATGATATTTCACTCAGTCCCAGTACACCAAATACACAGGGCGCCTTTAAACCGCAGAGGAAATACAGCTGGAAAAGACGCATTTTCATCACTGTACGTGCTGGCAGGGAGGCTGGGAAGCACTGTGTGCAACACTATTGGCAAGGACAGCCCTCCCTTTTTCTCTGCTCAGCCCAGGCAGATCTCAGGAGGGAACTGGATATCTGGATTTTTCATGTTTAGGAATAATGACTCAGCAGAGCTGCAGAATGGAAATTCTGGACAAATGATGCTCCTTACAGAAAGTTCAGGCAGTAGCGAGAGTGAATGGTGAAGGGGACTTTGTCAGAGGTGTGTTTATTAAGCGCTGTGTCTCAGCTGCAATCTACTCCTCCACATTCTGCTCTGCAGTGCTGGGGCTGGGACTCTGCAAACCGTACTTCACTTTTGCCAGCTGGATCCTTTTAGGCTTCTTCATGGGGGAGGTGGGGCAGGCAGAGGGAGACAGGATGGGTAGGGAGGAGGGACTTGCTCATTTCTGCAGGCTTTTTGTTTATTTTGTTTCTATTCTACTGCCTTTAACTTAGCAGTTGTTAGTTTCAGAGTCCAGAGTATTTTCTACACTCCCTGAACCCCCACAGAGTTACCTGCACCAGTTGGCCATAGTCTTGCTCTTAGTTCTGTGTATCTCCTTCTCCAGGCTTCTAGGTTCTTAATCATCCCAACCTCTTCCCTGTTTCCTTAGCTGCTTTCTGTAGCCAAGCCTTCTGTGATAATTTAGTATTTTTTGTACATTTTCCAGTCCTTCAATACCTGTTTAATTAATTCCTTATTAAGTTCTATTTAAGTGAAGGAAGATAGACTGTGCTTGCCTTAAAGTGATGACAAAACATTTGCAAATCAGAGTTCAAAACATAAACATGGTTCCATAGCAGGTTTACAATGGAACAGGGGGTCAAAAATAGATTTGTGTGTCTAGCACTCTTGTTGGACGACCTTTATGTAGAAGTCAGGCCATTTATTAAAATCTCGAGATTTATTGTTAAGTCTATCTGACGTAATCCGTGCATATTGAACACACACATACAAGTTGAACTTGCAGGGAACTGCTCAGGGTCCTGATTTGTCATTAGCACTGTCAATCCCAGATAGAACACTTATGAACTCCTAGCAATTATGGGAAATACCTTACAACTGCCCTGGAAGAGAAGACAGCCCAGAAGTGATGCCATTGCTCATTAGAGAGGATGCTGAGCATCAATCCTCTCAGTGGCCCATTGGATTAAGCGCCATGGAGACCAGAAAGAGGCACAGAGAAGAATTTCCTTGTGGGTTTAGGAGTGAGAGGATCTTCAGTGCTCTTAGTAAGTGCAGTTTCTGTGGAGTGGGGGTGGCAGAGGCTGCTGTGGACAGACTCCAGTACTGAGTCAGGTTTGTGATGCATCATTTCATTAGTGCTTGGGAGTCGCTGCTAGGCAGGTGGAGAGTCACGTGGTGTCTGCTAATGCTGATCTCTAGCACTCCCGTTGGGACTGATTATAGTTCACCCACAGGCCGGTGCAGGAACCAGATCTAACAAGAGGCCTATGAAATCACATACTCCTCCACTCAAAATGAGTATTCAAAACAGACTCTAAAGCATTCTTCACTCCACTCCCAGTGGCCCAAATCCAACTAATGCTCCAGAAATATCGAATACTATTCTCCCTCCTTGTACCACTGCAAAAGGTACAAAAATGCACCCTAACACAACCAAAGGAAGATGTTCTCATCTCTGTTGCTCTTTCATGGGAAAGAGATGGATTTTCTCAGTTTTGTAATTTCACAGAGGACGGGAGAGAAGACATAGCACGGTCAGTGGTGAACGCTGGGAGCTCTGAGGCTGCATACGATGGGGCTCGAATCCTTGGACCCGGACACTTAACCTCTCTGACCTGCAGTTTCTGCACATGGACTGAAAAAGAGACGATGGCATTTTCCCTGGCTGGCTGCTGTGGGAAATAGTTAACCAAGCATCTGGTATCAACCCTGGCAACTGAGGGCATCTTTGGCCAATGGGAGTTCAAGTTAGTAGTTTTCAGAGGCCTATTTAAAAATCACTAGATTGCACAAATTCCTTCAGAGAAAATAAATTTGTAAACCCTGTTTTATATTCTCCTGGGAGGTTTGCAAGTAACTGGAAGAACCCCCTTTCACCTGTCAGTTCATTCCTCCTCACACCCTCACAGCAAGGTTATGGCTGGAGCTGCTTTATGGATGTCAGGGTTTAACGGAGTGAAGACTTTTGGGGGTTAACAAAATTAAATGAAGACAGCACCTCAGGACAGAGGTCCCACTCCCCCTGCCCTCCTTGTGTTGTTCAGACTATACTTAGAGGTGCCCCAGACTATAAAGAGGTTTAATTGCCATCTGACATTTTTGTTTCCAGAAATTATTCCCCTTTCCTCCTGTGAAGGTGCTGATTTCTTGGTTGGTTTGCTGGTTTGCTTACGGTGACTGATTCTACCTGACTCTCAGCCCCCCAGGGTATAAGATTCCATCCTTACCTTGTACATAAGCCAATAGGATTGTGGTCCTTCCCTGGTCACAGAGATTTGTTCAGGGGTGGGCAATGTAACTTAAATTGGTCAAATCTGGAGACTTTCAGAGATATGGCAGGAAATTCTGTGTCAAAATGTTTGCTCTCTGACGGGTTAGGCCTGTGATCAAATAAACATGGAACTTCTAGAGATTTGAGGTAGAACCTGGAAATGAACCTGACACAGGAGAAAGCACAGTCAAGAGGAGAGAGGCTTGAACTCCAAATCAAGTCAAAGACAAACCAGCGTCTTATGTTTTTCTATGACCAGAGAGAGTAAATTGTGCTTAGGTCAGTTCAAGCCCAGACTTTATTCACTGGCAAGAGTTGTGCTTGATACTAGAGCAGGGGTGTCAAACTCATTTTCACCGGGGGCCACATCAGCTTTGCAGTTGCCTTCAAAGGGCTAAAATAATTTTAAGACTGTAAAAATGTAACTACTCCTTAACTAGGGACAAGGAACTCAGTGCTGCTTCCGGGTAGAAACAAGATGCCCGGGGCATGTAAAACAAGGTGGAGGGCTGGATTCGGCCCGTGAGCCTTGTATTTGTCACCTGTGTACTAGAGGCAACTTGAGAGTATGTAGGTACTAACCAGAAGAGATAAAATCCTGATTCTCCAAGAGCTGCGACAGAATTTTGATTGCTTTCTTTTAGATACCACATTCTATATATCTGCGAAAGGGACCCTCCTTTGCTGCCTCCAACAGAGAAATGGAAAAGAAAGAAGAAATTTAAGTGAAAACAATTCACATAAATTCATTAGGTACTTCCCTGTAGACTAAACTGCCATGGTCATTTTGCAGATAAGTTCTGATAATAGCAATATACGCAATTTTAAAAATAACAATAGCCCTGGCTGGTGTGGCTCAGTGGATTGAGTGCTGGACAGTGAACCAAAAGGAACCGAAAGGTCGCTGGTTTAATTCCCAGTCAGGGCATATGCCTGGGTTGCAGGCCAGGTCCCCAGTTGGGGGTGTGCGAGAGGCAACCAATTATTGTATCTCTTACACATTGCTGTTTCTCTCCCTCTCTTTCTCCCTCCCTTCCCCTCTCTCTAAAAGTAAAACAAATAAAACCTTTAAAAAAATAAAAATAAAGGCTTGTAACTACCAATAACATTCCAGGAGGTGTCAGAATCTAAGTATTTGCAATGAGATGCCCCATCTATGAGGAGGGTAATTCTCCCTGCCTTCCTGCACTGAGCAAAAGCCTCTTCCTTCATGTACTGGAGCTTCCAGCTTTCTGAGGGCACCAAATAATACCACTCCGCAACCTAAAAAGGGTTTCTTTGATGGCAGTGCAGATGCTAAGTGCCTTAAAAAGTAAATGAGTCATAATTTGTACCAGAGTTGCTGCTGTAATTACAATACAATGAAAAATCCAGACTTCTTAATTGTTTCCACTGTAAGACCTTGAGTTGTAGGCTTGAAGAAGCTCAGGCAGCCATAGCCTCATAATCTGACGTCCGTTTGGCTCTTTGTATCCACACTTCTGTCCTAAGGACCAACGAAGTAAAATAGTCTGCAGAGGCAGAGTGGTCTCTGGTGGATTCTCACTGGGTTCTGTATGAAGTAAAATCAAACCATTTCTTTTCTTCTGCATGCTTCATGTAACAACTATTCCGTGGAAGGAGACAGAGGCCAGCCAGTGGCAGAAGTTTATATGATGTCAAATGGGATCCATCCACCCTGCAAACCCAGCCATCCCCAGAGGTTCTCTCTCTCTTTCTCTCACCTCTCTTTTTTTCTCACAGTCTCTTCTTTCTTTTTTCCTTCTCTGTCTCCCTCCCACCCCTCATCTATGAAGGATTTGGAAATTTTCCTCAAGGAACTCAGGTAGTTACAGAGTAAACTTTTAAACTTCTAATTATAGCTTCCACTGCTGATTTTCCCCCCTGGTAACAGGGATTTTTAGTTGCAAGCTATAGGTATTGGTTCTGTATAACAAACTATAAGTTGAATTCTCTTTTTAAAAGATTTTATTGTAAGGATGTGAGATAGCTCACAGAATTGAAGGAAAAACTAAAGTATCAGGCATGAAAAGGTTGAGAACCAGAACAGGTCTTGATCCAGGCAGTAAGAATTATGAACATTCTTTTCAGGGTTTTGCAACAACTATTTTCCTTCTTTGTAATAATTGAGCAGAAAAGTCAAATTCTTGGGCAAGGTTGGCTCAGCTGCCTTAAGCCTGGATTTCAGGGCACCTTGACTGGCAACTCCACCTAGACTGTTCCAGATAGAGGAGGGGGAGTTCCCCAAGGGGTTATCAGGAAAAGAAAAATGGCATATTAGTGGGCAATAAAACAAGAGATGCCATTTGCCCTACCTTTGGTCAGGCTGCCTCTTCTTGCTGAAATGCCCTGCCCTACTGAAGATCCTACTCAACCTCTGAGGCCTGCTCAGATGTTCCCTCCTCCAGGAAGCCTTCCCTCACCCAAACACATACACTCACCAGCTGCTGAGTTAGGCATCCCACCTTCTCCAGGGTTCCCTTCTCTTACTGTCCTGAACACACTGGAGTATAACTATCTGAGTGTCTGACTTCCTTGAGGAAAGAAACAATTTATCATTTAATCTTTTATCCTTAGCACCTAGCACATGATAGACACTGAACAGATGGATCAGTGAATGAATCGGATACTTTATAGAATCTGAACTATCCTGACTTTAAGTTATACCTATATCTTTATATAGAGAGAAGGAATCGATTCTAAGTGTATTGATCCAATAAGCATCCTCTTCAGGGCAATATCAATACAAATTCTTAAAAGATTTGTTGAGTTTTTGGCACATAGATTATAAATATCTGTTTATTTTATACTCAACAGCTCATTTTTCCTCTGCTGTCTTCTGATGCTCAGAAGTATACATGGAGTGAAGGTAATCACTGTCATTCTCCTAAGGCAGGGAATAAATAGGGAGATGTGCTATATCCCTAAGTAGCACCGATATATTAGCATCTTGAGGATTATTTTATGTTCTGGCCTTCACAGTACCTAATCCAAGGCAGATGGTAGGTAAACACACCAGATGGAATAAAGTGAATCTGAACAATTCATCTCAAATAGCTGCTGACACCTCAGTTTGCATTCCCAGTTAAGGTCTAATTCATCATATATCCATCAATCATGGGTGCCTCTTGGTCAGCGAGACCTGCATTGCTCCCGTGTGCTGTAGTCTTGGGCAATGTTGAAAGAACTGGTGATTGGCTAAGGAGAGCTCAGGTAGGGACTAATAGACAAACTGGATCCTCCTCACCCTTCTGTCTGGCTGTCCCAGACAGGATAAGCATGTTTTCATCCTTATTCCACTGATTTGGTTAATAGCCACTTCAACAGAACTGGGAAACCCTGGGCATGGCCTCGATCTCTTAGGTCAAGTCTGCTTTTCCCCTAGATTGTGCCTTTGTGCAAACAGAAAAAGGCACTGCCTACTATCTGTGCAGACTAGAAACAAGACACTTCCTCAGACAACTGAAGTAGCAAAAGATGCCCACTCTGGTAGGATGCAGCCCTATAAGGGGAGCAGTCCTATGCTAGGGGGCACTGCCCAAGGAGCAATTTTGGCCCCCTCTCCCCTCGACTAGCACCCTTGTGAAGTAAAGGGACTGCTCATCCCTGTATGGCATCCACGCCCTAGATAAGCCTTTTCTCCAGCAAAGAAGAGAACATAATATGGAACCAAACCAGGTATTTCAAATGCATGAGGTACTGTAGGGAATAAATAGACCTCTTTACATTATCTAATTGGTGAACTAATTGGAAAAGCCACAAGGAAGGCCAGGTTCAGCAACTTTCCCATTTGCTTTTTATTTTTTTAAGATTTTTTTATTGTTATTCTATTAGAGTTGTCTCAATTTTTCCTTCTTTGCCCTCCTCTGCCCATCCCACCCCTGCTCCCACAGTCAATTCCCACACTGTTGTTCACATCCGTGGGCCATTCATACATGTTCTTTGGATGGTCCCTTCCTCTTCTTTCCACTATTATTCCCCTCCCCCCTCCCCTCTGGTCACTGTCAGTCCATCCATGTTTCCATACCTGTGGTTCTATTTTGTTCGTTAGTTTATTTTGTTCATTATATTTGTCTTATAGGTGAGGTTATATGGTATTTGTCTTCTACTACTTCTTTCATTTAGCCAAATGTTCTCTAGTTACATCTATGCTGTGGTGAATGGTAGGAGCTCCTTCTTTCTTTCCGCTGCATATTCCATTGTATGAAATGTACCACAGTTTTTTGATCCACTCATCCATACTGATGGGCACCTAGGCTGTTTCCACCACTTGGCTATTGTAAATTACACTGCTATGAACAAGAAGTGCATAAGTTCTTTTGGTTTTTAATTGTAAAATGCCAAACATACAGAAAAGTATAAACATCTCCGCACGTACTATCAACCACCTAGATTTAACAACAGCATTTTGTCACATTTGGTTCAAAGCTTCTTCAGCCCTCCCGCACCAAACTACTGCCATCCCCTTTCTTTCTTCCATCTCCAAACTCTCTCCCAGTGGGTATCTGTTTTGCTCATGCTTGTGTTTGATAATTTCACTATGTATTTTACACAAACAGCATGTATGTGTTTTTAAAACTACATATGATTTAGTTGTACATATATAATAAATATACAAGCTACATATATCATATTTAATATATATGACATATAACATAATAGATAATGTAGCATATTATATATACATATATATAATCTTGATATAAAGTTTGGTAATTTTCACACTTTTATGTAAATGGTAATGGTAATGCCATTTGAGTTATATGAATTACCATGAATGATAATTCAAATCCTTCTATAGTTTGCTGTTTCTACTCCACAATTACCTTTCAAAGACTGATCCATATTAGTACATGTAGCTCTGTCTCATTCATTGTCACTGCTGTACAGATTGCACTATGTGACTAATTCACAATTGATTTGTCTTTTTATTGATGGGCATTTAAATTATTTCCAATTTTTTGCCTGTACAAATAACGATGCAAGGAATATTCCTGTGTCCATCACTTTGTATATGTGTGTAAGAGATCTCTAGGTTATATGCCTAGAAGTAGAATTGCTAGATCTTTTGATAGATATTGCCAGTGTGCTCTGTAGAGTAGCTGTAACAATTTGTACTTTCACCAGCAATGTGTGAGAACGCGTGTTTCCCCCGAGCCTTGCTGAAACTAGCTTCATCAGACTGTCACTCGGCCATCCTCAGGGGTGTAAAATGGTATCACATGTGGCTTTAATTTGAATTTCCCTTGATATTAATGAGTTTGAGTTTCTTTCTTTTTCTGTGACTGTTCAGCTCATATTATTTGTCCATGTTTCTTATATTGTCTTTCCTTGTTGATTTTTAGAAATTAAAAAATAAATTTCATTAAGAATTTTTTGTTGGTTGTAGGCATTGTAAATAGCTTCTTTCAGTCTTCAGCTTGTATTTTAACTTTGTTTATGTGTCTTTGTTTGTACAAATGAGTAATATTTCAGTTTAATCATATTTTAAAACTTCTCTTTTGATGTATGCCTTGTAGACATAGTTCTTTATGTTTAAAAAACCCATATTTTTAAAAAAGAAAAAAATTTCTATTTTTTTCTCCTCAAGGTTTTAAAGCTTCCTTCTCATCTGTTGGTCTTAATTCCATCTGGAATTTACTTGTCTGTATAGTGTGAGGTAGGGATGTTTTTTCGCACAGCCAATTATCCCAGCAATGGAAGGGTTCTTCCTTTGCATTGCCATTTCTGTTAGAAGCTAAATTCCCATGGATTCATGAGTGTGTTTCTGGAACTATTCCATTAGTCTATCTGTCTCTCCCTGCTCAAATACCAAACCCTTTCATTATTTTCAGAAAAGGCAGCTCTTACTGATACCAGATATGACATCATTCTTTGGGTGATGTGTGAACACCTCCAGGAAGGGCAGTTCTTTAAATCGATGACAGTGTATTGTGCATATCTTGCTTAGATTCCTTCAAATCTGTCCATACAGTGAGAGACAATCAGAGGGAACTCTGGAGCACACGGGGCTTCCAAGAAAGAGAGAAGGAGATAAATTTGAATAGAGGGCTCTCAGGCAAGAAGCAAAAAAACAATACATCCAATTAATTTTTTTCTAGGTTTGGCCTTGAATATGAATATATTTGCTCAGAAACATGATATTTTGATATATAAAAGTGTCCCCACAGCATTCACTACTAATTCTTATCACAGAAGCATAACGAGAATCAGGGCTTACATTTACTGAAATGTGGGCCGAACACTTGCTACTCACTACTTTATTAAATACAATAACATGGGCAATTTCCTTGAAATATACATAAGAAAATCTAAGAGAGGGAAGTGACTCTTCCAAGATCCCATAGTCTGGTTAGTGGCAAAACAGCTTACATTCCTTGCTGCTAGGTTATGCTGCCCTCCCTGTTGGACATTTAAAATGGGATTATCTACATTTGAGGGGAGATGGTGAATCTTATTTTACCATTACATCCTTAACCCAAGCATTGTGTTAGTCACACAATAGGCTCTCAATCAATATTTGTAGACAAGAATGAATAGATGCATGTGGCTGTGGGGTCTGTGGTTTCTGAGTCATGAAAGTCAGAAGTGGTTTACTTAGTAGGTTGAGAGGGAAGAATCTTCACCTTACTTCCTCTCAAAGCCATGCCAAACCTCTTTTCTTCTTACCCTCAAATGATGAGCAGCTGAGTTATAAACAGATAGCAATGTACTTCTTTCTATAGATCCCAGGAATGTACAAATGGAGTTGAGAATGGAGTGGGGTCACACAAAGGCCAGTTCCTGCCACACTCCCAGTTTGGACATTTGCTTCCAACCTCTAGAAACAATCATGCTATTTCCCAGATATTTCAGCATCACTGGCTTTGCTTCTCACCAGAAGCAACACAGCTCTACCTCCTGATGAAGCTGTGTGCTAAATCTGAAAAGTAGCTGGCAGCTCAACCCCACAAAGGCCACTGCTACTGCAGTGGGGAATCCCAGCCAGCGAAGAGGCCCCTGCTGCTGAGTGGAGTTCCCCGACATGAGAAGTGAGTAGGCCATGGAACTCATTGGTCTCTGGGGGACTGTCGGCACCATGACATCTCCCCTGCATAATTGCTTTTGGGGGGAGCATCTGCAAGGGGGTTGGTTATAGTGTGCTGGGAGCTTATTTCAGAAGGCACAGAATTGAATGGATCGATCAATGATGGCTCCATAGCAGGTGGGCTTCTATCTACAATTTCCTTGGATAAACCAGTTCACCATCTCTGAATCTGAATTGAGCTGAACTTCAGATCCTACTCAGGCCCTACATGGTGGCCCCTGTTCCAGACGGGAAGCTTTCCATCTGAGATACAAAGTGCTTCAATGTTAACTTCTTTGTGCTAGGAACTCCCAGCTGCTGTCATGATCATTCAGCTGGATTCCATGATTGACTCACAATTGCCTGGAAGCTCTGTAGTTTCTGATGGCTCCCCTGATTTGTGGCTCCCACATCAGCCCTTAGCACCAGCTGGCTGGTCCTGGTCTCAGGCCTCACACTTCTCGCAGCATGGACTTCCATCTCTTTCCATGTGCACCACTACCTTGATTCTCCACATGATTTGGCAGGCAATCCCACAACCTAGGAAAGACCCCTTATTTTCAACAGTCCATCAAACATTTGACAAATATTTCCTGAATACCTACTATGTTCTAGGAACTCTTCTAGGTATTACAACAATAAACAGGTAAAAGTCCCTGCCCTCAAAGACTGACATTCCAGGGAGAAGTCAAGAAAATCTACAAATAAGTAAAGAATTACTTAACATATGATTTAGTAGTAATGAGCAGGACCATAAAAAAATGAAGTAAGCTTAGAGAATAGGGAATAATTGTTGGGGAGGGGTGTCATTTCAAATAAAGTGGTCAAGGGAGGAGGTAACATCTGATGGAGAGACCTAGATGAATGAGGAAGAAAACCATGTGGAGATCTAGTAGGGAGGACACAACTGGTGAAGTGGCCAAGGTGGATATGAACTTGGCGAGATAGAGGAAGAGAAGGTAGGCAGGGTGATTGGAAGAGATTGAGAGGGGATTCATAGAGTGGAGGAGTAGAGGCCAAAGAGACAGGCGCGGGCCAGATTACAGATCTTGTGGATACCTGAGGCTGTGGTGAGGCATTTTGATTGGACTCCAAGTGTGTTGGAAAGCCTTTCAAAGGTTTGAAGCAGGGGAATTATATGAAGTGATTCATCTTTTTAAAACATGTGTGGAGGACAGATTGCGGGGAGCCAGATAGGAATCTATGACAGCAGACCAAAGGAAAGATGGCAGTGGGGCTGATGAGATGTAGTCATATCAGCATATATTCTGTCTGATAAGCTGGCTGGAGAATGTGAGGGAAAGAGGAGTCAAGGACAACCCCTAGGGCTTTTCCCAGTACTTACCTAGTTCAGAGGTACGAAATGAGAAAACAAGCGCATGAAATGTGCTCCTCATAAGCTCCTTCCTTTGAAGGCCAAGCTTCTTGGCCCACTAGACCTCAACCTAAATTCCCAAACCCTCAACTGACATCTAACCCAAATTATAGACTTAATCATGGGAAGAAGTGAAAAGTTTCAAGCATAAAAGTTTCTTACTCCTTGTAAGCTGACATCTCCACTGCATAATTGTTTTTGGGGTGAGCATCCGCAAGGGGGTTTGGTTATGCTGGGAGATGGTTTTGGAAAACACGGGTCTCTCTCCAGGCTCTGCAGAATTAAATGGATTGATCGATGATGGCTTCATAGCAGGTGGGCCTCTCTCTACAATTTCCTTGGATAAACCAGTTCACCATTTCTGAATCTGAATTGAACTCAACTTCAGATCCTACTCTGGCCCTATATGGTGGCTCCTGTTCCAGCCCAAAGCATTCAGGAAGCTATCCATCTGAGATATAAAGTGTCTCAATGTTAACTTCTTTGTGCTAGGAACTCACAGCACTTGTAAACTGATCCAGTGACAGTAAACTCCAAGAAGGGCAGGACTAGGGATTCCTGAAGCCAGTCCAGGGCCCCTGAACACCCAGAAACCACATTTTTATTATGTATTAAAGCAGAAAAAGGTCTTTGCTAAACCTGGCAAATATGTGGCACTTATATCACCTCCCCCTACCTCCAAGTCCAAACCCATGAGCCTGTTGCTAATCTACAATGTCATTTGTATTCATTGAGACTAGATGCTGCCTCACACTCCCATCAATACAACACTTCATTCAGTCACTATCAATTAGAGTCAGATTTGACAGATGATTGGCACTCTGGCTCCTGATTTATCATAATGGTTTAGTTCTTCAAGATCAGACACATCCTTAGATAGCCTGTGACAATCTCCTATTTGGAATCACTTTCAGCCACATTATTAGCGGAACAGGAAAATAAATGTATTGTCATGTTTTGGCAGAGTTCGTCTTTCATGACAGTGTTAATCATACTGAGACACATTCAGGCATTCAGTACCATCCGTTGTCACCAACTACACCACTGTGCTGTCCCCAAAAAGTCTGCCATTCTTGAGGGATTCTATAGGTCTCACAACTTTGCTTACCACCTTCCGAAGCAGGACTCCCATTTCCCCGTTCTCCCTGCACTTGAAAGTAGGTGGCAATAGGTTAATCACACCAAGATGTCAACCAGCTGATATGTAATGCGCATTTCCCACAAAATGATGCCTTAAACCAGTAAAATGAATCAGTCTGTAGTACCCATAACGTATCATGCTGATAATGGGAATTTCTGGGATTGTGCCAGAGCTTCTGGGAGTAAAAGTATGTCAGGTCTGGGGCAGGAGGGGCATTTAGCACTTTTACAAGCATTACACTGGATAGGCAAGAGTTCAAGTGACATGCCGTCACCGCTGCTGTAGAGACCCATTCCTTTCTGCTCTTGCCCAAAATAAAGGGAGTCCTGCCGACAGCCATTTTTAATCATCTATGGAGCAGAAGAAAAATAACGTGCTATCCTGATTCTTCCAAAACTTTCACTAATTCTGTATACATAATATCTCAACTTCTAGGCATTACTTGGGATTGATTTCGTCCACACCAAACTACAGGATGAAGAGGTTCAAAAGGGAAATTTCTTAACCGTGTACAGTCCTCTGACCACATCCTTCCCAGAAAGGAGGGGCTGAGCTGTGGGTCACTGCCCAAGGCATCTAAATGCACAAGGCATTTTTTTTTGGTTGTTTATTTTATTTGGGGCTATGGACTTGGACTTTTGAGAAAATTCTCTGTCACCATTATCAAGACAATCTTACACTTTGGGGAGTTCAACTAACGCCACCCACACAAATAGAATGACTCACCCCCAGAGGGGTCTGAGTTGGTGTCTGGTAAGGCAGTGAGATTAAACAGCTGCTTTAAAAAGCAATGTCCTAAATTATCCCTGCAGCAACTGCCTCTAGGAAGAAAGGCCCACAGAGAAGGCATCCAGATACTGTTTCACAGATATATCAGACAAAGTCCCAGCAGAAAATAAATAATGGCACACGCAAATTGTGTAATAGGAGAAGAGTTTATGATAAAGAGACTCTTTTCAGAGAAATGGTCAGGGAATGGGGAAATAAGAACTAGTGTGGCATCTAGGACTAGCAGCAGACACACTCCCCTCACTGTCCCTGGGCCTGAGAGGCAATGGAGAAGAGCCGTTTCTAAAGAGAGAGAATTGTGAGGAGGGGTCCCTAACAGGAGGCAGGAGATATAACAGTATTAGGACCCAGACAGTCCACACCGTCCCCACAGGAAGCAATTTAGGGGAAGAAATACCCTAATTTCATTCCGATCTGATTGCCAAATCTCCCGCTGGTGCCTCCAACTGACCAATTCCAACAGGAAGCCCAGGGCAAGTCCACAGGTCAACCTACCAGGGCACAGAGCTAGGTAAAGAAGGGTCTAGAAGGAAATCAGCAGACATACAGCAGATAAGGTACATTTGTGGGTATTCAAGTAACTCAAGTCTAAGAAAATTAAGATATCTCTTTAAGTCTTTTCCAGCTCTAAAATTCTATAACTTTAAATATATTTTCTGAATTAGATAACTTGATATTTTTCTTTCCAGATTGCCCAAGTACTCTCTTACAAGAATGTGTCTAAACCCAGAGTGGGAAATGGGCTTTATCTCACACGTCAATTCCGATTGATGGGTCACACCTGCCTGCATTGTTGAGTTGAGGATTGGGAGGCCCCACCGGGCTTAGCAGGAGTAAGCGCAGTGTTGATGAGAAATGTCCACCAGGGATGCCTCCGCAAGTGTGAGGGTAGTGTATCTAGCGAACCAGGGCAAAAGAAAGAATTGAGATAATTATCCATGTAATCTGGTTCAAAATAAATTTATCCAAAATTCCTTTTAAGGGTGTGTATGTTTGTTTGTGTATAACTCAAATTTACTTGCTTTATTAAGGACAAAAAAAACATTTTTTATGATTACGGTATACACCATATCATGACAGTTTTGGCTCAGTTGGTTGGTGCCTCATATCGTGCACCAAGAGGTTTCAGTTTGAAGTTTCTCTCTTGCCCCCCACCCCGCCATTTCCTCTCTGAAATCAATAAACATATCCTTGGATGAGGATTAAAAAAATCAGTCGTTTTGTAAGATAAGCAATGACATTTGGACATTTTAAGTATTCAATAGACGCATATTGGATAGCACAAATATAGAACAGTTCCATCACTGCAGAAAGGTCTGGAAGGTGATGTTCTAGATCCCAAGCTTGAACACAATGAAAATGATGTGCCTGTAAACATCACACAGGCATTTAAATAATCCTGTTATGTATCAGGCAACAAGCTGAGTGCTTTATAAACATTATTTCATGTAATGATTTGTGTGTGCTAAGAATGCTTAAGATCTATCTACTCTAGGAAATTTCAAGTGTACAATATGGTATTGTACACTTGAAATTAACTATAGTCTTCATTCTATATATTAGATCCTCAGAACTTATCCTTCTTAGAACTGCAAGTTTTACCATTAGACTTATATCTCCCTATTTTACCCTTCCCCAGTCCCTGGCAACCACTATTCTCTCTGTTTATATGAGATTAGCCTTTTGTTTTGTTTTGTTTTAAATTCCACATATAAGTGATGTCATACAATATTTTTCTTTATTTGTCTGGTTTCTCCACTTAACATAATGCCCTCCAGATTTACCCAGGATCTCCTTTTTATGGCTGAATAATAGTCCATTGTGTGTGTGTATTATAAATACAGTACATCTTCTTTATCCATTTGTCTATTGCCCCCCCACATAGGTTATTTCCATATTTTAGCTATTGTGGATAATGATGCAATGAACATGGGAATGCAGCTATATCCCTTCAAGGTCCTAATTTCATTTTCTTTGGATATATACCCAAGGTTAAGATTGCTGGATAACATGATAGTTTTATTTTTAATTTTTTGAGGAATCTCTATACTGTTTTCCATGGCTGCTGCATCAATTTACCTTCCCACCAACAGTGCACCCGAGTTCCCTTTTCTTGACATCCTCACTAACATTAGTTATCTCTTATTTTTTTTGATAATAGTCATTCTAACTATGTAAGGTGATATCTGTCATGATTTTGATTTGCATTTCCCTAATGATTAGTGATGTTAAGCACCTGTTCCTGCACCTATTAACCATCTGTATTTATTTTTTGGAAAATGTCTAGTAAGGCCCTTTACTCAGTATCACCTTTAATCTTCACAATCATCCTGTGAGGGAGGAATTATCACTCTCATGTTATAAACAGGCCAAAAGAGGCAAAATAATTTGTCCCACAACCACAAGGTAGTAATTAAAAGTGCTCATATTCAAAACTAGATCTTTCTGACACTATAGCTCATGTGCTTTACCATGACATCTACACCTACAATGAAAGAGCAAGTCTATTGCATAATTCACTTGGTGTTGAGTATTTTTAAGTATTTTATTGATTATGCTATTATAGTTTTCCCAATTTTTCTCCCCTTTATCCACCCTCCACCCTGCACCCCCTGCCCTCCAGCATTCTGCCCCCCTTAGTTCATGACCATGGGTTGTGTATATAAGTTCTTTAGTTTCTCTGTTTCCTATAGTATTCTTAACCTCTCCCATCTATTTTATGCCTACCAATTATGCTTCTTATTCCCTGTACCTTTTCACACCCATTCTTATCCTCCCCCCGCACCATAACCCTCCCTGTGATCTCCATTTCTCTGATTCTGTTCCTGTTCTAGTTGTTTGCTTAGTTTTTCTTTTTTAGGTTCAGTTGTTGGTAGTTATTAGTTTGTTGTCATTTTACTGTTCATAGTTTTTGATCATCTTCTATTTCTTAGATAAGTCCCTTTAACATTTTATATAATAAGGACTTGGTGATGATGAACTCCTTTAACTTTACCTTATCAGGGAAGCACTGTATCTACCCTTCCATTCTGAATGATAGCTTTGCTGGATAGAGCAATCTTGGATGTAGGTCCTTGCCTTTCATGAGTTGTAATACTTATTTCCAGCTCCTTCTTGCCTGTGAGGTTTCTTTTGAGAAATCAGCTGATAGACTTATGGGTACTCCTTTGTAGGTAACTCTCTCCTTTCCTCTTGCTGCTTTTAAAATCCTCTCTTTATATTTAATCTTGTGTAACTTAATTATGATGTGCCTTGGCGTGTTCCTCCTTGGATCCAATTTCTCTGGGACTCTCTGAGCTTCCTGGACTTCCTGGCAGTCTATTTCCTTTGCCAGATTGGGGAAGTTTTCCTTCACCATTTGTTCACATAAGTTTTCAATTTCTTTCTCTTCTTCTTCTTCTGGCACCCCTATGATTTGGCTGTTGGAGCATTTAAAGTTGTCCCAGAGGTTCCTAAGCCTCTCCTCATTTCTTTGGGTTTTTGCTTCTTCATTCTGTCCTGGTTGTATGCTTATTTCTTCCTTTTGTTCCAAATCATTGATTTGAGTTCTGATTTCCTTCCCTTCTCTGTTGGTTCCCTATATAGTTTGCTTTATTTTACTTTGGGTAGCCTTCATTTCTTCCTCCATTTTGCGACCATATTCAACCATTTCTTTGAGCATCCTGATTACCAGTGTTTTGAACTACGCATCTAATAGGTTGGTGATCGCTTTATTGCTTAGTTCTATTTTGGGAGCTTTGATCTGTTCTTTCATTTGGGCCAGATTTCTTTGTCTCGGTGCACCTGTTATGTTGTAAGGGAGTGGAGCCTTAGGTATTCACCAGAGCAGGGCAACCCTCTTTGCTGTGCACTGTAGCACTGCCTATGGGGAAGGGGTCAGGAAGGGAGCAATGCCACTTGGTTGCTCCACTCTAGCCCTGCTTTCCAACAAACTCTCCTGTGAGACTAAGAGTTTCTCCCACCTTTGCAACCCCCACAGTATTTTACAGCTGGAGGTTTTGAGTCTTTAATTTCCCATTCAAACAGCCTCACCTTGCCTACGCACTCCACCACCTTGCCACACATCCTGTCTGCTCGGCTGCCCATCTCCCATCTCTGCCCCTCCTACCAGTCTGGATGAATGTTTTTTTAACTCATTGGTTGTCCACGCAGTTTGATACTCTGGCAGTTCTTGTTGTATATTGTTTTTACATTGGTAGTTATCCTTCTTTTGATTGTGTGAGAAGGCAAAGCATTTCTACCTAAGCCTCCACCTTGGCCAGAACTCTGGTTTTGAGTTTTTAACACCTGTGACTCCCTAGAGTTATTAACTAAGTTGAAATACAATTTGTTTTCAAAACCAGCATATTTCCTTACATAATACATTGTTTAAATGTATGATAAAGCTAAGTATGAGATATCCTTGAACTAACATTTTCTCCATCTTTAGTATTACAAATATGAATAATAAGCAAATAAAGGATTGTTGTAATACTTATTCCATCTGTATCAGTAAGGGCCCCATCAACAAATGGCACACTCAAACTGAGTAACTGAGGGAGTCGATGAAGTGATGACTATCAAGGCACAGACAAAACCAACAAGGACAAGTGCATACCCCATGTTAAGCCAGACTGAGGGCCATGTCTACCTGAAGCCTGCAGTAGGAGAGGAACAAGAGACAGGAGCACTTACTAGGACCTGAGAGGGCAGCTGTATGGAAAAGGCGCCTGATGGAAGCTGTGGCACTTTGTAGAAGATGCAATGAACTTAGAGTGACTCAGCAGGAACAGAGCCACCTCACTCACCACTGAGACAGCCCGTACAGTGCAGCCTCCTGGGTACCCAGCAAGAGGGAGAAGCATGGAGAAGAAGGATACAGAGGAGATACTGTGCATATTATGTTAGAGTGGTTTGGGGAAAAAATCTACAGGTATTTTGCATGAAGTTCATGTTAATGGAGATAGGCTGACTAACAACAGACTTCTTTACATCACAAAGAGTCACTTATGGCCAGTTAGATCTTCAGGGTGGAAGAAATGCCCAACCTCAGGCCCAGGCAGGCCACAGGCCTCTTCCTATTACCAGTTCAAGTACAGTGACTGAATGTTGGACTTCACTATGGGATTTCTTTCACACCATGGCAAAGGACATGGAAACTATACTAGGCGGCTAACCTGAAGCAAACAGGAACTTACCAAGAACATATGCTTGATTATAAAGCCTGCTAGGCTAGTGGCCCAAAAACTGGCAGTTAAGAGTTGTAGTATTGAGAACAAGGCTGATGGGTGGTCTTAATTTCAGGGCCACTTCTCTGAAGCTGCTGAATTTAGTTTTGGAGACTAATTTTTTATAATTTTTAAAAAGATTGTATTTATTTATTTTTAGAGAGAAGAGAAGGAAGGGAGAAAGAGAGGGAGAGAAACACCAATGTGTGGCTGCCTCTAGTGCACCCCCCACCAGGGACCAGCCTGCAACCCAGGACCATGCCCCAACCGGGAACCAAACCAGCAACCCCTTGGTTCACGGGCCCATGCTCAATTTACTAAGCCACACCAGCCAGGGCTGGAGACTAACTTTTGAGTCACTATTTATCAAGTGTCTACTACATCCCAGATATGGCATACCAATCACCCAGCTCCTCACATTATTGCTGGCCATACTATTTCCTTTACTTTAGTTATGACTTCGCACATGCTATTCCCTCTTCCTGTTCTCCTCTCCCTGTCCTGGTAAACTCCTAGCCTTACTTCAAAACCCACCTTGGAGATTACATCCTCTGGGAAACCTTTCAAATGTATACCCTAAAGGCTGAGGGACTCCCTCCCTGAGACCCCCACAACTCTTATTCTGCTTATTCTGCTGTAATGACAAGTATCAGAATACAGTGAAATGAATCTATTTGTATATCTGTCTCCTCGTGTACTAGTGCTCACCCTGAAAAAGGCTGGTTTTCATTAAATTTTAGTTCAGGAAATGTATCTTTTGAAAGGCAATGTTTCAGTGCTATGGGACAGTGGGAATAATGGTAATGTTGGAGGGAGAGAGGTAAACAAATATTAAATAAAGTCCGTGGTCCCTGCCCTCAAAAGGGGTAATCAGAAAAATGCAGGATACCCAGTTACAACTGAATTTCAGATAAGCAACAAATAATGTTTAATATAACTTAAATATATATCTCAGGTGAATAAATCCAAATATTGCTGGGACACACATACATTAAAATTTTCCTATCTGACATTCAAATTTAATTGGGCATCTTGTATTTTAATTTGTTAAATCTTAAAACCCTATTCAACGGACTCATCCTCCAGCTGACGGAAAAAAGATGCGACTATGGGCCATTAGCACTACAAGGCAGAGCCAAGTGTTCAAGGCACACCAAGAACAGTGTGGCACAGTGAGGGAGAGCTAGAGGAGGCCCTGGTGTCACCAAGCAAGAATAAGCCCTCCCTTGTTTTTCAGTACAGAAGAAAAGGAGAGAAGCCACGTTTTCTGGTTCCTCCTGGAATATAGCAGTAAACAGGGCTTCTGGCCCAGCGTGTAGAATGGAAAGCTTGAAAGAGAAGATCTGGGCTTAAGTCACACACAGATCACTGACCAGCTGTGTGGCTTTCAGAAAATCATTAACCTTCCCTAAAGTGTCATTTTCTTTTCTGTAACTGAAAAAGTCAGAACCGACTTTTTTTAAAAAAAAAGGAGGAGGGAGTTTTTTCACGTACTTAGGAACTTATACAGGATGCGCTCTGAGAAAAATTAGAATCTTCCTGTAGCCTCGTCCACGGTCCCACCCTTCTCTGCCTCTCATCGCTGACAGAGAATGGCCGCTAAGCATGAGCCAAAAAATTAATTCTTATCCCATGCCTCATTTCCCAGAATCTCCCATATCAAGGGTCAGCAAGTTTTTTCTGTAAAGGGCCCTACAGTAAATATTTTAGGCTTTTCAGGCCATCTAATTTACAAATCATAAACTATTTTAGGCTTTGTGAGTTTCTGTTGCAACCACTCAACCCTTCCAGTGTAGTGTGAAAGCAGCCAAAGATAATATGTAAACAACAAGTGTGGCTGTGTTTCCATACAACTGTATTTATGGACATGAAAGCTGACTGTCATAGAATTTTCATGTGTCATGAGATATTACTCTTCTTTTCATCATTAAAAATCTTATAAAATGCAAATAACCCTTCTTAGCTCAAGGGCCATAAGAAAAAAGACAACAGGGCAGATGTGACCCTCGGCTGTGGTTTACCCACCCCTGTTCTATATGACTGAATTGTTAACCTCCGATACACTCTCCACCCTGGTGTCTCCTACTATTCGTACCCGACAACAAAGTTAGGAAAAGAGCTGGTCTGAGTTCTTCCCTCTGAATCCAAAGAAATTACCTCACTACTTCCTGTCTCCCATCCTTTGTCTGTTTAAAAGAAGACCCAGGGTGAGGGGGCATTATATTTAGCAAGCTGCTAAATAAAGTCATTGAGAAATACAAATGAGGTAAATAAGGACAGACCGTTAGCAGGGATGGTCCAAGTGTTGAGTAATCTTGAAAATCATACAGCAAGGGAAATAGAGAAATCAAAATGTTTTTCTTATATATTTTCCACCACGATTATTTTACTTCATGGAAAGCAGAGTAATGTGTGAGGTCATTTTTCCTTCACACAATTCACTTTCAAGTAGTTAAAATAAAAAAAGGGAAGTTTCTCTCAACAGAGAAGCGCCAATGCCTGAAGGGAACTTTTCTCATGAAGGCCCTTTCTGTCCTTCCCCACCCCACCCCTCTCTTTCTACACTTCTCTTCACTCCCTTCTCAGTTGCTCTCAGCACATCCCACTTCTCCCAGTTATAGAGTGCCCATCTCTACTCTTTTTTCCTGCAGGAATGGGGCGCTAACAAATACCAAGTACATTACAAAGCCAGGAACCCAACACAAAGTACAGTGCTTAGAAATCATTGTTGTTTTGATAATATCAGAAAGGTAGAAAAAATGAAAAAAATATCCTTAAAATTTATAAGAGCAAACAGTGCCAGGTATAGTGATACAGAAAACCGAAGCAGAAAGAAGGTGCTTGTTTCAATAACTCAGGAATTTTTTATTGGTGAGACGTGGCAATCAACTTTAACAACAATCCTAGAGAGTTTAGAAAAAGGGCCCTCCAGATGACATGAGGGGGAAAGATCATGTTTTGATCGAAGTAGAAAGCATCCACCAGACTTGAATGATAATTAAGGATAATTATAGCCAAGTGCAAGGGTGCCAGAATACTGGTGTCTACCCAGCAAGTTACAGTAAAATTGAAGATAATTTTTAATCACTGGGAAAGTGGAGTTTTTATTTCTTGGCTGATGAATCTTTCACAGACAATCTCAGTGTAGTTACAGAGCATTTTAGTTCGACAAAGTGCAAAGAAACTAAGGGGCACTCTCCATAAAGTCTCATTCCCTCTCAGGTTCTTCAGCAAGTGCCTTCAGAGGAGCATCGTGGAGCACAAAAGGGATCACCCCAGTGCAGGCCTGGTGTTGTCCCTTTTGAGCCAAGTGAATGTAAGTGCATGAAACTCCTTGATCCTGCTTCCTTCATCAGTACAATGGAGATAGTGCTCTGTCCTACTCACAAGCAGCTCTGTTGTGAAGCTCAAACAACACGATATGTAAACAAGGCTTTGCAAATTATAAAAACAGAAGTGCTTCCTATGATTATAGTTGTTGTTGAAGAAGGAATGATTGCTCGGGTTAATTGCTAAGCCATTGAAGAGCTGCTTCGGTTAGTTGAACAGATGACTTGTAAGTGTTAATCAGCACATGTCTTGGTTACCACTTTAGGCCTGGTGAGTCAGAGCCCAAGAGCACGAGGCCCAGGTCATGGGCCCCATGGGACCAGCTCATCTGACTTGGACAGCAGGAGCTTCTGAGTTAAAGAAATCTGGATCTGAATCCCATCTCTGCCCCTTACTCACTAGGCAAGCCCCTTATCCAATCCAGGCCTCAGTTTCTGTACCCCTAAAATGGGGACATTAATACTACCTTATAGGGTTGTTGTGAGGCTGAGAGATAACATACATAATCCCTGGTACATAGTAGGTTTTTCACAAATAGGAGCAAATGCTGTAAAGGGAAGAGGTAATGGCTTTAACCCTTACAAGCTATTTTGCAAATGCATGTGGAGATTGATTATGTGAACAATCTGCTCAAATCTATTCCTATGTCCTGAAAAAAAAATCCAAAACACATGGCCCACTGATGATGGAATTTGCATCTAAAAAAATGATAGCACATTATATACCAATTTCTTTCAGTTACATTTCGTATTATAATGTGGTCCCTGTGACACACCAAAGAAAATTTTGGTAATTTGACCTAAACTGCTCATATGACTACCCCATGCTCGAAAGTGTCGATCTTTCCCTCCCCCAGCCCTGCCCCTCTATCTACTGTAGTGAGTTCTTTCCAAACTTCTGCCTCACTTTGCCTCTACCTTCAACCCAACTCCCTAGACAAACTGGGCATCTCACTATTTCCCAATGTCACTCTCTGCCTGGAAAACCTGACACTGTCTTAAGTCAGGCATACTGGAAACAGGTAATGAGACACTAAGATTTAGTGTGGGGGGCTTATTGGGAAGCTTGTGGGAAGACCTGAAGGAGAGAGGGATGCAGGATTGGGCAAAGACAGAAGGTGAACCACAACGCCTGAGGTTTCAGCTGATCCCATGTGAAGTTCTGAAGCTGAGATGACCCTTCTGGGATGTCATAAATTGTGTCTAGGAGCTATGCACTCTACCCCACATTGACCAGTCATTGGAGGTGGGCTTCCCCCGGGGAGGGCGCATACCCTTTGACAAAGAGAAGTTCTCTGAGAGGGACTCAACTGAGATCCATCAGGAACTAACCCTCCCTGCAGCTGGGCCATGTGTGTCTGCTCCTGAAGGGCACCTGGGAAGTACTCCACCACATTCACTACCCTGATTTCCAAACCACTGCCCAGACCTCAAGGCCCGTACTCACCACTGCATCACCACGAAGCCCATTCTGACCCTGTATTCTCTCCCTCTTCATACTTGAGATATGGGTACCACACCTACAAGACACTTCCACATGCCTCTTGCCTTGCCACTGAGTTCAGAGGTCACAAAGCTCAAAATATACACTACTTGGTACCACTTCTCAAAATTCCAGTGAATGTAGAGAATGAGAAATTCATACTCCCTTACACATAAGCAGTGATGCATGTTCTTACAGCTAAAATTTCCAAGACCTCAGCATATTTAAACATACTTAATACTTTTTAGTCCGGTTCCTCATTTTGTTTATAGGAAAGAATATTTCATGGGTAATGATACAACTCTATTCTTACACAATATCCATTGGGGTTTTCATTTCCTTTATTTGCTGAATGATTTTTCTTTATAAAGTATTCTCTTGAAAATATAACAAGAAGTACTATATACTGAAAAAAAGTCAGACTAGACAAGCAGGGCCAAATTAACAAGAAGTCTTCTAAGTTGCACAAAATTACACAAAAGTATCAGTCATAAAAAATATAGTCGTAGGAAAAAAACAGCCTTTAAAATGAGTACACCTGTCCAGCTCCCTTATGGAGAGGAGAAATAAGTATTAGTGTCACAGTAGTGTCATCATTTCACATATGGAAATAATTTACTGAATCAAAAATATGAAAATGGTTGCTTTGAAATAAATAGGTTACATGAATGAAACAACTTGAGTAAATGCCAAATTCTTCTACCCAATGGAAGAAATACATGGTGAAACACATATATGCAAATATATATGTATGTATATATTTATACATATTTAGAAAACATAAAATAAAATAAATTATGCATTTACATCTAAATATATACCCATTTGTGTGTTCACACATGCACACATTTCCAGAACAAATACAGCTGTCGTCTGTTGGGAAATCACACCGCTTCACACTGACAGAGCATTGCAAAGTGAAGGACTAAAATGTCTTCAACCCCAAATCAACATTATGGCCTTCTACATAGGACCCCCCCACGATGCTCCCAAATCTATAACACAACACACAGTGCCACCCTCCGACCTAGGCAAGCAGCCCACCCTCATCCACACAAGAGGTTACCTGTGCTTTGAAGGTCTTGCACACATTTTCTAAGGCTTCCTTGGGTATCTGGGATCAACCAGAGCTAGCAGTGTCTTCCAAGATGGGCACCTCCATCCCAGCCCTGGACTTGCATGGACCCTAGCTCCCACTTATGCTTTGCTTTTCGGGGAACTCTACAACCTTCTACCCCAGGGTGGGGTTGACCAGATGTCCCAAGAAACCCCTAACCTCACACCTCTTGGTTGTCTGGGGTCTGTACTTAGAACCTGCTCCAAGAGGTTGGCCTGGCAAATGGGTCACTCCCACTGGTCAGCATGGCATTTCTTCACAGAGGATTGGGCCACCAGAGTGGTGCCAGCATACTGATTTTGGGTCATTCGCTCACGAAGGGTTCAATGTCCACTTTTGGGCTTGAGCCTGGCATTTGTGGGCCTGCCAGTGTTCTCAGTGCAGGGCCACGTCTCACCAACCTATGTGATTCCCACCCTCGTTACTGGCTCAGGGGTGGCCATCATACTCTCCCTGCTACTTGTCACATGTCAGACAGGCATCAAGAGTGATCTCACTTATCTCTTCCAAGGTTTTTGGAGACTGTTACTCCACAATGCAAATGGCGATAGACCCTTGCAATACGTTTCCTCTCATCTCTGACCAATGTGGTGACATTGCATTTTCCCAGGTTGGTCTTTTTGTGGGAGTGGGGCCAATCTTCTCACTGGGCCCACAGGGCCCTCTCCTATCATCAACATGAAAGAGATCACTAGGGATGCAATGAAGTCTTTGGATACAGCCCAAAGCATTCAAGAGCACACATGGTTGAAAAAAATGTGTTATTCTACATTTATATTATAAACTTGCAAACAATAAATTTAACATGAACAAAAATGAATTATTGGTCCCATATTTTTGCATACTCTGGGTAAAAATTGTGTTTGTAGTCATCAGCAAAGAAGCACAATAACAATCTTTAAGAGTCAATGGAAGCCAATATTCATAAGGAGAATAATATTCATAAGAACTTCAAGGAGGATGAAGTACCATGAGTAATAATATGGCCAGGACTAAAAAAAATGGTTTTTAGAGAGCAGAAGAGGTAAGAAAATCTATTCATAAAGCTTCAATTCAAGCAGGCTCTAAAGGGCTGTGGTATTGCAAATAACATATATCCCACTTTTTTCCTATGGGAGATATTAAGTTACCCAGGAATAGTGTGCCTTTTACAAAGAGGGAAACAGGTGGTTCCGGCACCTAATGGGAAGAGATGACTACTAGACACCATGTGGAGCCTTCACATGCACTGACTGGACGATGAACAAATACATTAGTATCACTCCTTTGCCCATTATTCTAAATCTTCATTGATAAATGACTATACTACACATGGACCCATCAATATGATTGCTAACCAAGTTGGTCATATAGATGAGGCTCTGCAAAAAAAATATTTCCCTGTATAGCTTAGAGGTGGCCCTGATCCTATGTGAGTTTAAAAACAATCACACCAAACCTCTGAGATACTGAATGAACAGTAACTTTTACAAGCCCGTTTACAGTGCAGCAAATCCTCTGAACACTTTCCAAAGTGTGATAACTATCACTATTAGTTACTCGATACTTTGCTGCAATCCAATGGAACGTCTTCCAGTGGAATTTTAGATATATATATATAGATATATATAGATATCTATATCTATATACATAGATATATATAGATATCTATATCTATATATATAGAGAGAGAGTCTTAAAATCAAAGTAAATGTTGAGACCATATTCCTTGCCCCATGTCAGTCCTTTTCTTACCTATTTTGTTATCCATTATTTGAAATGAAAATTCTATAATTGTTTTAAATTTCAAATAAAGGTAATTCATATTTGAAGACAATCTAGTATAACACTGACCCAGGATGCTTCACTTTCTCCTTTTCTCCCTCTCACCTTGAAGTAGTCTGAAACCCAACAGAACAATGAAAATATTTCCTTCTTATCATAACCCCCAGCACCCTGTTTAACTGCCCATTCCAATGTCCAACAACGTCCACACTGCCTTCTCATGTGGCTTCCTCCCTGATCTGATGAATATCTGTGGATTGACTGTCCATGTCTCTTGGGTCCTAACCAGAGACATTCAATCCCATCCTAGTGTATCCAGGCAAATAAAACATTTTTAAGGGGCAAGTCACTTTTCAATAAAGTCCATACCTTAAACCCCTCTGAATTTATATGCTGCTTTCAAATATAGGCTCAAAATATTTCTTAAAACTTTAAAAATGTCATTTCCAAACATGCTAATAAACCCCTTCCTGAAAAATATTTAAGCCCCTTTGATTAACTCTGTGAGAAGCTATGAACATCAGTCTGTTTCCTTTCTAGCGCTTTTGTTTTGGTTTTTATTCTTCTCCCAGTTATTGTTTTTCCTATTCGAAATTAAGGTCTCCTGATTTTAACCCATGTGAAAGAAACACATTATTCATCTTCTCATCTGTTGTGGCGTTTGTTGACAGATTTTCTCAATCCCTACAAACAAGAAAGGTAAAGTCCCACTATGCCTGGCTGTAAGTCCAACTCACTGTGGTCGCACGCCATCACCAAACACTTCTTCCCACTCTCTAAAACTGCAGAACACTTTCCCCTTAGACTCCCCGCTGTCCAGGTTAATGCCTGGTGGCTTTAGAGGCTTTGGGGTGCATTTGACACCAGGATGTGAGAAGTGAAGCCAGAATACTGTGATTCACACAGTAGTATTTATGAATTTTACATGTTAAAAAAACTAGAGCTCTCTTTTATTCACTGTAAATGAACTTAAATTGGTTTACAAACTGATACTGGACAACTTAAGTTTGACCAAAACTTTAGTCACTGGTTCATTCTAGTTTCCTCAGGAGGGAATCACCTGTCCAGGATGCTTTCTTCGGTTTTCTTTCTCCTTATCTCTCCTGGGGTCATCCAAGTTGGGGGAGGGGCTTTGAAGTCATCAGTAAGTTTAATACTCAAAATATTTAACAAGCAACAGAGTGCAGGCACCAACCAATCAGAACAGACACCAACGGACACAACTTCTAGAGCCTTGCTAGTTAGTACCACATGACATCAACCCTGGCCATCAGCACCCTTTCACACTGACTTCCAATGGCATTTGCTCTTCATCCTTGGGACCTATCACTATGGTATCTGTGGTCAAAACACCCGAATCCTGCTCTGTTCTCAGGTTGATGTGTCCTCGAAGGTCATGAAGATGACTCCAGAGACTGTAGAATCATTTGACATCTAGACACAGGAAAGGAAAAGTAGACTGTAATGATTCACACTTGTAGCAGTTACAAATTTTACATGTTAGAATGATAGTAAACACAAAAGGCCACTCTTGCACACACATCTCAGGGGGATGGGAAATTTTTGACTCTCTGGCATCTGTGGTGCTGCATTAGGGTTTCTCTGCCTAGATCTTCCTGTTTGTTCCCTCTTATACTTTGCTGCTGTAGAGGCATGCTGGAATGCCAGACTTACTTACAAGAATTGCTGTCTTCCTCCTGTTTGACCCTAAAAACAACCCATGTGGTAGGTGAAGGTGATGTCACCATCCTCATTTTATAACCATTGAAACTCACGCCCAGGAAGACTGGGTTTCATGTAAGATCACATAGCTAATAAGTGATGAGCTAGGACAAATACAAATCCAGGCATTCCGATTTCAAAGCCCATTCTCTTTTCACCAAAGCACAATGGCATCCCTAATTAAATGTACATAGATTTGGGAGCTGTGACAATTCCCCTGTGAGACCACTCCCATTCACAAAAAAATTTTTTTAATGCTACTACTCACCTATTTCTTCTATCATTCCTTTAGCAAAGAGGAGACACATTCAAAACTTCTCAGCCTTTTTGGGTGAAGCAAATGGAGTCATAACAGGTAGACTGTGGGCAAATTTGAAGCATACCACTTTCAGACCTCATCTCTGTGATCACTCTCAGAATCCAGCCACCGTGTTCTCTTTCTCATCCCACTGGCTGTCTGGATGCAGAGGAACCGGTGGAGAAGACTAGATGGAAGGAGTGAGGGCCCCTGAATGAATGCATGGAGCAGCAATGGCCTGTGACCTGTATGAAAAAGAAACTTTTACTATGACAGCCACCGACATACTGGGACTCTTTCTTGTTGCACTATCAGTTTATCCTGACTAATATAAAAGGGGGGAAAATCATATTTTACTGTGTAGGATACAGTGACACCAAATATTTTAAACAATAAAGAGATTAAAGAAATTGTCTTCAGATTTTAGTGTTTTCTTATACTTGACAGTGAAAAATCTCAATGATTAAGTTCAGGAAAGAGCCAGGATGAGTGAGTTTCACAAATACACACACACACACACACAATTTTGCCTCATATTAAATCAATATTTTTGAATAGGGTGGATTCAGGCTTTTAAAGAACAGAAACATATACTTGGGGAGGTCTTAAAGAGCACAAATTATAGGTACAAAAATAAATATCTATTGAGAATGAGAAAATTACAACAAATTCAAAATTTTAAAAGCTGACAAACACCATAAGCATCACAAAAGCAAAAGAAGATAATATTTTTGTAATTATCTTCTTACATTTTTTTGGCTGCATACTCTTTTATTACCCTTGCTATGACTTTATATTGTTTTAATAGAGAGGACAGAAACACAAACGTCTTTCTTCTAACATAGTTGGTAAAAATTTGTGTTTTTTTATTGATGGTAACATCATGTGCATATTTAGGATTATTGTCAACTCTGGGAAAATCTCTATTAAATTTCTGCCATATATGACCTGTAAGGCTTAGAAGAATTATCCAGGGACTGGCTTTCAACTCTGTAGAGCATTTCCACCTTGTTGCTCCCTTCAGCCACATGCTTCCAGTGCTGGAGGGCATCAGATGCATTAATATCATGACAGAACCTCTGTCCTGAATCTGTGTCGTGATGTCAGGTGAATTGGCATGGAGGGCAATAGAAATTTTTGAAAGGCATGTGTATACTGAGATAACTAGCCATAACTCGGAAATGACTGAAAAATCATATCAATATATCCCACTAAACCTACACTAAGTGTATCCCCAATTGTACTGTCTCTGTCACCTTTTTTTAAGTAGATAAAAAACATGGCTTCCCCTCTGCCACCTGACATGAGGAGAAGTATAACATGAGGAGAAATGAGAAGGCTGAAGAGGAAAAAGTGAGCTTTAGTGATTATAATTAAAATATCTTGAAACTTTCCTTAGAGGTGAATGTTTTAATAACCCTCAGGCTGATGTCCAAAACTAGCATGACTCATGCCTTTGAGGGGTTAAACACTCCACTCCCGAATTGCAAACATCATTCAGGAAATCCTCAATCAGCTTCATGACCACATCTGTTGAAACTAAACTTTTGTAATGCTTTCTTCAGGTAAAATAAAATAAAAATCTCTTTTTGAAGTGGGTCTAATCCTGTCCCAGGTGTCTCTGTCATTGCAATACTGATAGTTTAGCAGTTACAATGAATGCTGTGATAACTCACAGGAGGCAAGACCGTGTGTCAAGGTGCTAAAGACAGACGTGACCTGTTGTCACATGAAGGTTTTGAAGCAGTCATATTAGCTAAAATATGACCCTCTGAACTTTTTAATTACTTAAGTAATTAAAGATGGGTTTGTGATTACCAAAGTGGATTAGAAGTTAGAAGTTGGGTTGAATTAATCTGGGAAAGCTCCTTGGGGCAGATGTATAATTTGGGGCAGAATGGGACAGTGGTTAAGTTTCATGAGGACATGAATTTCGTCTGCTGTGTTCACTGCTATCTCCAGTGCCCTTAATACTGCTCAGAACAATAAAGGGATCAAGTAACATTTTTGACTTGGGAGGGAGGGAGGATGGAGGGAGAAGGGAGGACAGGAGGAATAAGGAAAGAGGGGAAGGAAGGGAGATAGGGGAAGGAAGAGCGGTGACTGGAGAGGGGAGGGAGGAAGGAAAGAAAAGAAGGGAAAGGAAGGGATGGAGAGTCGGGGGAAGAAATGAGAAAAGGAGAGGTGGTTGACGGGAAGGAAAAGAATGAAAGGAGGGAGGGATGGAGAGAAGGAGGAAAAGAGAAAAGACCTTTGCCTTAGGTAAATCACAAATCAGTGTGTCTCAGGTTTCTCTCCTATAAATGAAGATAAAAAACAATCCCTCCCTATGAAGTCGTTGTAAGGATTAGATGAGCTAATACACATAAGTCACTTATAAGAGGGCCTGGTACTCAGTACACTTTAGTTACTATAGTGAATATTTGATCTTCACTCAGTTCCTTTGAGCTATTATTCAAGGCAACCAACAAGAGAAGTTATAGTTAGTGATTGGCACAGAGAGAAGGGAGCTGAGTTGAATGATTAATGGAAAATCTTTCAAGAGGCCTGAAATACCTATTCTAAAAACGTGTGATTTCGTGGGAGAGTCCAGAAGATTTGGAATTTGAATCTCAGGCAGGATTGAAAGGAACAGCGTGCCCTGTGATGTGGCAGGAAGACCCATCTCACACCTCAAATGGGTAAATGCAATCAATAACATCCTGTCGGGAACTTTCTGTGGTCTCATGTAAATATAGGCTACCTGAATAAAAGATAAAAACTGTCATTTCCTCTCATGTTCTAGCATGATGATTTATCTATTCCTTTGAAAGAATCAAACCAAAGCAAACAATTGCTTAAACTTTCCTTGTTATGTGTGTCCATTGTGAAATGTAAGGGAAAAAAACGGTGCGAGATGGTAGAATACATTTAGGACATTTGCAGAGAGGAACACCAGAAAGAATAAGAAATAATTAACTCAATTCAATGGGAAAGTCATTATAATTACACCTCAAACAGCCTATGGGAAAAAGTGTCATGGGCTGTTTAACCAACCCTAAACTATGGGGGTAACTAGGTATAATTTAGGTGTTTTCCAATTAGCTAATACAAAACAGAAGTAAATGGGCAGCTACATTTTTAACATGATGCTTCCATATACTTAAAGAAAGTTAATGTACAGTTCTTTTGAAACTTTGAACTTGACTAAGGATGTTTATAAAAATTTTTATTTCTCAAAATTGTTACTTATTGTTTATAAAACCCACGATCTTCAAAGAAATTTAGGTTCACAAAGGCAGTGTTAAAAATTACTAAGGCAAGAAGTGGGGGCTATTTTAACATACAGGCAAGCCATTATGAATGATAAATCCTTTAAATGGAAACAAGGTTGAAGTCCAGGAATAAAAGACAAATTCACAACTGGTCTCCCACCACTTACAACTTGTTCTTACTCTGAAGGGCAGAAATGCCTTATTCGACACTACCCATGCTAAGAGAGCTTGGTGCTTCAGAGCTTCGTCCCCCTCCTCAGGAACCCACGGAGAAACGTGAAAACATTCTGGGCAGGCAACTTACACGTAGCAATGGCTCCCTGCTGGTGCTCAGCCTGAGGGCTCATCTAACCTCACTGGGCAAAGCCAAAACAAAGGCAGACACGATCTGGCTCTGACCTTCGCCTAAGTCCTCCAGAACACATACATAATCTTACTGTGACCAAGTATAAGGGTGGGTTCATACTGTTTTTCCTACACCTTGGCCTAATTCATGAAAAATTCACATTCCAGCTCACTTGTTTAAGGATTATTTTCAAAGACATGTTTCTGAAGTACCCAGATACTCTTTCAAAATAATCTGTACTTGTTTATCAAATAGCCCAATATTCACTGAAGATTAAAGTAAAATCATGTCTACTCAACTCTCAATAGCTAATGAGAAAGAAGCATGAAAAAAGAACTTGACCTTTAAAGTCAGACTAATCTAGTGTAAGACCTCAACTTATTAGAAGTAGGACTTGGAATAAATTACCTGGCCTAGACAAAGCTGAATTTCCTCAACTATAAATGGAATTGAGAAGCCTCACCTAATAAGGTAACTGTGGGAAACAGTGTATGTGCCAAAGAAATGGTAAAAATTCCCATCATTATTGTAGTGATCAACGTGAGGATTTTGTGGTAATTCAACAGAGACAGAGAGCTGTAGTCTATCTAAGCTCCACCTCTGAAGGCCCCAAACTTGGTGGTACAGTCAAAAAATCAATCAAGTTCAGTTTCCTTATCCTTTAAATATGGGGCCCAGCACAAATAGTGACTATTTTATTACAAAATTATAAGTATGTGATTCTGTAACATAACAATGTCATACTCAAACATACCATATGACATTTTAGGTGAAATGTTCAAATTAAAACTATAAATTATTACACACATATTATTACCCTACCAACCCCACTCAAGCAGGCGTTAGTTACTTCTGCCGGACCCTGTAGTTTCGACCCTTATATAGTATATAATTTTAATGTTAAAAATAAAAATGTAGGACTCTTTAAAAATTAAAAGCACTATATAAAGTAATACTCATATAATTGCTTGTGCTGTTAGAATGGCCAGATGCCCTTGGTGTTTTTGCTTTGCTGCTTTCTCTGTCCAATTTCCAGTCGACCGCACAGAGAGTGAGTTCTTTGCTTGTCCAGTTCGATTCTGACCACCCAGTCCAGTTCTGCCAGGGTGGTAGGGGCAGCACCAGAACACCTTTGCTGCCTATCTGTTTGATACGACATTCTTCCAAACTAAAATTTGGCCATTCTAGGTAGGATTTGGTGGTTACCGTTGAGTGACAAATAGAAAGCAATTTCTCCTCCTGGAAATGTTCAGGAGGAATCCTCACCTGCCAAGCAGGGTTTTAATAATCCGGGACACCTTCCTCATCACCCTCGTGTGTCTTTCCCTTCTCACTACTCACCGAGCGTGCCCACTGCCCCCTGACTCTCTCTGGCCCTTTCTGGATGTGCCTTGTCCTCCCAGCTGTGAAGTACTCTTCCTGTGGCCAGGATCTGTATTTTAATGATCTTTGACCCTTTCATGTCACTTCCTACTCTTCTCTTCCCATGATATTGGTTGATTAGTTCTAATTTGGACAAATCCTTCTTTTTAACTACTTATTACCTGTCTGAGTTTAGCAAAATAATTGTCCAACAAAATAATGGAGAAGCCTGAGTGTTTCCATCTGATGAACAGGATAACAACACTTCATGATGACGATAATAATTATAATCACTAACACTACTGGAATGTCCAATATCCCGACATCATACTAAGTGCTTTGCAAATGTGACTTCATTTCATCTTCCCAATAACCTGATGAGGTAGGTAGCTATAACTATCTCTCATAAGTAGAGGTGGAAGTGAAGAAATAGAATAAAGTAACTTAGTCAAGGAATAAAGTAGACTGCCCAAGTTAACAGGCAGTGGAATTAGGATCCTGACCCAAGCCTATACCACTTCAATGTTTAACAATATAATATTTTGTAATAAAATTTTGTTCCCATACCAAAGTTTCAAAATTTACTTTGGAATGCCAAAGGCCTTGTATATAGGCCTATTGCTAGTTGTGAGTTCTCAGTTTGTGGATTTGTATACACATTTAATTAATCTCTCTCATTTCATGAACCAAACCCATTTTTAATGTGCACTGTCACTTACAGTAATGAAACTGCCCTGGTTCATGAGTATGCAGTTGCTCTGGATGGTACCGAGGAAGCCTTTGCTTCCTGTCAGCAGGGCCAGTTTATCCCTTAGACACAGGAGGCACAATACCTACACCCCACAAAACTTTTACAAGCCCACAGAAAAATTTTTAACTTCTTTTAAAATACATTAAGAAGAAAAAAACCTTTCAGGTCACAGGAAATATGGTGTTATATAACATTAATATATTTGTCATTATAACAACTTAGTCATGAAATAGGATTATTTGTTTGTTGGGTGGTTTATTCTGATGGAGAGAGGTGCCCATGATGGCAAAACTGTCTGGGGCCCCTGAAAGTCCCACAGTGGCGCTGCCTGCTGGCTGTGCAAGGTGTGTTGGCGCTGTGTTACAGATGTGATTTCTCTTTGCACCCTCCCTTGTTGCACAGTCACACTGCTGCTGCTGCTTCGTGACTTCTGGCTCTCCCCTGTGGATGCCGAGTGCAACACAATTGTGTGGCTTATGTAAAGCATCATGCTCTTTAGCTTAAGTAGCACATACCAAAAACCCAGTGTGAGGTGTCAGAAAGGTGGTTTCCTTCTCTCTTGCAGCGTGATGAGGAAACGCTGCTGTGCTGGGGCAACATCACCTGTCAGATGAGGGTTTTCTGGCCACAGACTGTCTCGCCACGAGAAAACACTCCAGAGCAAAAGGATGTTACAGAGAGGAAATAAAACGTGTCACAGACCTAGCAGGGTAAACTTTCCCCTCTTGGACCTGCTTTGTGTCAACTCTTCCCTCTCCCCATGACCATATCTTGAGCTCTTTTTAGCAAGCCCAGATTCTAAACGTCAGCCCGAAACACGAAGCTCGAGGCAAGCCTCGGGTAAAGACAAGGACCCTAACTTGAGGAGGAGTGCCGTTTTGACCCCAGCTGGACTGGGGGACCCACAGAGACCTGTGGATTTTGACTTGCGTTACATTTGAACTGTAATGACCTTTATCCTCAAGTCTGGCTTGTGAGTAATGAATACAAGTCCTTCTTTCAGCCCCTTGGTTTAAAGAAAGAGGAAGGAAATGGTCCATTGTTTTCTAACCTTGCAGTTTCCTAGTGCAGGATGGAAAATTGAGGATGGCAAGTGAAAGCAGCGGACATC
The DNA here is from genome assembly GCA_028533065.1 of Trachops cirrhosus. Lineage (NCBI taxonomy): Eukaryota > Metazoa > Chordata > Mammalia > Chiroptera > Phyllostomidae > Trachops > Trachops cirrhosus. The sequence continues at coordinate 117,460,139 of CM052542.1, read as the reverse complement.
TCTATAGAAGGACATCCGGTGGGGCCAGGCCTACTCTGGAGGGGGCATGTGTTGACTGTGGAGCAATGGGGGATGGTAATAAAAAGAAACTGAAGCGAGTTTCCTCAGCAAACATCTCTGAATACTCACCACAACCAACGCTAGTACAGACTGTCCATTCTCTATCTGAAACCCAGGGAAAGGAAACCCTTCAGGTTTACACAGAGTAGGAAAGTGACAGAGTCACTTTCTTACACTCTGGGAGAGACTTTTGTGTATCCTGAAGAGCCAAAAAGTTGTGTTCTTTTTTTAATAGTCTGTTCTGTTCATCCACTAATTTGGTAAAAAACAGCTCTTAAGTTTGTTCAGCACAATGTGACCTTCATGATTATGCAGGTGATTATGGGGCCTCGTTAGAGTTTTCAAAGGGCTTTGTACGTGAGGGGCCTTTAACATGCTACTGTACTAAAAACAAGCTCATAAAAATCCCACACATTTCACGTAGGCCTTTGATAACCCATCAAAAAATAATGACCTTGAGTAACCAACAGCCTGTGCTACATTCAAACCCGTAGCTTAGAGGTAAAAGCTTTTGTATCTTATTAATTCTGGCTAGAGTCACCCGGGGCCTTAGAGGAGAGACAACCACACCCTTGCTCTGCCCTTAGATGAGCAAATTCCATGAGTCATCATTCTTCTCTGGCCACCTTCTTCTCCCAGGTAGGTTTGTCAACACCCAGGTGACAGGGGTTCCACCCACAGTCCTGCCACCGGTGGGATCCTCAGTCCCTTCCTCCATCTGGGCTTCAGTTTCTCTTCTGTGAAACCAGAGGCTTGGCCTAGAATCAGTGGAATTCTGTGTGTGCTCAAGCACTTTGAGGTGCAGACCACTGAGCAGGGAGGTGCTGCCCGCCTCCTCTCAATCAGAGCAGACCCCTACATGTTTTTAAGGAGGGTTCTGAAGTCTCTTTCAGTTGAAAAAAGAGTTTGAAAACCATCATACTAGATGATCTCTAGGGCACCTTTTATTGCAGACATACTGTGAATCTGTGACTACCAGTATTTTACCTTGGGTGAACTATCTATTAGGTCAAGCAATTGTTGGGGACAGGAATTTTTTAACCCATTAATATCTATTAATGGGTTTATAGAAATTATTTCATCCTGTTTAGTAGAACACTGAGTTAGGAAGAAACAGGATGTAGGGTAGATAAATCTTAATATGGAAATCGAAGGAGAAAAGTGGGCAGAAAAATCAGAGAAGAATGAGTGCAGGGCAAGGCCTTTCCTGAGAACAGCAGGCCTCAGTGGGCAGCTCAGCCAGAGCGGAGGGTGACGGATGCACCAGGGCCCCCAGAGAGAGCACTGGGCACCAGCCAGAGCCACCAGTGCCTTTCGTATATGCCCGCTCACTCAGTCTTCGGAAGGAAGTAGTAATACTCCAGCTGTAGAAGCCCAGGTTTAGAAGGGCTAATTCACGGCCCAGGATCATCCAGATAATCAATTCCAGAGTTGGAATTCTGGCACGTGGGAAGGGGAGATGTGCCAAATGGGAGGGGGGAAGAGAAGACCATGCTCTCTGGCCCTCTTTCCCATTTTGTGCCAGTCCCATGCTAAGCTCTGCAGTTAGCCAGATGCCTACCACCCTTCTAGAGCAGCCTGCCGCTGGGAGAAAGGCAAAGAGACACAAGTCATTGTCTTTGCCTTTACAAAGGTTATGGCTGATAAGAGATGAACGTAAATGACATAGTGTTAGTGCTGTTCACCCAACACTTCTGTTCACTGGCCAGAAGGACATTGGAGGACTGTACTTTTCTGCTTCCTTACAGTTAAGTGTGTCCATGCTTCTGCCATTAACATTTGAGCTGATGTGAAGTGTATCCCTTCCAGGTGGAAGCTTTAAAAGCCTGGGCTCCGTCCACTGCTCTGTTTCCCTGGGCCATGATAACTGGCAACATGTCCCAGGGTGGTGGCAGCGCCATCGGCCTGGGTTCCCAGGGTGGCCAATGCGGAGCACAGCCCCAGACAAACTGATGTGGGCACGTCTCATAGGGAAGAAATAAATCTTGTTGTTCGAGCCACTGCGAGTTTTGGAGTTGTCTCTTACCTCAGCACTACCTGGTCTGTCTTGGCAAATGTAGTAAATCCCCACCATGGCAGAAGGATGATGAAGCCCGAAGGTTAATGTCAGTTGTCACCACATTAGTTAAGTGGCCTGCAGGCTTCTATTATTTAGTTAAGTAGTATAATCACTAATAAATTCTACCAATGTAATTTATTGTTAATTGAAACTTCTTTCAAAGTCCCTACATTGCAGACTTTTAAATATGGATAGAGACATCTGGTATATTTATTTCTATACCAATTTTTTAAACAGCTACAACAAGCTCTGAGGGAAAAGTGAGGGTGTAGGGAAATGAGAGGATCCCACAAAGCAGCAACGTGCAGAAGGCACTTCCAGCTTTTCCTCTGCAGAGCTACTGCCTGCTTCTTTGGCTCACCCCACCAATGGTCATACAATATTTTCAACCAGTTCTCAATTTTAGCCTTACCTTTCTAGGATATTCAAAATACTGCATTACTCATTACAAATTACAACTCTCTGTTCTGATTTTTGTCCTGCCCATCGAGAAATTCTCTATGTCCTAGCTCCCCTCTAAATGAATGAAATGTCATTAAAAAAGTTCACAATCAGCCACCACTTGTATATTGTGGCCCAGGCTTTTTGCCTTGCAAATTTCCTCTCTGAACCTCACAAGGACCCTGTGAAGTAGACATTCTTGTTGAAGACTTTACAAATGAGGAAACTGAAGGGTTTGTTAGGCACAAGTAACTTATCCAAGTCCCATAGCTGGTAACTGGTGGGACCAGGCAGTCTGCCTCTGAAGCCCATACGCTATCCCAACAGTTTCCTGGCCTCCTGGTTATCTATGTCACTACTGAGGAACACTCCCTACAAAGCAGCTCAGGCACCTTAGGCCTCAGCTCCCCATTCATGCCACCACAGGCAGTCCCCACAGGGTTTGGGGACAGTAAGGTGACCAGCAGCACAGTGCCCTATGGGGCACAGACAGATGGCCAGACAGAGCACAGAGGCCACACGCCCCTGAGAACAGACTGTGCGGCTGGAGGCAGCCAGCCAGAGCTCACTGTCCCAGCGCCCTTCTGAAAGAAGGTCTTAAAATAGCATTTGATGATGTGGAGACACACAGGTATTTCATGTGACTGATCTCTGGAACTCCATGAATACCACAGAAAATTCAATGAGAGGGGAGGTCTGCACCTGGCCCTGCCATTAACTACCTATTTGACTTTAGTTGATGATGATGATGATGATGATGATGATGATGACAATGATAATAATAATAATAAATAGCACCCTGGCAGGGAGCACTGACATTGGTGCCCACGGCTACGCTCAGCACTTCACATGCATGTTCTTGTTTGATTGACACTTCCCAAAACTACAAAAAGTAGACACTGTTATTGTCCCGTATTTCAGAGATGACAATGACTTGTCCAAGAATATACAGCACTATCAGGATTCATTCCAGCCATTTCCTTTCTCTAGGCCTCAGTTTATCTGCCTGAGCAAGAAGAAGGTTGGGCTTGAGGCACTTCTTCCATTGTCCAGTCTCTTTCACTCTGTTGCCAAGTTGTTTTCACTGGCACAAACATCCAGGGAAAGCTGCACCACCTTGAATCTGCAGGATACCATTTGTGCCACTCTCCCCCTTGTCCAATTTTGTTAGAATTGGTCAGAAGAAACCAAGCTCTGATCAACACAGATCCTCTTTTTCTGCAGTTCTTAAATATTATTAGAGTGTGCTTAGCAAATTGACTATGAGATTAATCCCAATGACAGAGGTAATAAAGAGAAAAAACTGATGTTTAAATATATCCTCTTTCCTTGTAATAAAATAATACAGGCCTTTCCTCATCTACATGAGTGGGTTTATAACATGGGGAAGTGGTTTGAAATTAAGGCTAACTTCATCCCCTTTGCACACTGCTAAGATTACCATTGCCCCTGGGATCAGTTTACTGGTCCAAATTCTAACTGTATTCATGATTTTAAATCAACACACCAACTAACAACAATCTCCAAATAATGAACTTTCTCTAGGGCTTTAGTGTTTCCTTGAATCTAAGCATCTAAGGCCAGATGTCCTCAAACTTCAGGGTGCAGCAGAATTACCTGGGGAACTTGCTAAATATGCTAAGTTCATCCTTTGAGAATGATTTTGGGGTCCAGGGTGGAGACCCAGAATCTGCATTCTTAATCCCCTCTCTTGCCCAAAGCAAGTCTGATGCCCATAGTTTGCAGACCACACTCTGAGAAATGTATCCTGTCCTTGTACTCAATTCATTTACCTTCATTCTCCTCAATGGAGTTTTGTACTGTTCTTGCCATTTGGACAGACACAAACCAATTAGGTCAATTTAAATAATCAATTCAATGTGGTTTGCTGCGGAGGTTTTATTGTTTGTTGTTATCAATTCAGGTTTTTTTAAATTTATTTTTCAATTACAGTTGACATATACTATGTTAGTTTCGGGTGTACGGCACAGCGATTAGACATTTACACTCCAATGAGTCCAGTACCCATGTGACACCATACATAGTTCCTGTAATGTTATTGACTATGTTCCCCACGCTGTACTTTACATCCCTGGGACCATTTGTATAACTGGCAATTTGTACTTCTTAACTCTTTCCACCTTTTTCAAGTCATATTTTTAGTTGTAATATGCCATTTATGCCCAGTAAGTATTCATTTATGTTAAACAAAACCACTATTTGACTTTTTGCTGGATGGCAAATGAACAAGTTTTCCACTCAGCTGACACACTCTACCACCTGTCTGAGCCTCTCTCCACTGTCTTCACACCATTTCATGTGATTACTCAGTAGTGCTTCACCCCATTCCCTTGAAAAAGTTCAATGTGAGAGTAACACCATTGGGTGACAACGTAATTTATCATCCAAAATGGGACACTTGTGAGACTAAAAAAGGAGATGCTATAATATAATTATTTCACTGAGAGCCCTGGCTGGGTAGCTCAGTTGGTTAGAGCATTGTCCTGATACACAAAGGTTGCAGGTTTGGGCATATACAACAATCAATCAATGAATGCATAAATAAGTGGAACAACAAAAACTGATGCTTCTCTCTCTAAAAATCAATTAATAATAATAATAAAATAATAATTTTGCTAGGACAATAGGTATAAACTAAGACTCTATGGGAGAACTGGGAGACACGGTTGGTCCTCCCTACTTTCACCAGGTAGAAAGGAGGTCACCAGGAGGTCACCCACTTGTCCAAGACTCCAAAGTCACCTGTCTCCTCAGTGAAGGTCCACAGTACTGGATCAGACACTAACATGGGACTTACAGATGCCTAGCCACCCAAATGCTTATCATTGCTGCAAAGGCAGGGGCCACATCTGTTTTCATCTCCCTCACAGCTCCTGGCCCAGGTGCTCAGCAAGTGTGCCACCTGATGGAAAGGTGACCTGGGTAGCAGAATTCACAGTCTGTGTGATTCTGTGGGGGTTCTCCCCCAGCCCCAGGGAGACCTCGGGTGTAGGGAAACCCATTGAACTATAGAGACAGAAAAATTGGGTTTGCTTCCTAGCTGTGAGACCTAAGAGAAGTCACTTAACCTCTCTGAGCCTTAGTTCCCTATACAATATGGTTGGTAATATTAATCTCATAATGTTGTTAGGAAGATCAAATGACATGATACATGTTAATCACCTAACAGAGCCTTCTGAGCAGTGATAGTTCCCTCCCTCCCCTGTCTGCAGCTCTGATCCTGCTGCACAGAGAGAGATTACCAGAAAAGGCCATCGTTGCACTGCTGTAGGACTACGGCAGAATAACAAATCACCCCAAACCTAGCTGCATGAAGTAACCATTTTATTATGCTCACTGATTCTGTGCGCCAGGAATTTGGCAAGGACACAGTGGGGACTACTTGCTCTAGTGTGACATCTGGGACTTCAGCAAGAAGGACCTGAGGGCTGAGGTGATTCAACTTCTGGAGCCAGGAATCATCTGGAGGCATTTTTCAATCACATTTCTGGTGATTGATGCTGGCTGCCACCCAGAGGGCCTGCGAGTGGCCTGGGGCTCCTCACAGAATGGAGACTCCTGACTCCCTAAATAGGGGTGTAGGGCTCCAAAGGTCAATGTCCCAAGAGAACTAAGAGGAAGCTGCATGGCTTTTTATGACATAGCCTCAGAAGTCATATGATGTCACTTCCACTATAATCACAGGCCAGCCTGAGGAGAACATAGAGCCCACCTCTTGACAGAAGTAAAGTCAAGGTCACTGTATAATAAGATTGTATTAACTGGAAGAACTTGATTTGGCCACTTATGGAAAATATAATCTGCCACACTTACCCTATAAATGTACCACATGGTAAAGACAAATAATTTTTTAAAAAGAGCACTGACTGGTGTGGCACAGTGGGATGGGCATTTTACCACAAACCGAGAGGTTGCTGGTTTGATTGCCAGTTAGGGTACGTACCTTTGCTTAGGGCCAGGTCCCCAGTTTGGGGCGTACAAGAGGCAAATAATAGATGTTTGTCTGGCACATCAATGTTTCTCCCTTTCTCTCTCCCTACTTTCCCCTCTCTCTAAAAATAAGTAAATGAAATCTTTTTTAAAATGAAGAAGAAAGAAAGAAGACACCACCATTCACATTTTGGAATCCTAAAGTGCTCTGTGATCTCCTGAACTTCATAGTCTAGGTTTTGGGTAAGCTGGCCAAGCCCTTGCCTTTAAGATACTAAGAGGTGGCTTAACAAAGTAAAATTGTGCCCCAATTTTTAGAAAGCACTTGTTGGTGAAAAATCAATCTTTATTAAGCGGAAGTTTTAGGAGATGAACATTCATATTTGGTGAGTTGTATAAGGAGTTTACTTATACACCAAATAAAATCTTAACCAGGCATTTATGGCCTCTTGTAATCTGGCCTCTACTTACTGTACCTATTTTATCTCCAGCTACCCTTGGGTGGCATGCCATTCCTGGAACAGACTTGAATTTTTGCCATGATACCTTTACTTGGGCTATGTTTCTCTTCCCGGGATATTCTTCCATGTGTACCTATCAAAATCCTACCTGTCCTTCCATCCCCAGTTTCAATGTCACCTCCTCTCTGAACACTTTCCTGTCACCCATGAAAGTGATCTCCCATTCAGAACTTCTACAGATCTTTATTTATACCACATTCACTTCCCATAAACTTCGTCATTTCCCAAGGCCAATATCAACACTTCACCTCATTCTTTCCCGCGGTCCTAATCCCCACCTTTAATGTTGCTAAGATGAAAGCAAGATTAAAGTGTTTGTCCATTTGGGAAGTCACTGGGTTCTCAGCTGGGCAGGAAGTATTGGCATCGAGAGGTGGAGAGGTGGTGAGGAGTCAAGGAGCCCACGGACGAGCGGGCGACTGCCCCCGCTGAGCGATCTCTGCCCTCTGCCTCGTGATTTCCTCATCTCTCACCACGCTCTTCTCTGACTACACACATGCACACACAACTCAGCATGCAAAAGCATTACCAGTCTCTATGAGGAGTGCTGTATTTTTCATGTTTAAATTATTTATCTCAGAAATGTAGAGATCCATTTTAATGAGCAAATTTGTCTACTTATTGATGCTTTCCTATTTGAAAGAATTTCTTCAGTTCTTGGATTCCCATTCCTTTTTTTTTTGAACTGTAGTCATCTAACTTGCCATGGATACACAGTACCCACATAATTATACTTTAAATTATATTGATTTAGACTTCAAATTACATTGTGTTTCTTTCTACTAGACCAAAGGGTAGGTAAATTTGAGTAACAGGTTTCCTACTGAATACAGCCATCAAAGGGGAGAAGGCCTCCTCTTCATAATTCTAATCTAAATCTGAAGAAGTAAAGTCTCATTAATTCAAGTACAGAAGCGCTCTTGTGCTACTTGGACTGATCTTCATGCCATTATTTGTTTCCCCTAATCTTCATTGCATTCACCACTTTTCAAATACCACATCTGAAATTTCAGCTCGTCCTTGCTAGAGCCCCTAAATCAGTTCAATTAATTGCTGTTAAATGTTCATGATTTAAGCCACAAACTCACTCTGTGAAACAGCACCCTCCAGAGTGGAGAATCACCTGGAGTCCCCCCGTCCCTCTTTACCCTATCACTTCAATGGTCTCTTCTTTTATGTGTATTCCATTCCAAAACTCCAGCAACTGACTAATAGTTGAGAACAATCATTACTACTTTACCAAAAGTAGCAGCACTATTTCAATACAGTAAATGCCATCAAGTGCCACCACTTAAGTAGACATGTCTACCCTACTCTGCTGAATAGTCGAGAGTAGCCCGGTCTACTAATTACCACACATATGGGGACCTCAGCCTGTCTTAATATTAATTTTTCAAGAGATATCAAAGCAAGGTAAGCAAGTAGTGCCATTTCAGCCCAAAGTTTTATGTTACACAATTCATGTCTCATTTAATCATTCATTCAATATAACTATAAATACTTCTTGAGTACTTACTCTACCCAATCAAGGACACTATAATCCAATAATTTCTAATATTTAGATTTTACAGACCAGAAAATTCCCAAAATATCTGATGGACTAACAAATGCTACCAACTTTTCTTTTGCTGAGGAAGGCCACAACAGGGAGGTTGCTGGGTCTCCAGTGAGAGAATGGAACAGAACTGGCCGATGGTACAGGAGTGGCAGGTTAAAAGTAAACGCAAATAAATGGACAAATCCACAGGATGAGAAAAGCTCAAAAAGTAAAGAACATTCTCTAGACTCAAAGTTAATGTGTTAAGAAGGTTTGAGAGTGGTAATTCACACAAACCCTTCCCCAGGTTACTAAAGAGGAACAGCATCCCAGTTATAATCACTATGTAGATTCTTTGCCCGGCTCCTTCCTTCCCACCAGATTCCCAGAGATGGACCCACATTGCCCTGCCTAAGGGCTTAGCTCCTGCCATGGTTTGGAGACAACTATCCCTTAGGCAGGAAAAATCTTGCTGAGTAACCCAGAGAAGCCCATTCAAGTCAGCTCTAACTCTAGTTTTGATTACTGGGCTTGCTTTCTTGGTGACCCAACCTGCACCTTTTAGCCCCATTTCAGTTACTCTCTTCTTATATTATTCCTGGAGTCTTCTCTTTGTTCCTTTCCCAGTAGCCTAAGAATCTCCAAATGAACATTATACCCCTAACTCTCAGTCCCCATGCCTAGGCTGACTCCTATAGCTAGTCATTCCCAGCATCAGCTCCCACCTCGATGAAATGTGATTTGCTGCTTGCTTCCCTTCCTACAGCTAGAAAACCCTTGCTAGGCTCTCTCTGGACTTCCTCTCCACCTGCACCTGAAAGTACTGCCTACTACCAGACTGCTGATGACACATTCCACCCACCTAAGAAAACTGGCTCCAAAGGATCTGGCAACCTCATAAATAGGGTGCAATATTTTGTGCACATGCATGTGTGTGTGTTTCTTGAGAGAGCTCTTAGGACTTCTCAGCTTCTAAGAGTTCCTTCTACAGCTCTGAGAAGGCAAAAACAAAACCAAAACCACTGCTCTAGCACAGCGATTTCAACCAGTGCACCACAAGAATGTTTAAAACATGGCTATTTAGTCAGGGCACTGACCTCTTTTCCCTTAGATTGTCAAATTTAAAAAATGACAACAGCTGACACAATAGCCATCTAGTGTAAATGAATCAAAATTATACCTATTTTCTAGTCAGACTGACAAAAAATATTTTTGGTGTCCCACAGAACTTTAGTTTATGTGTGCCATGAGATGAAAAAGTTTGAAAATCACTGGTCTAGGACCATTTTCCTGACTGGGAAATCTGAATTGTATATTCCAGGCTGGTATTTATTTTTATTCTATAACAAAACCAGTCTTCAATGAGGAAAAGTATTTACCAAGGATCCTCAGTGTTCTGAGAAACCCAGACTTCAGTCCAGGTTTCCTGTTTCTTTTCTAGCTCATCTCTGGCTCGTGCACCATCTTCCATCAAACCACTTTCACATTTCCCTCCGCTGGTCACGATACCCACTGGCATCTCTATTTTTCAACAAGGTAATACAGTGGCTGGCACATCATAAGCACTCAACAAAAATGTCAGTTATTCACCTTATTTCTAAATCAGGTAGAGTCTCTTAGTTTAGGAAAGTGCAAATTTCCATGCCTGTTCTCCCTGGGAAACATTATCAGTTAAATGCGGAGGCAAGACATTTCTCCCCACCACAGATGAACTCCTCCAGATGGGTCTACTGTTCCCACAAGCCTCAGAGCTGTGTAGACCAACAGGAAGGTGCAGGCTGGCCTCAGAGATGATGCTGTGACCCTATGCCACAACTGTGAGGAAGTGAGGGGCAGCCAATGTCTGAATAAAACTGTGAGGTGGTGTATAAAGTTTGTGGAGTAGGCATTCCCTTCACCCTGGGCTTCTTCCTTCCTCCCTTCCTGCTGTTGCCCTCTTTCCCTCTCACCTTGATGAATAATTGCTGAAGTATTAGCTGGTAAATGAGGAGCTAAAAAGGTGAAGTATGGGAACTCATTAGCACGCTCAAAGGAGACCTCAACCTCAAGGTCTATGCTGAGGTTTTCTCAGATCATCAAGCTGACTCAACAGCCTGCATGGCTTGGGAAGGGGAAGCCCACTGCCACGATGTCCAGAACGCTGGGCCTGGGACTTGATGCTTGGACTATCTTCACTTCACCTCTGGGAACTGACTCCACCAGGTGAGTTTTCCCCTGTGTAGTGCCATCTGGGTAGCTCTAGCTTCCCTTAGTATTTCAGAGAGCTCTAAGGACTTCTATCTTTATCCTTCTGCAAAAACCTTAATGTGTGTACATCTTGAGTTATAGCTCAACAGAAAAAGTTCCTCTTACACTTTAATATTTTTCCAATTTTTACTCAATTTCTTTTCCTATATATATATAGGAAAGATATATATATATATCTCCCCCAAATACCTCTCTCTTTCCTACCTTGAGTTAAGTCTGTCAATTCTTTAAAGAGACAGTAAAATTGGCCGGATACAGATATGGTCCAAATAGTCCTTTTTGCATGAGTAAACTCAATCTCAACTTGGAAATCTCAAAAAACTATTAAGCAAGTTACCATCCTGGAAATTCTAATCATGAAGCAATTCCTACTGATTTCTGGAAATTTTTTAACCCCATGATGCAGTAACACATTTAATTTATTATGTTTTTGTATTTGATAACAACTATGGCATTTAATATCTGCCATCACTCAAAATGGAAGCTTCTTATTTCAATACAATCGAGTCTAATTTAAATAGCAGGGCCTTTTGGAAAACAGAGACTCACCTCTCAATGCAAAGAACAAATATTTGCATTACCTATTTATATTAAAATATGCAGAAATTTCCCAAGCATTCAGCCAACTTATAAATTTTTATAACTTCTTTGAATTGTTAACATTTTTTTTAACACACTGCATTATTTCAGCTTTGTGAAGGGCTCAATAACAATCTTTCTGGTCAGGAAAAAGGAAAGGACATTAGAATAAAGAATGCAGAATAAATAAAAACAAAACAGTACAGCCCGTACATCCACTCACACAAAGACAACTTTCATGGTGAGCTATAAGCAATTATAATAACACAATGTCCTTCATGTTGATTTCAGCAGTGAAAAGAATTTCTCTAGTTATTGAAGACTTTCCTGGCCAAGTTTCAGAAAAAAAATCCGATTCTATCCCAATCTGACTTCTGTGCAATGCAAGTCATGCACATTTTAAACGCTGATATATAATGCTGCCATTCTTCTACGAACTGTTAACAGCTGTAGAAACTATTATAGCCGGCTTCAAAACATGTCTGTGTAGTCAGTGCTCTCCAGACACTTAGCAATCCCAAAGCTATTCCTGGACTCACTCAGATTGCAATGCGAACACAAAGTTTTGATTTATGCTGGTAATGAAACAACAAACTTCTGATCTTTCCTCTAAATGGCCATTCAGATTACATGAACAGCATGTGCTTCAGGGGAAAGTGGAGGGCAGAATTTACAGAAACAAAAAGGAAGCAAGAAAATAAATGGAAGGGCCACCCACAGTTACCTTAAGGAAAACCCACAGTCGTCAGTATAAAGCACTGTGCTGGAGTTACATCTTGTGGCCACAAAAGACACTTGTGTTCAAGAGAAAGAAATAGGAGCAGAGGATCTGGATGAGGAGGTGACCCAGAGAGAGAATGTGCTGCAAGCAAAACACGTGCAAAGCTGGTGATGGACATTAACACACCCGAGGTGCCACCCTGGCTAGGAACAAAGATGCACAAAGGCCATGAGATTCTTATTTCAACTAAAAGTTCCATTTCACTGAATCATGACCAAAATCCCCTGAAACTGACAAACTCATGCAAGGGAATTTTTTGGTTGTAGCAATCCAACCGCCCCCAAAATCACAATGTCCATTAGAGATCTTCCTTAAGCTATGAAGTTCCCTTATTCCACATTTGCCATCTATAACTCAAATACATGGGGGTGCTTCCCTAAAATGCATTGTTTCAAGCTAACCATCACAAGATGCCACCCAATCCTGCTCCTAAGTTGTTCGTACAGTGGTACTTCGGTACTCGTCGTTAATTCATTCCAGAAGTTGTGAGGAGTGCTGAAACTGGCAAGTACCAAGCAAGCGCCGAGTGCTAATACGTTTTTCTTGTCAAAATGCGACGAGTACAGGGTTTCACGAGCTCTGGAGCTGATGAGGACTGAGGTATTGATATGTAACCAAAATTCAAATAATGTCCACTTATGATGATTAGTGATGTAGCATGAAGAAATTGCCATAGGATAGTCCATAGCTTCTGCTTTCCAACTCAGAGACCAAGAAGGTGGTAAGTTTGTACCTTCTTAAGATAAGTCATTTGCTTACTCCCCTTCCTGCTGTTTGAGATGAAAAAGAAAAGCCGAGTTATCCATTCACTTCCCCATCACTGAGAACCCTCTCCGCATCAACTACAGAAATAGACACCAGAAGAGTAAGAGGCCCGGGCTCTGTCCTGAAAGAATTTCGAAACTAGTTGGGAAAGAAAACATCTATCTTGTTTCCAATGATGGTATGGGATAAAACTAATCACTTTTCTCTTCCAATGCCCTAAAATCATTTTATTAGATGAGATAGTAGGTGTGCTGTTTAAACATAAGGTGCTTTAAAGACATACTGTGTTTAAACATAAAGACAGTATCGGTTGCCCAGCCTACAACCATTTGCCCCAGTTCTTTGTTGTTAATTGAACCCTGATCTTGATCCCTCTTCATATGACCACACACTCTGAGAAGATGCCCTTTAAATGTCTAGGGGGTGATTCTTCACCTAATCCAATTACTGATTTCTATTTCCAAAATCAGTAATTGTTTTAGGAAGCAACAATGCAACATAATTCTGGACAATGATTTGTGAGTGGAAGTCTACTAAGGGCCTAAGAGGCAAATTGAGAAACTGTCCTTTACTTCATCTCAAAGGAAATAGGTGACGACTGGAGCATCAGCAGCCATCTTGCAATCATGAGGAGATAAACTTAGGAAAAGGCCAACATGTTTCTCTTTTCCTCTACCAAAAGAGAAACTGAGGTCTTAATATCATTGTTGAACCACTAAATTGACCAACCCTAAAACTGCCTTCTGCCGGTTTTTATTATGTGAGATAATAAATCTCTCCGTATTTACAAGACTAACAGTTTATTTCCTGTGAGTCCAAAGCATCCCCACTAACATGACTGTATCCTTATTAGCATCTGTCCCAGGTTCTAAATTTTCATTAATAAGCTTATTTCACCCGCAACAGCATTGAGATCTTATCAATTCCCAGTTATCTGAAGGACACTGAGCAACTCTTTGATGAACTTGAGATGATCTATCATCTTATCCCATGCTGTCACATCAGCCTTAGCAGAACCAGATATTCTGAAGTCCACGTGGTCAGAAACTCCAGCTTCAGTTGTGGTGAAGGAAGGTTTTGAGGCTCTTTGGGTTCACCAGTTAAAGAATCTCTATTTCCCCTCAGCCGCCCACAAATTGCCTACAGTGAGGTGTCTCATTAATTGTAAGAGAGGCCCATACACTGCTCCCAAAGTCACAGGCCAAGAGGCATCAGAAGCTTAAAAAAAGATCTATGAAATAGCTTGACATTAAAAAGAGATCTGTCTATAAAAATTTCCTGTAACTTTGGATTTTTATTCTTTTAAACTATGATATAATATGTGCACAAATTATATGGAGAAATGAAAATGCTGTGGACATACAAAAATATATCCAGATATAGATGTATCATAAATTGGAAAAATGGTATTTCATTGTTTACCATAAAGTATCTTTTTATAGAAGAGATATAAGATGTTGTTAAATGGCAGTGTGGTAGTTGCAGGGGGAGGGTGAAGGCAGAAGTGGGTACAGGAAGGATAAATGGTGATTGGAAAAAAGTGAGTAAGTAAAAAATAATAAAATAAAATGTTAAATGTTTAAAATGTCAACTCACACACACACACACTTTTTCCACAAAGTTGTCATGCCCAGCCTCATGTTTGCTATAAGAAAATCTTGCAAAAGAAAGTCATGCATCATTCTTTTTTTTAATCTTCACCAGAGGATATGTTTATTGATTTTAGAGAGAGAAGAAGGGAGAGAAACAGAGAGAGAAACATGGTGTAAGAGAGAAACATCAACTGGTTGCCTCCCACACGCATCCCGACTGGGCATCGGACCCACAAACTTTTGGTGCACGAATGACACTCCATCCCCACTGAGCCACCTGGCCAGGGCTCATGTATCATTCTTAATAAAAAGATAAAATATCTCTCCTGATGGTCAGTGAGTGTGCCTTCTCTGAAGCCCATTTCAGATTGTTTTGAAAGTGGCTCTTTGCTTACTCCTTCTTGTGTGAAGCCAGTACCCTAACAGGGCTCTAAATAAATGTTTCCACCTTGGCAGGGGTAACAGTACACTACAATTTTTGTCCCGAGTTTATCATGCCCACAGAGCTTTAGCAGGACTTATTATCAGAAGGACTTAGGCCCAGACTCCCAACTAAATGGGGCAAACCACTTTATTTATATCTTTAGAACCTAGTTTTCTGGGCACTTCTAAAACTTGTGGTTTTATACATTTACATTTCAAAGCTATTTTTTAATCCAAAAGCTTTTGAGACCAAATGAGCCTGTTAGAGATACCTAGAGTCATGCAGCCAGGAAGGAACAGGTTTCCAAGAGAGCTAACTGGGCCCAATCTGTTCGGCGCCATCTTCAGATCCATGGCTGAGGTCAGAACTGATTTAATGAAAAACTGGGTGGAAACCAGACCTCTTCCTAGATATAACAATTGATTGCTATTTTCTGGACCAGATAAAAGAGTGGTCAGTGACTATAGTTCAAGAAGCTGTGGGAGGAATGGAAAACACCACAGCTGGTTTTTAAACCCACATAATAAATTTTTTCAACCTCAAAAGGTTACTAAATAGGTACTTTGAGCAAGTATACATTTATCCTGAGGATACTGTCATTGGTTAAAACATATGGAGAACTCTTCCATCTTTTCCTTCTGAACCTTCAGCAAGTTCTTTAGATATCCTCAATAGTGATGAATCTTTGCCTGTTAAATGTTTTTTTCATTGTGGGGGGAGGTGGTTGGGAAGAGTTTATGGGATGTGATGGGGAGGCTGAAGTAGCCAACAATCTTTTGAAGGACAATCCAGTGAGTAAGGTTGGTTACTAAATTTGCTTAGTGCTGCTTTGCATTCCACACCCTTCTATCGGAAAAGGACAGATCCATTAGCAAGAAAATCAGTAAGGACATAACAGAACTCAACAACACATCACACCTATGGACTACTCCACCCAACAGCAGAATACACATTCTTCTCAAGATCATATGCAACAGTCACCAAGACAAATCACATTCTGTGCCATGAAAAGCGAGTCTTAATCTGGCATGACCTTATCCAGAGGATAATGTTCCATTCCCAGCTCTGGGTTTCAGGAAGGAACCTTATAAAGTCAGTCAGTCCATCCAGAAAAAGTTGGCTAGAACAGGGAGAGCTGGAGGCGTGAAGAGGGCTGAAGTACCTGATGTGCTTAGCATGCAGAAGAGAAAACTTAGAAGTTATAGGATAGTTAACTGTCTTCAAATATTTGGACTGAGTCATGAGAAATGGAGAGATATGTTGTATGTTAAAGGAAGAACTCTGGCTGCACATCAGAGGAAAGCAGTTTCATCTTGACATGAAGAACTTTTACCAAGTGCACTATCCAGCCAAGGGATGGCCGCCTCGCCCACACATGGCCGACAATGAGTGCTCCAGCACCACAGGGCGAGATGAAAGTCGGCAGGCCATCGGTCAGGAAGCCCCGAGAGGCAGTCCTGCCGCTGGATACACCAGATGATTTCCTAGGGCCCCTTCCACATTAAGTTCCCAAGTGGTGTGTCATGGGGTTTTGAGACTGATTTTCTCTCACGGATCATATAGTATCTCCTTGAGATTTTAAAAACAAATGGCCTTATCATATCCCAAAGATTGTTACCCATGAAATTCCCTTTCACATATGAGAATTAACATCTTTTCCCAATTTCCACACTGCCTCATTCGCTAATTCCCATACCTTCTTCTAAGATATAAAGATAACAGTTAACTTGGTCAGAGTGCCAGCTTCACGTATTGTTTCCCTATATTTGTCTCCTTCTTATAATGGTCTCTCTGTGGCTCCTTAGATTCTGAATCCCCTTAATAAGCCACTGGGTTAAAATTGGCCCTTTGCCCAGTGTGGGGTTTCCCCAGTCTAGAGGTGTGAAGAGACACATCACAACCTGTGGCACTGGGGGAAGTCCCAAGGCCTCTGGAGAGAGCTGGACTACTTTTTTTAAATATTAAAAGAAGAGAAGCTTGATGAGTGGGTGTGGAAGAGAGGGGGATTTTCAGTTGTGAAATGGTGACTAGATACTATTTTCACGATAAAAGATCATTTATCTTTATTGACTCACACTTACACCCCTATTTGATCAATTTGCTCTTTTATCACTGTTCAATATTCTGGTAGCATAAGAGTCAGGTCCAGGGGTACTGGCATTACAACCATGTTATACACTGGCATCTAGACCAGGCAGAAAACTTATGATTGCTTTCCTAAAATACTGAAGAAATCTCAGGTGCAGGCAATGCCTAAATGTTTATCACATACCAAAGATCTTGGATGAAGTTTTGTGTAACTTTCATACATTAACATTTCACTGACAAATGAAAGTGAAATTTGTAATAAATTTTCTCACTTTCTATGGATTAAAATTTGACACTCTTCATGTAAGTCCTTTTAATATTTTTTTTCTAGTAACATCATCTTTTTAACAGATCAGAGGGAAAGAAAATTCTGGGAGAAAGTCTACATCTAGTCAAGACTACGTCTACTTATGGTCCCAGGGCATGGTGCAGTGAAGCAGGAACAGCTTGCATGGGTCTACAGACACACCTTGTTCTACTGCACTTTGCTTTATTGACCTTCACAGATACTCCATTTTTTACAAACTGAAGGTTTGTGACAACCCTGCATCGAGCAAGTTTATTGGCACCATTTTTTCAACACCATTTGCTCACTTTGCATCTCCTTGTAACATTTTGGTAATTCCTGCAATGTTTTGAACTTTTGCATCATTAGTATATTTGTTAGGGTAATCGGTGGTCTTTGATGTTATTACTGTAATTGGGTGGGGATGCCACAAACGGCGCCCACATAAGATGGCAAAGTAAATTAATAAATGTGTGTTCTGACTGCTCCACCCACCTGCTGTTCCCTGTCTCTCTCCCTCTCCTCAGGACTGCCTATTACCTGACACACAACAAGAGTGAAATTAGGTCAGTTAATAACCCTACAATGGCCTCTAAGTGTGTGGTGAAAGGAAGAGTCGCACATCTCTCACTTTAAATCAAAAGCTAGAAATGATTGTGATTAATGAGGAAGGCATCTCAAAAGCCAAGACAGACTGAAAGCTAGTACCTTGCACCAAACAGTTGTAAATGGAAAAAAAAAGTTCTTGGAGACAATTAAAAGTGCTACTCCAGTGACTGCATGAATGACATAAGAAAGCGAAACAGCCTTATTGATGATGTGGAGAAAGTTTTAGTGATCTGCACAGAAGATCAAACCACCCACAACATTTTCTTAATCCAAAGCCTAACCCAGAGCAAGACCCGGACTCTCTTCAATTCTATAAAGGCAGAGATAGGTGAGGCAGCTGCAGAAGAAAAGTTGGAAGCTAGCAGAAGTTGGTTCATGAGTTTAGGGAAAGAAGCCAACTCCTTAACATAAAAGTACAAGGTAAAGCTGCAGGTGCTGATGTAGAAACTGCAGCATGCTATCCATAAGACCTAACTAGAATACCTAATAAAGGTGGCTACACTAAACAACATTTTCAATGTAGACAAAAAAAAAGCCTTATATTAGAAGAAGATGCCATCTAGGACTTTCACAGCTAGAGAAAAGAAGTCAATGCCTGCCTTCAAAGCTCAAAGGACAGGCTGACTCTTGTTAGGGGATAATGCAGCTGGTGGCTTTAAGTTGAAGCCAGTGCTCCTTTACCACTCTGAAAATCCTAGAGCCCTTAAGAATTATGTTAAATCTACTCTGCCTATGTTCTACAACTGGAACAAAAAAGCCGGTGTGACAGCACATCTACTTACAAGCTGCTTTACTGCACACTTTAAACTCACTGTTGAACCCTACTGCCCAGAAAAAAAGATTCAGAATATTTGTGCTCATTGACAACACACCTGGTCACCCAAGAGCTCTGATGAAGATGCACAATGAGATTAATGTTTTCATGCCTGTGAACACAACATCCATTCTGCGCCTCATGGATCAAGGAGTAATTTTGACTTTCAAGTCTTATTACTTGAAAATGAAGAAATACATTTTATAAGGCTGTAACTGTCATAAATAGTGATTCCTCTGATTGGTCTGGGCAAAGTAAATTGAAAACCTTCTGGAAGGAACTCACCATTTAGATGCCTTTTAGAACATTAGTGCTTCATAGGAAGAGGTCTAACTATCGACATTAACAAGGAGTTGGGAAGAAGTTGATTCCACCCCTTGTAGATGATTTTGAAGGATTTCACGACTTTAGTGGAGAGACTGCAGATGTGATGAAAATAGCGAGAAAACTAGAATTAGAAGTAGAGCCTAAAGATGTAGTTAAATGCTGCAATCTCATCTAACTTTAACAGGCGAGAAGTTGCTTCTTATGAATGAGCAAAGTGGTTCCCTAAGACAGAATCTACTCCTGGCAAAGATGCTGTGAAGAGTGTTGATATGACAAGAAGGGATTTAGAATATTTACATGAACTTGGTTGCTAAAGCTGTGGCAGGGTTTGAGAGGACTGACTCCAATTTTGAAAGAAGTTCTCCGGTGAGTAAAATGTCAAACAACATCTTGTGCTACAGAGAAATCATTCATGAAAAAAAGGATCAATTGATGTGGCAAACTTCATTGTTGTCTTATTTTAAGACAAATACCACAGCCACCCCAGGCTTCAGCCATCACCACCCTGCTCCGACGGCAGCCAGTAACACTGAGGCAAGATTACGACTTGCTGAAGGCTCAGTTGATGGTTAGCATCATTTGTTAGTAATAAAGTATTTTTAATTAAGGTATGTACATTGGTTTTTTAAAAACATAGTGCTATTGCACACTTAATAAACTACAGTATAGAGTAAACATAACTTTTATATGCACTGGGTAACCAAACAATTCATGCAACTTGCTGCACCCCAGTATTATTTGCTTCCCTGTAGTGGTCTGGAACTGAACCTGCAATATCTCCAAGGTATACCTATACTCAGCTGTTCACCAGCTGGGATAAAGAACCAGAAGTACCTTATTTTTTTTAAAAAAAAAAACTAACACAGAAAAGTTCTTAGTTAAAGAAGTTAGCACAAGGAGATGAAAGAGACGGATGGTTGGAAGATGGTAACTCTGAGCATCTTAGATCCACAGCAAGGGGCTGAACTTCAGAATCCAGGCAAGGAGAAAGGAATGGGCCCACACCCGTGAACACTCTAAGAGCCCACAGTGTCCTTTGCTACTCCATACCCATTTGCAGCATGTGTGGAAATTGAGCCTACTGAAACAACAAACTTTTCCACCTGGGTCTGCTTTCGTTCTCCCTAGGCTATACCAAAGGGATGGAGGGTTCTCCGAGGATGACACACTTAGATGTTCAACAGAAATAAAAAGAATAACACTAGGAGAAGACAGAGGATCTAAAGGATAGGAAGCATGAATTATTAATAAGAATTGTCTTTAGTACACATAAAAATGTATACCCCAAATCTAGTTTGATCAGGCTACCAAGCTTATGCCTGTCTCTGCCAGACGTGTTTGACCTAGATCTTAAAATGGCTGGTTCCTTCTCGTCCTTTAGATCCAGTCCAGCTCAGATGCTACATTCACTGAGAGGATTTCTTTCATTGTCCAAACGAAAGTAGTCACCCAGCTACCTGCACTGTTATCTTTATCCTAGTACTCAGGAAGTTTTGAAATTATCTTATCTTTTTATTTTCTTTCTCTTCTAGAATATAAGCTCCATGCAAAAAGGAATCTTGCCCATCTTGTCACTAATATATCCTGCACCCATAAAAGAGTGTCTAACCCATGGAGTGTCTGTTTAATAGGTTTGTTGACTGAATGCATGACTGATCAAGGTGGAAAGTTATCCATTTCTGGTAACTCAGAACTAACAGACTTTCTTGTTTTTAATGGACTTTCTAACAAATTGTCTTCTGAAGAAAGCTTCATTCCCTAATAAAACCAGGTAAATGAAGCACATAAATGGAAAGACCTGTTGTTTTTGATTATCTAAGCAATTTGAAGAATAAAAAATTCTAAG
Organism: Trachops cirrhosus; assembly: GCA_028533065.1. Taxonomy (NCBI): domain Eukaryota; kingdom Metazoa; phylum Chordata; class Mammalia; order Chiroptera; family Phyllostomidae; genus Trachops; species Trachops cirrhosus. The sequence continues at coordinate 117,439,212 of CM052542.1, read as the reverse complement.
TACTTGCTATTATTAGAGAATATGAACTACCAGAATATAAACCACAATCATAAAATAAAATTCTCTATTACTCACTGTTTCTGACTAATACACCATTACTTTATCTTTCTTCTGACCCCCCATGGAGCTGCTGCACATAAGGCCCGTTTCTTTGTTTTCATTTTTTCAATTACAGTTTACATTCAACATTATTTTGCATTAGTTTCAGGGATACAGTATAGTGGTTCATCATCACTTCACTGTTCTCTCCAATATTCCAGCATCCACCTGGCACCATAGTTATTACATTATTGACTGTATTCCTTATGCTGTACCCTACATCCTCATGAATATATTTTGTATCTACCCATTTGTACTTCTTAATCCCTTTTTCACCCATCCCCCCAAACCCTTCTGCTCTGGCAACTATCAGTCTCTTTACTTCAATAGCAACTTGGGAAGAGTAAAATCAGTATTTTAAACATCTACCAGGTACTTTACTTTGTACCCTGAGCATCTTTTTCACCACTTTCATTGTGTGAAAGGATTTCTCTTTTACCCACCTTCCTACCTCCCACAAAATCTAAGCAGGATCCCAAATCCTACATCTGGAAGTTCCAGAAGCTAGGTACTGTATAAATCTATTATCCCACCAACAGTATTTCTTGTCATACCAATGCAATTTTAACATGCTAAAAGAGTCACCTGCTAAAGTGTGAAAATTTCACAACTAGTAAGGAAAACCGAAAAGACTTTTCTTCACAGACAAAATAAACATCACAGTATGAAGTATACTTTGTGAAATAAATAATTAGAAGCTGGCCACTAAAGGGCCAAAACGAAAACAGTGGCTTTCAGCAAGCTTCCTAAATTCTTTATGATAGACTGAGTTGTTACAGGACGCTACGGCTAAATGGAAACTCATTGTCACCAGTCCTGTTCACTTAGGCAGATGATTCTATTTTAGCTTTACAGCAAGAAAACTGCACCATTAACTAAAGCCCACATTATATTTTTAAAGTAAAATGTGTCAGATAGGGGTTGGCTGCCTGTCCCTGGTTTTCCACTACAGTGCATGGCTGTGGGCTTCCCCTAGCAGGAGGAAGAATGTCTGTGTGTGGGAGAGCACACATGGCTGACCATGTCAGGGGAGAGGCCATAAGAGAGGTGACACCAGTATGGTGATTGCTGGGAGGGAAGGGGGTAAAAAGGGACTATATGGTAATGAGAAAAAAATCAATAAGGATTAAATTTTAAAAAGAGACACACATGGGAAAATGCAGGCAGCATTACCAGAAGGTTGGAGAGAGTTCCATTAAGTATGAGTCTTGGGGTTGCACAATGTGCACTAGGCCAAGCAGAGAAGCGGGTAACTTTTCTGTAGACGCACAAACGGGAGCATTGGGGCTGAGCCCTGGCTCTGTGTTCATCTGCCTGGAGTCCTCTGCTCAGTCCTTTTCATCAAGTTGCTCCCAGTTCTTTCGTGAAGACCTGGGTCAAGCTGCACATCCTCAGAGAAGCTTCTTCCAACACATCTTGTGGATAGTTGACTTTGATGTGTTTTGTGAGCTCCTGCCTGTCTTGATTGATATGTAATAGGTGCGATACACATCCCCAGAACCTGCTTCTGTTCTCATTCTGGCCCCTTTGTGTCCCCACCGGCAGGGATGTATGTGCCCTGAAATTTCTCCACAGAGCTTAGTACAGTATTTTCACAAAAGTGGTTATTTAATAAAAGCTGGAAGAATAATTTAGCAACTTATATGAATCCTATTCTCATAGGATTCATTCCTGAAAACCAGTAGGTACTTGCATAAGAATTGGAATTTAGGAAACACTGAAATGTGATAGGAGGAAAAAGGATTAAATACATTAGGCTAAGGAGGAAACAGGAAAGAACCACTGAGGACAAGGGTGGACCTCCAGACCAAACAGCACTACTCCAGAGCTGAGCAGAGGAAAGGACACAGGGGGTGGGGGGCAGGGAACAGGGGACACCTTGGAGGAGCAAAGGCTCCAGGTCAGGAGAGAACGGTGGCACCAACACGGAGAGACAGTTTCTAAAAGAGATGTGCCAAGAGTGAGGTAACGTGAGTGTATCTGGGAGAGGGGTGTGCAAAGGGGTCACTGAGACAGAAGAAAGGTGGAAAAGGAGGAGCAGACCATAGTCACGTAACAACCAAGTTCACTTGCTAGACACTGAAGGAGATGTGCCAGGCAAAGTTTTACCTCAATTTGCTTTCTTGCCCCAAAAGCAGTTCCCAAACCACATCTACCTCTGATGATGTGTGAGAACTGAAACCTGGTGATTAATGTGCTCGTTTCCATGGTGATACTTTTTGACACTTCACCTAACTCTCTTTTAAGGTAGAAGAAGGACTAAATAGATAATTTCAAAGTCTCTCCGGAAATCAAATTTGTTGTGACTGATCTCAATTCTCCCAGTGCCCACTCCTGGGCATTCCAGAGCAGCCTTCCCAGGTCACTCCACCTAATCAAGTAGAGGGGCCCAGGAGAGCACCCAGCTGCCCTCTGGGACCACAAGGTCCAAGAAAAATTCGAGACAGAGGGGGCCACCTCCTAGGATCCTTTCCAGCTTCAGACAAAACTTGTCCCCTAAGCATAACACACTTGGAGCAAGAATGCTCTCTTCTCAGTGAACCTGTGTGTGCAGCCAGGGCCCAGTGAGCTTCCCAAGCGCACTCCTCACTAGGCACCGGAGAGGAGGGGAAGTAACAGTGACATCACTACTCACAAATTCTGAGGTGGGCTGATTTCTTTCACAGTTCACTTTAATGCTCCATACCTGATACCTGGAAATCTAAAAGAAGGCTGTTTATCTCCACCTCTTCTCTCTTTTTTTTAATAGAAAAAAAGAGGAAAGCAATTTAGAATCCATTGTTCCACCTATTGGGCAAATTACACATTAAAGCAGCATCTCTGCACCAGATTTTCTTTCCTCCTCTGCAGTGCTGTCCTCACTTCCCCAGAACATTCTCCAATTACCATTTCTTGTGGGAGTGTATTCCAGAATGCACCCTGCTTGGAAGAGTGCAAAAGGAGTGAGTCCTAACATGTGTTAAGATATTCATGGTATCATCCTTGGTTTTGCTATAAATATTTTAATTAGATGTAGTCTTTACCCTCCTCAAGAAATGTATAACCCAATCCTTGAACTCCCTCTCCTGTCTCTGCCCACTATGGTGAGGAAATGGCCTGTGGGGGCGGGCACTCTCTTAAGATTCCCACACTCTACCTGAGCTCTGGGGCTCTGTCACTTTACCTCTGATAGGTTTGGTGACTGCATTCATCAGCCCCAGTAAGACCATAGCCTGAGGCAGGAGTTCAAGAAACCAAAGTGCATACATTCATTTTTTGCAAAATTTTAAAGCAAATATATTTCTATCTAATGTTGTCTTGTAAAATGTGTGAAGGAAGTTTCTTGGTCAACAATTTATGAAGTACTTTATGAGTAATATAATGTAGGGAATTGCTACAAAATCTATGGGGTTTCCAGGTAGTAAACAACCATTTGTTCTGATCTACGATATTTTGCGACTGTTCTGTTGACGACATCCAGTATTGTCTATAACTACACTGTGTCTGTTGGGAGAAGTACAGTCTAAGGCCTGCATGGCATGATTCTGACCACCCTAGACAGGTCAGGACAGGTTCACATAGTTTGGGTCAGCTGTTTTCACATTCAGTCCCCAGATTTCTATCACCTTTTATGTTCGTGATAGTTTATGACTGTCTGAATAAATAGGGGCGAAGGTAGCTAACAGTAAGAATAAAACGTATTTAAGTAAAGATAATATGAATCCAGAATAATTAAGGATCTTTCCTAGTTACTATTCCTTTGGAATAATTTAAACTTCTATTCCGTGTTTTACCTTGTCTGTAATTACCGCTCTGTGAAATCATGAATATCTATTAGAATTCATGATTCTAAAGCAAATTATTAAAAAGTGAACACTCATTTAACCATCAATATTAGTATACTATCACTACTATTATCAATAATAAAACACTATTATTTGTCAATAAAAATTTTATGTGAAAGCGTGTGGGAAAATCTGAGTTGAGAAAAGTAAAAACATAATGCTGGATCAGAAAAACTTGCCAAAAGAGACAAATGTGAAACCTGTCACTCAGGTCTACTATTAAAACAACTGCTTATATATTATGTATAAGCCAAAACTAAAAAAAAAAAAAAGAACTATTTAGTCCAGTTTGAGGCAAGGAACCTTAAAAAAAAGTGTGGTCAATGGACAATGTTAAAATAGTTAGGCAGAAAGTGAGAACTTGTGAAACTAATATTCTACTTTGATGTCCAGTTAGACTTCTGTAAGGAGAGTAGAAGGAAAAAGCAAACACTGAAACCTGGCAAAAGCAACTGAGTCTGACCCATTAAAAAATGTGTCTGAAGGAACTTTTTAGTGCTTTCTGTCTCCTGTTCTTCATTCCTTTTCCCACACATGGTGCTTACTTCCCATTCCCCCACCAACTCTCAGTTCCCAAGGTAATTTCTTCTGAGGCCTCTTCCTGAAGGACCTTGTCATAAAAAAGGTAGTTATATGTTAATAACATGCTAGTTTTAAGCTGAAAACTAAAGTTTCAGTTTTAATGTAAAAGGATGCTCCTCTCAGGAATATTTTCATTTTAAAAGAAAAAACATTCTTAGAGTGTAACCTTCCAGTGCTACAGCAGGCCCTTTGGAATATTCAAGCAGAATTCGAGAGCAGGAGTGTTCTTCCAGTGCCCCCCGCACCACTCCAAACTGGAAGTCAGCAAGGCTCTGATTCATTTGTTTTATTTCTACTAAGACTTCACCTACTCAAGAGTATCTACATATCCAAGTTAAACACACTTCATTTTCTTTAGATTAAAACGATTTTAAAGGAAGAACTTACCAAGGTTTTATTCTATATTATCACCCAGGGGATATCCAGGGAATATCTATTATATCCCCAGCTGGGGACTTTTTGTCTGTTTCTGAAGAAAATTATGGTTGTCACAACATGGAGGGGAGGGCAGCAATTGGTGCTACTGTCATCTAGTGGATAGAGGCTGGGAATGTTGCTAGGCATCCTACGAAGCACAGGACAGCCCCCGCAATAGAGAATGAGCCAATCCAAAACGTCAATACTACTGAAGCTGAGAAACCCTCTTTTATACGAACTAACTTCTGTAAGGTCAATATTTGGATGATATAAATACTAATGTCAATGAAATGACTGTGTTCATGGTAAGAATAAAAATGACCATAATTTGGAAGGATTTACACTATTTTCTTAATATTTCTGGAACATCTTAATTCTGACTCTGAATTATTTAAATTACTTTTTCAAAACATTCAATTGAATAAAATGAAGAGGCTTTATATAGTTCATGTAAGTTACATTGGAAATGAGAGTTTTAATTAAAATTGGCATTTCTGAAACTCTAATTGCTAGTTACTGGAGAAAAAAAGAAAAAAATATTTTCAGGATCAGCCAGATGGGAAGCTCCAAGATAAGAAATTATAAGCCAGTGTTCATATTCCAATCAGAATGAAATTGTTTATACATTTTTAATTCTGCTTAAATAGTAAGTAGTGAATTACTTAAATTTAAACTGTTTTTAACTGGCTAATTAACTTTCAAACATATTAGAGTATTAGTAAGTACAATAGCATTTTTATAAGAACACACTGTATGTTAAAGGGCTCTATAAATTCTATTGGAATCAGACTAGTTTCTGATATGGCAAATGATATCTCTTTGTAGATGGATAATCAGTCTGCAGAAATATAAAATATCCATTTTTCAAAACCCATGTCTGATTGCTATATAATGAAGTATTTCAGTTGCTCCAGAACCTATGTCTTCTGGACATTAACACTTCATAACATTAAATCATAGGGGCATGACCACCGTGTCTTTGGTAACTCCTGCATTTCCACACCTGAAAGCTCTCCACCCTCCTTTTATTATTCCCCTCTCTTTTTCATGTGCTCATCTGTGACCACGTCCCCGCACCCCGCCACCTCTCCCAAGTAATGGCAAATGACAGTGGAGGGATGTGAGGAAAAACTACAATGATTCCTTCAGTCATCCACGAGACTGAAAGCTGTCTCCAAACAGGAAAAGAGAGCCAATGGAGAGCTTTCATTTATGGAAATTTATCACAAGCCCTTCCAAATGTAAGAACCTTCAAACCACAATAAGGAAGGCTCTTTTTTGAGGGTGTTGCTTTTGGTAGATTTATGGAATAGTATCCTTTTATTGAAGTCAGCTGCAAGCCACTGAGAAAGAACTCCAAATTGAGGTACATCTCTTGCTAGTTGCCTAGGCTTGATAAATAAAGCAATCATCAAAATCAAGGAGTGTGTACTGCTTTTAAAAGCCCTATTTATTTCCCATAATATAGCAGCGTGATAGCTAAGCAATAAATGGCATTACTTAACATAATCTCTTAATGTTGCACAACCAATGTCAGGTCTCATTGCTTTATCACTTGCAAAGAGTTTCTTGATAATAAACTTGATTGTTAGTGTGAAGATATAAATTGTTCACTAGTTAGAGCTGTTAATAAAAGCAAAGGAACACAAAAGAGAAAAAGTAGGTTTGAGCAGCCCAAATTCATTGCTAATTGTACATTCATTATAGGCTGACCAGGACTAATTATGTAATTAAACTATTCTCTGCTCCTTTAGAGAAATTTTTCTGAGCTGCAGTATTGGTTGTCAATTACCCCAGCAGGTCCTGCTGAAATGTATAGTTACTCAAGGCATGTTTTGCTTTTCCTAACAGCAACACATGGCACTCTTGTTGCATGGTAATTTATGCTTAGAAAAAAAGGCATTTCCTTAAAAAATAATATAGAAACTTAATAATAATGGTAAAATTATTTTAAACAAGAACTCTTGCTCATTCTATTCAATGATTCATATTTAGGAAATGTCAATATAATATGCTTTAGGTAGAAACAACACAGATAAAAGAGAAATCAAACATCATTGTATGCATGCTATTGAGTATTCTCTTCAAGTGCTGTTTTTAAAAATACATTTAAAAAGTGTCTTTTATGATGCTTTGCAGTATTTTACAGCATTAAATTATATTTCATATAATTATAATATAAAAATTCACATTTTTTTAAAGCTGGGAGGAAAGTAGTAAATCATCCATACTAAATTCTTCACTTTATAAATAAGGGGACTGAGGTTCCAAGAAGTAAAATGACTTACACAAAGTCACACAGCAGGCTGTGTAGAACCAAAATGAGAATTTGCATCCATTCAAGTCCATTGTTCTTTCTTCCTTCATTCCTGCTACCCCACTTTCAAATTGCACTGCCATTTATCACACTTTCTCTAAAGTGCTGTCTATAATAGAGCATCGAATGGACAGGATTTTCAGTTTATGTTTTTTTTCAAAAGAAGACTTTGATTACCAGCATTTCACTCTTCCAGGAAACATGTGTAATACTGTACCTATTTATTTCAAGTCTGTCAAATGCCCCAGAATATATTCTGAGGTATACACTCAAGGGAGCAGGTTAAAGGGAACCCACTGGAAGGGAGAACATATTTGCCAACTACACATCAGACAAAGGTTTAATCTCCAAAATATATAAAGAACTTATACAACTCAACACCAAGAAGACAAACAATCCAATCAAAAAATGGGCGAAGGACCTGAATAGATACTTCTCCAAGGAGGACATACAGAGGGCCCACAGACATGAAGAAATGCTCAACATCACTAATCATCAGAGATGAAAATTAAAGCCACAATGAGTTATCACCACACACCTGCCAAGATGACGATCATCAATAAATCAACAAACAAGTGCTGGCAAGGAGATGAAGAAAAGGGAACCCTAGTGCACTGTTGGTGGGAAGGCAAACTGGTGCAGCCATTCTAGAAAACAGTATGGAATTTCCTCAAAAAATTAAAAATTGAACTGCCTTTGGACCCAGCAATTCTACTGCTAGGAATATATTTTAACAAAACCTGTTAAACACTGATTTGAAAGAATATATGCACCTCTATGTTCATAGCAGTGCTATTTACAATAGCCAAGATTTGGAAACAGCCTAAGTGCCCATCAGTAAATGAGTGCATAAAAAAAACTGTGGTACATTTACACAATGGAATACTGTGCAGCACAAAGAAAGAAGGAATCATTACCTTTTGTGTCAGCATGGATGGAACTGAAGACTATTATGCTAAGTGAAATAAGCCAGGTTGTGAAAGACATATACCATATGATCTCACTTATAAGTGGAACATAATGAACAAAATAGAACCAAATGCATGGAAACATGCAACAGACTGACAGCTGTAAGAGAAGAGGGGGGAGGTGGAGACTGGTTGAAAGATGGTGAAGGGAATATATGTGTATGACCCATGAACTTGGACAAGGGTGTGGGAATTGACTGTGGGAGTAGGGGGTGGGCTGAGGGAGGGGGGAAAAGGGGGGAAAATTGAGACAATTGCAATAGCACAAACAATAAAATATTTAAATTTAATAAAAGGGAGCAGATTAAAAAAACAAGGTATTATATACTTTGTCCAACTAAAAAGGAAAACATCATAAACCTATGGTGGATTTATTAATCAAAGTGTTCCAACAATTAAGGTGCATCCTGCTATTTTGTTCCTGGGGAGGTTGACCCTAAATTGGTACTCCATTAAACATCAAGCAATATTTACTAAGCATCCCTTGAGAAAGGCATTTCCCAAGAGAGTACAATTTCATTCTGAAGAGTTCTGCCCATCTTCACTGCCTGCAATCCTAGGGGATGGTGTCTGTTCTCTGCAAGAAGTCAGAACTCTGGAAGCTTCCCCTGACCCTCCTGTAGTCATTTTTCAGGCAGACAGCAGCAATGAACATACACTTCTTTTCTGCCAAGTTAAAAAAGATGATTTTCCCTTTCACAACCTCTTAAAGATGAACATCAACTGTTTCACCACTTGTGATTCAACTCCATTAATTAAAATAAATACAAAGTAAAAATCTCTTTCTGCCAAGAGGAAAAGGACAGATGGGGAAGTGGAGGAGGTAGAGATAGCTGATGTCTTCTGAGAGGAAAAAAAGTGGGGAAAGAAAAACAAGAAGCATGAAATTGGGGGGTAAAGTTAATTAAGTGAGGTGAAGAGTGTTTGGATTTAATTTACAGTCCAGAGCTATTTTGGGTATCATAATAATTGCACTATTTAAAGATGAAGAGGAAAACCTCTAATACCAAGTTGGTAGGGGAGTGTTATCATCTTAAATCACCTCTCAAAATGGTAATATCTGGCCTTTGACAGTGCTTCAGACTGAACATAGCAAAAGCCTCTCTTCATTATTGACTTGTGAAAGCTATACCCCTCAACCTCCCTATGCATGCTCCTAATTGTTCATTTCTTCCTTCTTGCCTCCCATGGCCTGAAATAGACACTGGCAAGGAATACAAAAAAGGATAACATAAGTCCTTTTTCATCCCAACCTTACATGCACTGGTCTATAGAATCACACAGCTAAAAAACAATGTCTACAGCTTACAGCACACAATACCATCTCTGCAATTTACCAGAACAATGTGTATATCTAAAATCTAATCCAACTTTAGCATATAACAGCCCATACACCAAAGTGATTTGACTTCAGACAACTACACAAAGTTCAATTATAGTAGAGTGGAGCAGAGTTAATTTATAAGGTCTTAGTGGAGCTAGACAGAGCTAAGAGAGTTATGGTATAATAATTTCTGATAAATGATATGAGAAAATTCATGTTTGGCTTTGCCTGAATCATCCTTACGATTATCTCCATCATCCACATTGGGTTAATGAGATGCTGTGAGGAATCTGAGAGATTGTTTCACTGAACCAGGAAGAAACAAGGATTTAGTGAAGTCAAGTGACTTGCTCAATAGACACAGCTGGTTAGTGGCAAAGCCATGCCTAGAACCAGCTCTTCTGCCTTTGCAACTATTTGTTTTATTCTTACAACTTGACATTAATTTCAGACCATAGATGAGATTCAGGAATATATGAGGGGGCAGCTGATAGAGACTGGGAGAACTGTGTGAGGTCCCAAGGTGCCTACTTTGAAGGGGCCATTGTCCTATATACAATGTTTCTTGTATCTTGTACCTTCTTCAGTAAACGTCTCTATTTTTCATAGTACATGGCTGGATACTTTATGGACACAGCTCGTATATACGTATGCTGGGGGTTCTTCCAGTTCTTAATTTCTGGTTAATTAAGCTACTATGAAAAACCTCAGCTTTACTCATGCTTCTGTGTGCTCTCCCATTCCCAAATTTAATAGATATGGGCAGGAGGTACAATTTAAGCTTCATCAGTCTTACCTATCACTACATATCTGTCAACTTGTGAAAATGAAAAGCGGAGAGAAAAATACTCTAAGAAATAAATTGGCAAAGAAATAGCTCATCAGCAAGCCTTGTCAGCTCTACCTACGAAATAGATCCCTAATCTTTACACTAGTTCTCTTGTCTTTCCTCTAGATTACTGCCCGCAATCAGGGTTTCCCTGCAGTTACACTCGCTCCCCAGCCCCACTCAATCTCTGAAAAATATATACAAGATCAGGTATTTTTGCCTAAAGCTCTCCAAAAGCTTCTCACCACACTTATAATAAAATCCAGCTCCCTACAATGACCCCAAACTCCCCATCACCCCCTATTCATAGCCAGAATGGCCCATGGAATATGGTCATTATCTACCTCTCCAATGTTATCTCCCACCCAGAACTCTGAAGGTCACTATGTACTCTAACCCCACAGGCCTTTGTTCTGGTCCCCAATTATACCCAGCTCCTTCCCACCCAGGCTGTTTCCTGGACTTGGGAGTGCTGTGACCCCAGATTTTTCCATGGCTGACTCCAATCCATATCAGGAGCAGCCCCCACAACCCAATTTAAAGTAACACTACACACACACCCCACACACACCATCCTATCATCCTGTTTTGTTTTCATAAATTTACCTCTGTCTGAAATTATGTTGCTCACTTATTTGTACTGTGTAACAACCTGTAACCCCCAACCCTCCGAATATACACACACTTGCAGGTAAATTCCTTGGGAAGGCAGATAGTCCTTGCTGAATCCCCAATGCCTAAAACGGTATCCAGGGGATGCTTACTATTTATCAAATGATAGATTCCGCCTATCCCAAACTTTCTCAAATCTTGTTTCTGCCTTGTATTTCTAGCACTTTTTCACTATCACACTTCTCTTTGGTCTGTTCCCTTTTCAGAATTACTTTTGGTCTTCATTCTGCTTACTGCAACACTGAGGAAAACAGAAAAAGGAGCATAAAAAGAAAGATGTTAATGGTAATAGAAAAAACCCACTAGCTTATGCTACTGGCAATGGGGCAGAAGGACAAGCGAAGTGCAGTAGCATCAAAAGGAATTATGGAGTTGGCCTGTCTGTGGCCTAAAGAAAGTATCACATGCCCTATGGATACCCAGCAGTTTCCATAGGATCTGGAAATCTGCACCTTCAACCAACACCCCCAGGTGGTTCTGATACAAGCAGTCTTTGGAAACTTTGTACTCTGGCAAAACAAGGAATAGCAAGGGCCTGAGGGATGGTATTATCAGTAATATGGCTTAACCAATAAAAATATTTTTTTATTTCTACCTTGAAACTGATTCTCAAGACAAGTCAAATTCCATTTTAATTTTTGGCAAATACAAGGGGCAGACCCCCCAAAAAGCCAGAATTTATTTATTAAAAAATTGTGTATTTATTCATATATGTCTAAACTTCAGCCACCTTCAAAGTACTCTCCATCTGATGCAATACTTATTGAGACTTTTTTCCACTGCTCAAAACAGTTTTTTGAACTAGTTGATTTTGCTGCCTGTTAGTGATTCTGCTGTTTTTTTGTTTCACCACTTCCACATCAGCAAAATGTTTCCCTTTAAGCACTTTTTTCACCTGGGAAAACAAACAAACAAAAAGTCACTTGGGATGAGATTAGGTGAATGGAGGGTGGAGCATTAGGGTCATGCCATTTTTGGTCAAAAACTGAACACTCACCACAGTGTGGGCAAGTGTGTTCAAAAATCACCCATCATGACAAACAAAAGTGTTGAAAGAGTCATCAAAAAAATTCACTGAAGCCAAACACAGCCTCTCACAACAATGTCAGCTGGTACACTGATACAGATGGGTTCCTAGAACACTCACCTAGTGGGGGATGCCTGTAGTATAAGGCGCCCGCCTTCCAGAAGATAATCTTGGGCTTTTGCGGGGGGTCTCCCCTTGTACTATTTAAATTCATTGGTCTTTACAGCTTTTAACCATTTTTAAACTATAATAATAGCTACTATTATAGGACAACTACAGTGTTCTACATGGTACCCCATTGTTTTACATATATTACTCCATTTTATAGATGAGTTTCAGTTAAATAAGTAGAGCTAACTTTAAGAAGTGACAGATTCAAAAATCAAACACATTTGTACAAGTATGTCACTAAAGTCTGTGTACCATGAAGTCTATACCTCCCGATAATCACATATTAGTAGAAGTAAAACCAATATATAAAAATCCAGATTTGTATATGAAGAGAAATTTTTCTCTCAAATATTCCTCACTTTAGAAACCGACTGCCTGGGATTTCATTGCATGGTGAACTTTGACAGTACATTCAAATACATTAAAAATGGCATGGCAGTGCCTAAAAATGAACTAATCTTGGAAGTCCTTTCCTAAAACAAATAATCACCCTATCAAAATCACCAAATATTAAGAACTGAATCACTATTTAAAGATCTAACAGTGGGTCTCAAACTGGGCTGATAATCAAAAATCATTTGGGGAACAGCTTAAAAATAAAAGTTCTAGGCTTCACACTGGTTCTGAATCACAATCTCTGGGTGTGACCCCTCAAATCTTTACTTTCACAAAGCTCCCCGTGGGCTTCTGATGAGTAACCAGGGTGCAGAACAACTGTTACCCTTACCCCAGCGTTCTACAAGTGAGTAAATTGAGGATCTAAAGACATAAAAGTGGCACAGTAGACTGGAAAATCAATATCCTCCACATTTGGTGCTTTTAATACCAATTCATGCTACTGGTTTTGGTTAAACTCTATGCCCTGCAGATTACTTACCATCCTTGAGCAACTTAGTCCCTCATCTGCAAACTGGGAATAATGGTGTTTATCTCTTAAGAGTTGTTGTGAGGATTAAGGTAATGTAGTTAGCACAGTGCCTAGCATTATATAGGTTCATTATATAGGTTTCACGGTGTTCATCACAGAGGTTACACAGCTCCATAAAAAAAGCATGCCTTTTTTAACTGAAAAAGATGTACTAATCCACTCCAAATACGAAATGAACAAGAAGCCTATGTTTAACTTTGCAAGTGCAAAGGAACTTTAAACTCCTGGTTCTCACAGACCATTGTTTCTTACAGGATGCCTCAGAATAATCTAGTGAATCAAACTCTGTCTGGTGACCAGTAACCTGTATTTTTAAAAAGCGTCCTCCCTTCCCCTCCCCCGCCCCACCCCGCAATCAACCTGGTGCTTTTTAGGCAAACCCGGTTTTGATAAACAGTAGTGTACAGATTCGGTGACAACAACAAACGGCCTCCCAAGTCCCAGCAAAAAACTACTGTGCTCTGTAACCAGAAGAACAGCGTCATCAGACTCTGATGCAAACAACAGCTGGGGACAGCTGTGCAGAGTAGTCACTGTGACCACAACGGAAGGCCTCAACCCTCTCATCTAAGAAACAAAAAAATTACAAAAAGTGCCGCAGTAATCCCAGTGGCAGACAGTGCTGCGAAGAAGACCATGAGATGCTTAAGTTAACTCAAAGGCTACCTTCCCAGGAGTGAGGCCAGAGGGAAGTAACCCTGCACCGCTGACCAAGCGAGAGTGGCGTCAAAAGGTTAAGGACCTCTCGGCCCGTTCTTAGGATGGCCAAAAACTTCCACCATGCTACAGGCCACCTGCCGGAAATGCGTCACCCAAGTCTGCAGGGGATGCCGGGAGTTGTAGTTAACTGGCTGTTTTTCTTGCGCCCCAGTTCTTTTATTAAATACGCAAACACCTGGGAAGTGCAATGAAGGTCGCTTTATAGCCAACAAATCTAATCCTCCCCTTTTCCAGCTGACAGAAGGAACTCTCTCAGCGCTCATGCGGAATTTCTCACTACAAGTCCCAGCATGCTGTGCAAGGCGCTCGGAGCCCCAGCCACCGGCCACCGTCCTAAGTGTGGGCCGCAGCTGTGGGGCGTCAGGCGTCTGTCAAAGCCCGCCACAGTCCACAGGTCCGGTACCTGCTCCAGGATCGTGAGTGCCGAGTGTGGGCCGTGCGCGTGCGCGCCCGGAGGGGGCGTGAGGCGGGCGCGCCGGGTCTTTCGGAGTTCGTGGAAGCTGAGGTTAACGACAGGGTGTCCCGGGCCCCACCGGTAGTTGCGGGGCCTCGCGTCTCGCCCAGGGCTGCACGCAGCCCTGGCGGCCACCGGGGACCGCAAGGGGCGGAGGAAAGGAGGGGGCCGGCCTCGGCACTCGGAGGAACAGCCGAGCATGCCCCGAGACAACATGGCCTCCCTGATCCAACGGATTGCCCGCCAGGCGTGCCTCACCTTCCGAGGCTGTGGGGGCGGCCGCAGCGCTTCCGACCGTGGCGCGGTGCCCGGCCCCGAGGCGCCGATGCCGCAGGGCTTCCCGGAGAACCTTAGCAAGCTGAAGAGCCTGCTGACCCAGGTCCGCGCTGAGGACCTGAATATCGCCCCACGCAAGGCCACGCTGCAGCCTCTGCCGCCCAACCTGCCACCCGTTACCTACATGCACATCTACGAGACGGACGGCTTCAGCCTCGGCGTATTCCTGCTGAAGAGCGGCACGTCCATCCCACTGCACGACCACCCAGGCATGCATGGCATGCTCAAGGTGCTCTACGGCACCCTGCGTATCAGCTGCATGGACAAGTTGGAGGCAGGCGGTGGGCAACGGCAGCGGGCCCCACCGCCAGAGCAGCAGTTCGAGCCTCCGCTGCAGCCCCGGGAGCGGGACGCCATCCGGCTGGGCGTGCTGCGCTCGCGGGCGGAGTACAACGAGGCCAGCGGCCCCTGCGTCCTTACGCCGCACCGGGACAACTTGCACCAGATCGACGCTGTGGACGGGCCCGCCGCCTTCCTGGACATCCTGGCCCCGCCCTACGACCCCGATGACGGCCGAGACTGCCACTATTACCGGGTGCTGGAACCTGTCAGGGCCAAGGAGCCCTCCGGATCGACCTGTGACCTGCCCCGAGAGGTGTGGCTCCTGGAGACCCCGCAGGCTGATGACTTCTGGTGCGAGGGGGAGCCCTATCCAGGTCCCAAGGTCGTCCCTTGATCCTGCAAGCGCCCGGTAGCTCTGGGCCGAAGACGCGCCCTACACAGATCTGGGCCTGGCTGCCAGCGACCCACCACAAGGGCTCTCTCCCTACCCCCAGGCTGCCTGGGCATTGGATCTACTGGAGTGGACTGTAGTTGCATCCTCGGGAGTCTTGGGAAGCACGGGCAACTGGACTGCACCCGGCTGGCACGGTTATGGGGGTGGGGTAGGCGGGGAGGCTAGGTTGTTTTCTGGTCTGTCATTGCCACCAGGGCTTTGATTTGTGGGGAGGAGGAGATGAACATGGGACTATCTGAAGTGCTTCCATCCTAAAGCCATAATGAAAATACTCTCTGTTCCCTATTCTGTACAAAATACACTGAAAGGTTTTCTCCCTGCCTCTACCTTGGGTAAATAGGGTTTGTTTTCCCTTATGTCCTTATGCCCTTTACTTCGTATTATAGTTTTAATTTATTGACTGTGCATGACCCAGCGGGTTTGAGTTGGTTTTAGTTTAAGTCAGGTCATTGGTTAAAAACTAGGTTTAAAGAGATGAAGTACTGTCTAAAGTGAGCTGCCCTGTCTGATTAATTCGTCGTGAAAATTAAATCATTTTTCCAGAGTTGAGGGATCATCCCCAAAACATGACTATGCATGTAGAGGACACGATATTCTTTATTCCCCTTGCCCAGTAGCTACATCTGGTTTACTCTAGCAGCACCTACCAAGGAATTCTGGACTACATATTTCAGGACAAATTGTCACAGTTTATCTTCCTATGAGTCTGCAGCTCTGTGAGTTGAGCAGATTTCTTGTTGCACGTTTCACCTTTAATGCAAAAACTATGTTAACCTGAAGTTATTTTTTTCTTGTCATGGTGTAAGAGGTGATAGGGTAATTCTGTATTTTCTAACCAGAAGATTCAGAGACGCTGAATCTGCATGCTTCCAAACAACTAAATGTAAAACAACGCTAGCCAGCGGTTGAATTCCATGTCCCTGTTTACTTCCAGTGTTTTCCCGTAAAAATAGAGAAAAATGTTAATGACTGTTTAAAATTTTCTCAGCCCTAATGTTTCAGAGGGCTGGTGGTTCTAGCTGTGTTGTTGGCGGCTGTGTTCTCAGAGCCGTAGAGAGCTATTGCTTGCTTCATTTAGTATTGTTTTCTATAGGAAGAGAGAAGCACTGATGGTCAAGGCTACAGAATTGAGAATTAACTCCACTGCTGGCCATTTTAGGGTTCCAAAACTTCAGGCAAAACACTTCCCACACCCACTTTCTTTTAACAGTTGAGCTATCTGTGACTGGTTTTATTTTTTGTCATTTTAATAGGCTGAGCAGCTTGGCCCTGTTTACAAACACATCGACACTATTTGCTTCAGGCTATGGAGCACTATTTCTCTCTTTTTACTATTTATAGGATTCCTTTTTTTCCCACAAACTTTTAATTAAAACTAATTAGAAATAAACACATTAAAATTTACCCAGCTGATGTCTAAACCCTGTTGATTGACTTGCCCATGTGGCAGTCCACTTCTAATATCTGTAGTAAAGGGAGATTTGCTGTTGGTGGAAGGTGTGGACCCTTTAGGAAAAAAAGTATGTGCCTTTGCTTCTTTATGCATACTGGGTTACAGAGGCCCAAAGTGAAGGAATATCTGTTCCCAATTTTAAAAATAGAATGAAAAAAAGTAAATTCTTGATGAGTGAATTTTTTTTACTTACAAAAAGGATGCTTATTGAAGGTGATGTGCCACTGTTAAAAAACACTATGGATATAATGCCAAAAATTTTCTCCAGGGTTACTAACATTTTATGGTAGCTTCACATTGTGGTATGGTTTAATATGTCTTGGGGGCAGTTTGAAGTAGTTCTTAGTGTGTTCAGTTTGAAAAGAAGTTCTACATATGCAAATTATGATTCTCTTAGAAAAGTGTTCACCAAATGGGTTTTTGTCATAGCACAGTATGAATGTGTTTGGTTATCAATCACATAGCTACCAGGTTTGAATTATATTGTAACAAAAAGATGATTATTAAGATTGTAGATAGTAATGTGCATGTTAAATAATACAACCTGGAGTGCATTAAACTCACCTACAGAAAATTCTGGCAATGGGCCAGAAATAAAGGAGAAATTTTTTTTCCAACCTTCACTATGAAAAGTTTTAAACTACTCCAGTGTATAAGCAAACTGAATTAAAAAAAAAAAAAACTAAGGTGCTTTTTCAAAAGAAAAACTGAAATTGTCGCAGGCCAAAACAGCAATATAATATCTCCAGTTGAAAAGGAACAGTGAACTTGGTTCACTAATAAATTCTGAATAAATTAATGGGGAACACAAAATGTAATCTATTACAGTGAGCCACTAAAAAAATATTACTACAAAGGCAAATGTGCAAAACTTGCACCTTTCTGCATAAACTGTTAGTCATGACTGTCTTGATGTGCTGCTATTTGTTTCCTTGTATTCCTGCAATATACGCTGTTTTAATAACAACTGGGAAAAAGTTGTCTTCCCTATAAAGACTAATGAGCACAATGATACTAACCACTTAACTTTCCTGTTGAATAACATGCAATAACTTCCTCTCATGGGTAAGAAGTTGTCTAAATACTCCTAAAGCTTTTTAATTTTTTTGTTATATCAATGGCCACTATATCAATGGAGAGTACTGTGTACCTACCTACTACTTCATGAGAAGTGTTTTTTTACTAAGCCTGATTTGCATGGATTGAGTTTATACCAATTGCTGTTTATTAATGAAAATGGTGAGCCTCTTTTTAAAATAATAAGCATTTGTCAACAGGAGTGGGTTCTTTGACCTTTTAACACCAATATCCTTGAACTTCTCCTAAAAGTTTCATCTTTTATTCCTCCTTTTGCATCATCCCTTTGTAGGTGCCTCAGTCTTGGCATCCCAGGAGGACTCTGTCATCACTCATGTATTCCAAATGATTTGGATTTTGTGCTATGGCTCTACTGCTCAATGAAGAAGCAATACATCTTTAATTCAGGGCTCTGCTCGCTGCAATTCAACTCTAGCCTGAGGGCAGTAACACTCTTGTAACTCTCCTGGCCTGAACTCCGGGACTACTGATCCCTTCCGAGCAGAGGCATCTGCTGTCAACGAAGAAAATCATACGTGAAGTCCCATATAAATACTGAATCTTCAGATCCAGGGATGTTTACATTTCTGGATTAAAATCAGTGTACTTACGGAAAATAAAGGCATGTTTGAAATTGCTTAGAGGTAAATCTTACTTGACTAGTGCAAAATGGAGAAGGAAAATACTGCTATAGTGACTTTATTGTGATTACTGTTGAAGGTTCATGGTCTATACTGTAAGATTGTGTTGTGGTAAAAAAGGGTGACCTGCAGGATCTAAAGTTTATTTCCTTGAGAGTGAGCTTTGAAATAGTCTGAAACATATCTGAAACTATTTAATGTTTAATCCTACTATTTTGCTGCAACAGAAAATATCTTTTCATTTAACCTAAGAAAAATAAGCTAGTACAAGAAAAAATACTTCATCCACACATGCAAGAATCTTTGGACTTAAGTATTTTCTTGTCTTCTACAGTAAAATTTGTTTGTTTGGACTGGAGGCATAAAGGTACTTGGAGTGATGTTGACCATTCTTTCACACACACACGTTGTCTTGGACTATTAAAATATCACTACAGCTATTTTTAATAAATATATACCAAACAAGGTGCTTTAATTTCATTAGCAGGATATTGAAATTAAATAGCCTGTTTATGAATAATTTAAGATCTTAAAGATTTAATAGATCTATTTTTAATGTGCACTGAACCATCTCAAATGCATTATAGTCTTTACAGAGTTACTCTCCAGAAGTTTATTTTTAATAAGAATTCCAAGTAGCAGCAGAAACATCAATAATACAATTACTCAATAAAGCACTGAAAATAATAAGGAACAGACTTGGCTTTATATACTTTATTTCTTGAGTAAAAAATAAGATACCTGTGAAAAGTACCTGAATGTTTCAAGCCAAAAATAAAATCTGATTAAAGATTGTTGAAATTGAGGAGTAAAAGCCACAAGTTTGACTCTGAAACAACACCTTATGGTATGTTTTACTACTTGACAAGGCCCATGTCAGGGTAAAAGTAATTATGTAACCAATTTGAGTCATAAAATGTACGTAATCTTTTTCTAGTCTGTTGCTTTGTAAACAGTTTTTTACATTTTGACTGAAGCTGCTCTGAAATTAAAATTTGGCAAGACAATTACAGATCTTATAAACTGTAGGTGTGCTATATTTTAATATAATGAAATTTTGGTAGGAGGGAATACTTCATTAAAACAATTGTCAAAACATGGCATTGTTTTATACATATTAAACTAGATTGGCCAAACAAGGATGATAATATGCTGACAAACTAGGAAATAAGAATTTAACAGAGTCACACCAGTCACTAGAACAATCTGACACTGAAGGTTAGAAACTTCCATTTAGTAGTTACAGAAAAGTATTCTACATCTTTAAATTTTGGCAGAAAAGAAATAAAAGGATTAATCATCTCCACATACTAGATCTCAAATCCTAGTGTTGGTAGGGCAAAAAGTAGTTCCCAGGAGTAGCTGTTACTGTTGAAATGCAGGCCATGAATCATCAGCCAGGACACGGGACAGTTTGTGGACGATGGAGCTGAAGAGTGGGCACTCTGGTGTTAACACTTGAGCGGGGATCTGGAGGCAGTGGATGAGGCTACATCTTCAGGCTCAATTTTAGAGAAAGGTGGCTTAATAAAGACAATCGTTTGCTTTGTATGATAGACAACTTTTTTTGGTGACTTAATATTTTAAAATTACTACAAAAGGCTCACTGTGAAATGAACCCTACAATGTACTTTTGCTAATAACCATTATCCAGTATCATGGAGGACATCTGCCTATCTAATTCAAATTTTCTTTGAGATTTTAAGGAAGGTGTACACCTATGTTATCTAATGAGCTGAGTATTTCAGTAATCTCTAGACCCAATAAACATATGGCAGATTCATGATCCTTCCAAATATAGGAGTACTTGGGCAGAGAAATGAGTCCCCGGTAATTCCTCTGGCAACCCGTTAATGCTGTCACCGGCATGTCTGAGTGCATTTTTGATCTGAAGAGGTGATAGCACTTTTCAAAAAGTTTTGTGTGGTCATGAGACTAATCCAAGAACCTGAAAGTCATTTCCAGCTTGACCACACCACCACACTTTCCACAAAGCTACATTTCGTCTTGAGTTCCTGGCCCTGGTCAGGGTTCTGAAAGCAGTTGCAAATGTGTAGTCTCCGAGTGGGCACTTGTTTGTAAGTATTTATTTTCCAGAGCCCACTCAGGAGCAGAGAGAAGCTATAGGCTGTTATGGAGGACGGAACAATGAGTCAAAACAACGCCTCCCCATTTTTACACTAATGCATTGGGGAAATCCCCAGAACACTAGCGTTTGATTATGAATGGAGATTGCTTTGGGGTAAGAGGGCTGCTGTTGAAAGGCCAGCAAAGAAAACTTGGATATCCCAGCTTGGTCAGAGCACTAAAAATCACTGGATGCACTATTAAATTCCCACCAGAAAATCTTTCAGAAATGATTTCTAGAGCAAAAAAGTATTGTTGAAAAGGATTTATTTACACCATAGTCATAAAACATCCAGTATCTGAACTTCAGTTAGTGGTTTTATGTTAGACTAAAATCAATTATGTTTCCACAACTATTAAGAGCTAATAACCAAACAAGTCAGCTCCGGTAAGCTCCGGTAACATTATTTACATTCTTATCTGCAATTTGACTACAAAGGTAACACTTTTAAGTCACAAAACAGAGCATACAAAAATATACTTTCTAAAAAAAATTCCAAATATTAATAGGCAGATATATACAGCCATACTAAACCCAGGGAGTGACTTTCATTTCCATAGTAAGGCAACCCATTTACATGCAGACCCTGTAACATTGTCTACATCACACAAGGCACCAAGGACACTTCCAACACAATTGCATGCATCCTAGTTTCAGAGAATATATGTACATCCCCTTTTAAATAAGTTAACCTCTGACTCATTTCAAGAGGTTATAAATGCTTTTTTTTTTTTCCCAAAGGTTCAGAACTTGGAGAACAGTGCACATCAAAAATACACAAAATCTGAGTGGATATACACTGCAAAAATAGTCTACATTTCTCAACTCAAAAAGGAGCAGATATTGCTATGTCCCTCCTATCACATTGCACTTCTGTTCTCTGAGTTTATAATACATATTGCTTAAAGGGTTGAGAGGACTAGATAAGCTTTGATTCACTGTCCTAGGGCCACAGAATGCAGCACAAAGACCATGCTTTACTCACTGTACAGTGTCCCCCAAGTAAGTCCCAAGCCATAAAGTGCACATCAGTTTTGCTTCTTGTCTTTGCTGTCCCCACCTGAAGGGATCAGCATCTCCCAACCTACTGTAGAAAATGTCTCAGGTCAACTCTGACATTCAGAGTCAACAACCTGTAATTGGTCAAAATTAGAAAGGGGAGCAAAACCTAGTCAAACAACCCTCTAAAGCAGGGTTAGCCCTCAGCCCACTAGGCCAAGGACCCCCAGCAAACCCCCTTAAGAACCTCCCCATGATTTGGGGGTGATTGATAGTCAACTCACCAAAGAGAGACTAAGATAGGCTAACGTTTAGGAAGGACCTGCTTCTAAGTGGAAAGGGGGGCAGTGCTGGGCTCCACCAAGGCCTTTTGCCCAATGAAGGAAGGCAAGAGAGGGTGGTAGTGTTTGTTGTGCAGTTCCAGTGGACCAAGGGCCTCGGGGCCCTCAAGGAGCTGATGTGTCAGCCTGAGTCTCTCGTCTCAAGGTGTCCTGGTCCTAGAGGAGCAAGTGGCCAGGGAGCCTCCAATAGTGCTGCCGTTGTTGCACAGGGGCACTCCAGCCTGCGTGCCCCCGGTGCACGACGCTGTAGAGGCCGCTGGCACCGATGAGGAGGGGACACTGCTTTTGCGCTCCTTCTGTCTCAGGTGGATCTTGGTGTGGCGCTTCCTCTCATCACTCCTGGCAAACTTGCGGCCGCAGTAGTCACAGGCAAAGGGCTTCTCGCCAGTGTGGGTGCGGATGTGGGTAGTGAGGTGGTCACTGCGGCTGAAGTTGCGCATGCAAATCCGACACTGGAAGGGCTTGTGCCCGGTGTGGATGCGGATGTGCCGCGTCAGCTCGTCCGAACGGGAAAAGCGCCGGTCACAGCCTTCTGCTGGGCAGGGGTAGGGCCTCTCATGCACTGGCGTCTTGCTAGGCCTGTTTGGGTACTTGCGAGGCCTCAGAATGGGCCGCAGCGGCAGATGGTGGGGGTTATAGGCAGCGGCAGCGGCTGCTGCTGCTGAGCTGCTGCCAGGCAGCCGGGGTCCCTCACTGCCTCCACTGGTCCCTGGCCCTGTAGCCCCAGCACTTGGGCCCCCCAGAGTAAAGTTGCGGATGGTAGAGAGTGGAGTAAGTGGAGGGGGGACTCGCAGGGAGTCCAAGGGGCAGGGAAAGGGCTTTCGGTCTGGGCCAGCTGTACCATGTAGGTCTCTCTGGCACTGTGATGGGAAAAATCCAGGATAGTCTGGGATCATGGGGAAGAGACCTGGGTCCGTGGTTGGCTTGGGGGATGGGTAGGAAGGAGGTGGTGGGTAGGCCAGAGAGGAGGAGGTGGAAGTGGTGGGTGCTGACAGGAACGCTGAGGGATCCTGGTAGAGGTCTCCTGCACAGCCAGAATAAGGAGGTGGCGGTGGTGGAGAATAGAGGTGGTCCAGGTCAGGCTGGGTCTGGGACATGGTGCACACACCCAGGTGTCCTGTGGCCAGTGGGTTGGGAGAGGCAGACGTGACGCTAGATGAGGCTGTGGTCGAAGCTGGGGAGGTGACCCCTTGCAGGATGCCTGCACTCACAATATTGATGATGCCTTCTGGGTAGCAGCTGGCACCAGCGTACTGGGGGTCAATGGAGAACTTGCCCATGTAAGTGAAGGTCTGGTTTCGGGATGCAGAGACGGGAGCAAAACTGCTGGGATATGGGAGATCCAAGGACCTCTTCTCTCCAGTCATGTCAATGTTGATCATGCCATCTGGGGAAAAGGAAGAATAGAGTTGGAACAATGAGAATGCAGCCAAGAATTCCTTCTCACCCCTTCTCACACGGGTCCATTCCCAAGGCCTAGCAACTTAGCACTTTTCCCCCTAGCACAGGTGGGGAAATCGCTGTCTACAGGCAGTAAGAAGAGCCTAGCCCGATATCCCACTGTGGTAGCCAGCACAGTCTGGGTCTCAAACTACCACCAGGAAAGCAAGATGAGCTACTCCCAACTCCCCACACACAGCCATCTGTGGCTCTAGTCCCCAATAAAAACACCCAATAATAGCAACAACAGTATTAAAAAATTCCCCATCTGCTTGGAACTTCTTTCCTTCTCTTTTGCTTAGGAGTCCCACGGGTAGGGCGCCCGGCAGACACCGCCCAGGCGTCTAATCCAAGCCCGTGCAGCAAAGGTGCCCAGCTCTACAGGCGAGCCCAAGAAGGGGCCCGTGCCTTCCCTCCCTCCCTTTCTTGCAGCGCTTCTATTGAAGGCTGCTTGCTAGAGGGAATTCCGCGCTGCGGTGGAAGGAGTTTATAGGTTTCCTTTCCCTCCCAACCTTGCCCCACAAACGCGCGTTCCCGCCCAGCCCGAGCTCAGTGGCGGGGCTTCGAGAGAGGCTCCGGGGTCGCGGAAGACCACTTTTCACCGCGCCGCCAAGAAATCCAACGGCACCGGTGCCTCCGCAGGTCTCCCTCCGCAGCCAAGGAGCGGTTTCCCGCCGTGTCCCGCCCTCCTCCTCCGACCCCTCCTCCCCTCCTTGCCAACCCCCTCAACTTCGCAGGCGGAGCGCAGGTGGGAGCGCTCCTTAAGGCCGCCAGGACTGCGCGTTCGCAGACTTTCTCCGGGTCTGCTCTGCCTGGAAACAAGCAGCGGACTCCTTTGGAGCTTCGCCGCCGCTCGGCTCGCTCCTCCAGAGCCCCGAACTTTCTCCTCACTTTGCCCCTACCCCAGGAGAGGGCAGGCCGAAGTGCCGCCGGCAGAAAGCCCTGCACAAGCCCCAAAATGTGGTTGTGCACTTCTCTCACCCCCGAGTCCGCTGGGGCCTGGGAGCGCGCGGCGCACGCACGCCGGCTCCCTGGCGACTCGGTACTTCTGTCAGCGCGCCCAGCTCCACTACCCGATTCCCCGTTCCCGCGGGGCTTCTCCTGCACCAATTCCAGGCTTCAAAGCCAGTTCGATCGACATCATCCACCTCGCGCCCCAAACCTTTCCTCTAAGTCCTGCACACGCACGGCGCCCCAACTATATACCCTACAAGCTGCGTGTGTCCCGGCCCGAGAAGGGACCACGCGGCTTACCTCCGGCCACTCCGTTCATCTGGTCAAAGGGGCCTCCCAGTTCGGCATTGGGGAAGATGGTCACCGACGTAGCAGCGAGGTCCTCCACCGGGTAGATGTTGTCAGACAGCTGGTGCACAAAACCACTGAGAGTTACTGGAATTTTGTCTACGGCCTTGGCGGTCATCATTTGCTCTTCGCACAACCTGGAGACCCAACTCCCTCGCTACCTGGAGTGTCAGAGAAGCCGTTTTGGAGAGGGGTTGGACCGAGCCTACGTTGGTATCTCCTTTGGCCCTCCACACTTAAAAGTAACCACCAAAAAAAAAAGAAGGAGAAGAAAAATCCAACAGAAATAAAACTAGCAAACAAGTTGCTATATTTTTAAGAAAGAAGAAAAATGGCTATTTGCCACTGACTCTCTCCTGTGCCCCGACTGGGAAGCCAGGAGTTGGTGGTGTAGTGTTATTATAACAGTCAGTGTGTCCCCTCGCCGAGCTATTAATCAATTGCTGCTCTCCCCGTGAGATGGAAAGTGTTGGTGTAAGTATTTATGGGCAGGTCCTCAATGCCCGTGACGTCGCTGCCCATATATGGACTGAGGAACAGGGCTGGGCCAGGAGGCATTTGCCGTCACATGGCTAATTTGCATACAGGATCCGCAGCCAGGGCTCCACCGAGCTTGCAACTCCCGGCTCGCAGCCCGCGAATATCCACCAGGGTCTAGAGCGCGCGACCCTAGCCGCAGGTCGGGTCGAGGACGCGGAGGGGCGGGGGGGTGGGGGGGTTGGACCTGGTGGGGAAGGGGCGCGCCGCGGCTCTGGCGCAGGCTACTAGGGTAGAGCGAGTGGGTCCAAGCTACGGCGCGGCCCCTTGGGGCGGGGAGGAATTCCGGTTCTCCGGGACTTTCCAAAAAAGGCGAAGATCCGGTACCGGCGGCTCCGCCTCCCCAGACCTTGTTTGGGAGCCATTCCGGAAAATTAAACTTCGGAAAGAAACCGAGCGGAGCCGAGACACTACAGTCAAACCCCTACTCACTTTCTTGGCAGCTGAAAACCGCAAGCAAAGGAGGCAGCGAAGAAAAAAAAAAAAAGCTTCATGCATTCACGGAAGCTGACTGCTTTTTTCTGAATTACTTGGTGGAAAGAAGTGGCTGATGATAAGAGTGAATGCGGTATTGCTTTTTTGGAAAGTCTGTTCTATTTATACAGGAGCGAAAACGGAACAGGTTTTGAGTTGTTTGTTTGTTTAAGTATTCTGGGCACCTGAGGATGGGGGAGGGGTGGTAAACCCTAGGAGGAAAAGAATAACTAGGGAGCTTCAAGAGAAATCCTGCCGGAGACAACCCCCCTTCTCTGCCCGCGCTCTCCCCACCCCACTTCAGCTGCTGTGCGAAACGGGCGCCCTGCCCGGCGCGTCTGGGCGGTCGGCTGTGTGGGGGCGTCCAGATGGAGGCTTGGACATTCACCCTGCCCCGCCACGCGCGCGCGCGCGCGCACACACACACACACACACACACACACACACACGCTGCACTTCCGATACATATACTCCTGCCCCCGCTGCCTTCTTCACACACCCACTTGCACACTTTATGCTACACACCTCTCTGTTGACATCCAGCAGGTGCCCCAGCCTCGCCGACAGGCAGAGCGAGAGCCGGGGCTTGCTGAACAGAGTGCTTTTCGAAGACACCCATCCTCACCTTACTGCCTGTACGGACTCACTGCTACGGCAGCCCTCTTACCCCACAGAGCCTAGACTCCGGAGGTGCGCTCCGTCCGCACGTGCTCTACTCTAAGATACACATATTAGAAGGCATATTCTCCCTTTTCCTTGTCAGGAGTCACCTGGGTGAGCCCAGAGAGGACCTGAAAGCAAACAGCATCGCTAATGCCAGTTCTGAGTCACCATTCACCCCACACGAGTCTCCCTTTGCGAGAAAAGAAAAAAAAAAAAAAACCACCTGACTCACATGTAAACCTTTCTGTTTAGTGCCCAAAACAATTTTTAAAAACTTTTCAAAAGGTCCAGGTAGCGGCGGGCTTCTGGCTCACTGCACGCACCGCTCCTATCTACAAGAGCACCCCGGCCAGCACCGCGGCAGCTCCGGGCGTGGCCCGGGGCCGTGGAATACTTGTCACAAGTGCTCAAGCCTGGCGCGCGTCGCCGCCTGCCTGGCCCTTTCCCGCCCCAAAGCCGCCAAAACCTGGGATGTAGCGCGGGCGCAGCCTCCAGGGCCCAGCCCGTCCCTTTTCTCCCCCTGGTTCAAGACCGCACCAGCCTCGCGGGGGCCACGGCGCCACGCCGTGGAGGAAGCACGGAGCTGCAGGCGGCACTCCCGCGGCTCACCTGCCGCGACCGCAGCGGCCGCGAGCCTGTTCCCGCCGGGCCCCCTGCTCGGAGGTCAGATCACCAGGACGGCTGTGAGCGGCCTCTGCTCCTCCACCTGGGCACTGCTTCTCCCCTTGCTCGCCTCGAAATCTGTTCGGCGGCCAGCCATATTCCTGACTTAAAACGCCCAGAAAAATTTTTGGAAAGTTTCTGGCTCGTGCTGCGCGCTTTTCCCATTGGAGATAAAAATAAAAGGAAATCGGAAGGAAATCGTAGCAAGGTTAGCACCCTCGTAGGTACCCCACCCTCGGCAAAAATATGCAAGATCCCGTTTCTTAAAAAGAAAAGAAGGAAAGAAAACTGCGCTCTTACCACGTGCGCCAGCCCGTTCCGTCTGCGATCCGGCCGGTCCCGCGGCCCCCGCGCAGACCACCGGCAAGACGACGCCTCGGAGGGGAGCCCGACTCGCATCTCCAGCCCCTGAGTCCGAAAAAAGGGGGGGAGTAACCGAGTTATGTAAATGTGGGTCGTGGCAGCGGGGTTCGGGTTACGGCCCCCGCCAGCCTCCGAGGTGAGGCATCCACCGGCGGTGAGCGCGGGCGCCGCGACAGCTAGCGCTTCGCTCCTCTTCATGCACGTGGGCGGGCAGGCGGGCGAGTAGCCAGGGCCGCCCCGCGGCGGGCGCTGCTGCCAACCCAGCCGGCAGCCACCAAGCACCGCCCCGAGGGGGAGCTCCTGGATGTCCCGAGTGCCCGGGTGAGCAAGGCGCCCAGGGCAGGATGCAGGCTGGGGGCGGCCCTGGCCAGGGGGAGCCGCGCGGTTTTCGGCTTCTCCCTTCCGGAAAGAGGAGGTTGAGTCGGGGGTCAAAAGGGGGAGGAAATGCCAGCGAGGAGGGGAAGGCTTGCCTGGTTCGTCTGAAAAGCAAGTTAGAGTAAATGGGAGTGACTGATCCTCTGGAATTATTCGGAGTTTTCCAACAACTGAAACCTCCCTTAAGAGCTTCACCACGTCAAGCCCGCAGCGTGTCAGGAGTGGGTTGGGGGCAGAGCCAACCAAGAGCTGCAGAGAGGCTATGCGGGCTCCCGGGAGGGTGCCTGGGCCCAGTTTTGGGAGGCCTTCCCTGAATCTCCTCTGGAAACCGGTCAGTAGATACTTACTGTTACCTTCCTTCCTTTTTCTTTTTCTTTCTTTCTTTCTTTCTTTCTTTCTTTCTTTTTTTTTTTTTTAAATGAATGTAATGGAACAAAGTCTAGGCACACTCATGTAAAGCCAGCCATCCTGTGGACAGGTAATAAATTCAGAAAGCTAAAGTGACTTGCCTAAAGACACGCAGCTGGTAAGTGGTGGTGTCCAAACTTGCAACCAAGTCTTCTGACCAAGTACACTGCTCTGGTTGCTACATCTTTCACTCAGGAAAACCCAGTTCTGGAAGTGCAACAGTTCTTTGAGGACTGGAAGCCTGGCTCAGCCCACTAGGGAAGAAGCAGGTTGCCTTCTCCAACTTCATCTCTTGTCTCTGGCATTTCTGAGGAGAAGAAAGCTGAGGTCAGGGCTTTCAAAGGCCAAGGGACAAGGGACTAACATGAACGGACACACACACACACACACACACACACACACACAAACCCGCGAAGGGAGAGTTAGAATTCGTGGGCATTCCAGACCTATGTTATGGATGGAGTGACTGGGTCAGCACAAAACCAACCTACTAACCAGTCCTGTAAAATAAGAGAAGCCAACCCCACAGTATCCTTCCTAGAGGAAAGAACTGAGAAAAGAAATAGGTAGAGACAGGGGAAAGTTCCAAAGTTGTTTACAGAGTAAGATACTGTGCTGGGAAGGGGATTGGGGGAGGAAGGAGGAATGTGGCAGCTGAATAGAGAAATGTAACCTACCATGGTCTCTAGTGTTAGGCCCTTGAACTTATTTTGATCAAAAATGAACAACTAAATGCCATTCTTTAAAACTGAGTTGTCAGAATGCCCAGGTATATGGGATGCTCCATGGTTTACCAAAGTTATTAAAAGAGTGGTAACTTGATGTCACATTCTAATTTGCTTTGTCCTAATTCCAGATCCAGAAAATGAAAAAAGAAGGAAGCATAGGAGCCCTTTAGTAGACGTGCCCCTAGGGGAGGGGAATTAGGTAAGGGTGAGGAGCAGGGCAAGCAACCTGAAGGTCCTGGCTGGCCCTCAGAGTCCCCTTTGTGAGTAGTTGCAGCTTCTTATTTTTTTTCCCCACCACAAGGACTGAGAATCACAATGAGTGATGAGATGTTATAAATAATTTGATAACATTTGCATTTTGATTTATTAAGAAACATTTTGAACATCCACTTGTCATTTTCACCCACTTCCATTCTAATACTGCTACTACTGGAGTGGGAAACAAAGAATTGCTCTTAACTGTGGACACACACACACAGGGTGTGGATATGAACTTAAATGGTGTAGGACATACACATCTCAGTAAAAGTCAGGCTAATTGCCAAATCTGCCATCCAGCCAACTCTTTCTTAAAGGTGCCCCAGTGCTGAGAAAACTGATCAATGGTTCCCTACATTTAGCAACTCCCTATGAATCTGGTAATCCCAGAGGCTATAAACCAAACCCAGATTATGCCTGAGAGAAGCATTGCATCACATCAGTCAAATGTGAAACTGAAGTCATGTTTTATTGGCACAAATAATCTGGCCAGGAGGAAATAAGACCCTGTGATCTTGCTTTGTTGCAGCAGCAACACTGGTCTAAGCTGAGGGTATTCAGGTTCCCTTTAGGATGAACTATCACTAAGTTGACAAATATTTCTTGACACATCTAGTATGTGTCAAGTGCTATGCCAAACCCTGGACATACAATGGTGCCTAAAACCAGGCCCAGTTCCTGCCCCCTCAGAGCTTGTACTCAATCATATGAATATACAGTTGCAAATAATGGTACCATATGACTCTAATGAAGGAAGAGGACAAAGGACCTAGCCAAGTCTAAGAACCCGAGGAAGGTTTCTCTACGTGGACAGTGATCTGAAGCATGTGCAAGAATTGGGGGAAGGGTGGTGGATGGGGAGGGAGACAGAGTAGGTGTGGAAAGACCCTGAGGTGAGAGGAAGCTAAGTGCATCCATGGAGTAAAGAAAGTGCAGTGTGGGTGGAAACTTTCATGCCACCTTCCAAGCCTAGTACACTAGGGCTGAGGGTAGCCAGTACTGACAGCCTGCTTGGAAGCACCCATCCCCCAGAATATTTTAACTTCTACAACTCTCTTTTTTTCTGCCAGTATCTTTTCTGCTAATGACAATGGCATTATAATTTTTACATTTGATATTTATTTTTAGCATTCGGCTTCTTCAAATGAATGAGAACATGTCCATAGGATTTCAGCAAGAAGAGAGAATATATACAGAAATGATTATTGACATCAGCATTGTTTTTCAGTGACAGTCTTAATGAAATAATGAAGTGTTATTTCATTAAGGAGATGACAATGTAAATTTTGTCCCATTTAAAATGAATAGAGTAAGCCTGGCCAGGTAGCTCAGTTGGCTAGAGCATTGTCTTTATATGCCAACATTTTAGGTTTGATCCCCAGTTAGGACACATACAAGGATCAACCAATGAATGCATAAATGAGTGGAACAATAAGTTGATCTCTCTCTCTCTCTCAGATCAATAAAAAATAATTTAAAAATTTTTTAAAAGAATAGAGAAATACAGCTTTCTAGTAGAAACATGTCAAATCTACAGATCATTTTATCATTGCTGACAAAAAAATCAAAGGTAAATCAATGTATTATTTATCACAATTGTTTAAGACAAGGAAAATGTCAACCTGGCATCCAGGTTCAAAAGTAATAATATGTCAGTCTGATCACAAAGGCTGGAATCAAGATCTCCATTCCAAATCACACATTTTTATACCTTTACCTTTTAAATCTTTCAACTTATACAGTTAATTTATGAAAAATGAAGTTACCTATAAGGAAATTCCTGGATTTTCTAATGCATATATCACTAGCCTGCTTACAGATTATAGAGAATAATTTTTCATTTTCTAAATAATGTCAGGTTTCCCATAGAAGCTTTGTTCGTGTCTGTAGAAAAGGGTGGGAAAAGTAAGTGAATCCAATTGTCAGAGTAGCTGTTTTGCAGCATGTAAGCCAAAAAAGAAAAACACACACACAAAATTTCATATTTTAACTGAATTATGTTGATAAGAATAGTCACCACTTTTTGTGTTTCAGATTGTGAGCTCCGGAGGCTCATATGGCCTGGGTTCAAATCCTGACTCAACCTTTACCTGGCTATGTGGTTTTAAACAAGTTATGTAAATTCTCTGTTCCTCAGTTTCCTCATCTGTAGGCTGGACAAAATCATTCTACATATCTCATAGGTGTATTGAGGATTAAATATGGTGATATATGTAAAACATATTGCACACTGTTTGGTACATGGTAAATATTCACTGATTGTTAGCTATTAAATTGTTACTACTATTGAATATCATTTTGAAGACAGACACTGTACTATGTTTTTCTAGGTTTATTGTTTTATTCCTCACAATCACCTTGAAAAGTAAGGCTGTTTATTCTTATTTTACAGATGAGAGAAGTGAGGCTCAGAGAAGAAACAGAGCTTCCCCAAATTTACACCAGAAGTTGCAGGGCCAGAACGTGAATACTGGTCTCTTAATTGCCAAAGCCCACATCATCGTTCAAGTACATAATATAATGCAGAGCAACCTATAGCAGATAAGAGCAAGAGCAGCTGTATTTCAAATATTGAAATACATTCATGATACTTATTCCTGAATTCTGAGTTTCAGCTTTCAAGAATAACAATGATAGAATTACTGAGGAGGTTTGAGTTTAGGTTGTAAGGAGAAAAGGCAATCCAGAAAGCAGTGGTTATTTGCATGTAATTTATAGCAAGCTATACTCTTGTAGAAAATATTGAAACTTCAAAAGCCATGTTCCACAATAATAATAATCTAATTGACAGAACATCTATTTTTTCCCAGAGAGATCAAAATGCATACCAATAATACTGTTGTTTTCCAAGGAGGTTTGAAAATGTGGAATAGAAATTTAAAATTTAGGAGGAGTGGGTTCGTGAGTGGCCTGAAAAATCTGGAGATAGTGCTCCATAAGAGACATTCAAAAAGAGAGAGAGAGAGAGAGAGAGAGAGAGAGAGAGACATTCATAGCCTGAGTGAACCTATTTAGGGGACTTGCTTTAGGCTATTATCTCATGTAGTCCCTAGTCTGTTGCTTTTTCAACTCCAGTATAAATTCCTCCAAGACAGGGACCTCGAAGTATTGTCACTGTCTGTATTCTAACAAGCAGAGTTCTGGATAAGAACCCAATATATATCTTCCCAGCAGTGAGAAGGAATGAGGCCTGGCCCCTCTGAGATTTTATATGCTATCTCAGTGATTTTCAACCAGTGTGCCACAGCAGGCAAACTGGTGTGCCACAGGAGTATTTAAAACATGCAATGCCTGACTATTAGTCAGGGGCACTGACCTCTTTTCCCTTGGATTGTCTAATTTAAAAAAATGACAACAGCCAGCACAACAATAGCCATCCTGTGTGACTGAGCCAAAATTGTACCTACTTTGTCAGATCGGCAGAAAATATATTTTTTGGTGTGCTGCAGAATTTTAGTAATTAATCTATGTGTGCCATAAACTAATGAAGGGGTGAAAAGGGGTGAAAATTGCTGAGCTATCTTGTCAGAGGACTCATAACCAACTAATTCCACCCAGCCCATGACTTATCACCTCTAATGATTTCTCCAGGAGATGCTGGAGTTCAGAGCCAGGGCAAGGACCCCAGAAAACATCCTCTGAAGGATTTGCCCTCAGATATACCTTTTTTGGCAATTTAAATTATGAAATTCTGAGCTGCCACCCTCTGTTGTCAGTGTAGCAAATGCCACTGAGGTAGTGGCAGCCAGCAGTGATGACCACTGTGGAGACATGTACCCAGAAGTCCCTGCTTCCTGACACTCCCCACCCTGTTCAACCACATACTACTGGTCACAGATGCAGGACACTGTAAGCAGCTGGGGAATGGAATGGACTCAGGTCAAGGAGCCCAAGACCCGCCTTCCAGTTCTGCCTCTGCCTCTTGGGTTGGTGGTTGATGCTGGAAGGAATCAGCTGAGCTTTCCATACTCACATCACTCTAGTCTTTGGTGGCAGCCTTTGGAGACAGGCTGTTCTTTTTCTGTATCTGATGATAATTGTTAACTGTATGCCACATAGTTGTAGAGACACCACATCCTCTCACATCTGCCCAGAATTTTAAATGGCATCCCAAAAGTCCACCGTGTTTCTAAAGAGAGTAAGTTTTCACTATTTGGAGTGAGAAAGGTGGTCGGGGCAGCAGGAAAGGGTTGGTTAGAGGGCAGGCCTGGCTTTGGGTGCAGCACTGTGTAATGGAAAAATCACTAGATTAAAGTCAGGCTCAGTGGTGTCTCTCCATTATGATAATGTTTCCGATAATAACAATGGCTAATATTTACTGAACATTTGAGGGAACTAAGCACTCTGTTGACTATGTTACCTTATGTCTTAGTCTACCAATCACCCCATGAAGCAGATATTACTCTTTACACTTTGCAAATGAGGAAACTGAGTCACCAAAGCCCAAGCCACAGAGCTAATTAAGTGGAAGTGCCAAGATACAAACCCAAGCAGACCAACTTCATTGCTTATACTCCCAGTACCTACCCTCTCCACCCTCCCCTGTGTAACTAGACAAGCCACTTAACCTCCCTGGGCTTCAATTTCTTCATTTTTACATTGGGGCTGGGCATGCCTGCCTCAAATGCCCTTGGCCAGAATACTGTGGTAATCAAAGGAAGAGGATTAAGAACGTGTTCTGAAAAGCAGGACACGCACGCACTGCAAATCTAATTATCTCCCAGAACGATTGTTTGGGCTTCTGGACCTTCAGTGACAGCAGTGAATGTAGACTGGGATGAGACTGGAGGACATGTTTGTGATTCCAGGACAAGGACAAGGCACCAACAATTAAACTGAACTTCTAAACTGTTTGCTAGCTGATCATTCCTAAGCCCTTCAAAGTGGCCTCTTTTTCTCTCCTCATACTGGAGGGTAGTCCAGATATCTGTGTGTTCCTTTTTACCTGGAGGTGTGGTTGGGGAAGTTGACCCCAGAGGCTTTGGAACAAGACCCTGGCAGGTCTGCTTCTCCTGATGCTAATAACAGGCCTAGACACATGATCACACTCCTTCTTGAATCCTAATAATTAACTAGAATGCATGTTTCTGCTCAAGGGCTGTTGTGCCTGAGACAATATGGTGGTTACAATGCAATCACCACTGGTCACAGAACAATTTTAATCAATGCCCTTGTAAGCACATAATCAGAGCCTCACCCGAGACCTGGCAACTCCCAGTCTTTTAGAATTAGAAAGTTTGCTTTTGAAAAATATTATTTAGGCAACAGCTTGTAGAAATTTCTAAAAGAAAGAAAGCAGGGTAATTTAGAGCCTTTCTTCTCTGCTTTGATTTTATGAAACAAGAGACACCAAAAACATGACCAAAATGACCGTTTTAGTCTTCATCTGTTACTGAGAAATCTTCAGGATGGAAGGTGTCTTAACAGGACACTTTTTCCCTTGCCTTTCCTATGTTTCAGGCTTTTCAGCACAAAGCTCACCCATAGAATGCCAACTTGAATGGAACGTTACTCCCAAAATAAAAAATGGAAGCCCCCCCCCACACACACACACGTGCGCGAGCATGTGGTAAATGCTAGGTGGTTCCAGTTGACCCGGAGTGGGCTTGACTCCCTTTATCTATGCATGTTTCCTGGGGTCTGGAAGCCACTGCTGTGATTTATGGAGCAATCCCACAACATGCTAGGGATCGGGCTGCTTGGGTAGATGAACCAGAGAGCACGTGGATGCATAGGGACTGGCCTGTTTTGCTTCGAAATGCTGGTACAAGCTCATAGTGTTCTGTTAATTTATTCATTAAGAACTTACTATACACAGGTACTGTGCTAGGTAGGTGCTTGGGATGCATTAGTGAGCAAAACTACCTGTCTTCATGTAGCTTACAGCCTGAAAATTCTTGTGAATTTGATTCCAAGAACCAAAAAATGGAAAACCCAGTTTGTAGTATCTTCTCTTGTCCTCAGCTAAAATCACTCCTAACCTACCCACACTCAGGTACAAATCTCTCCTAAGATAATCAGAGAGAGAATACCACACTCGCTTTAGTAACACATTCTGGTATTCACTACTCTTGCAAGACATTCCTCAGAGATAAAAAGCACCCCTTTTTATTATGCATTTTATTTGTTGTTCCCCCCTCAGGAGACATGAAAGAAGTTAGTCATGATATTCTGAGTAAAAACCAGTCATAGGCTGGAAGATAGCCCTCAACCTTTTTTGTTTAATGTGGAAAAATCTGTTTCTGTAGCCTGTCCTTAGAATTTTTGCCTTTTGATCCTTTTACTATCCATGTCAGCTCTTTGATGAACGTCCTAATTTTCCACACTTCCCAGTGCTGGTAAAGCCTAATATGACATTTTATGCGGCACTCTGCCCTTTCCCAGTCCCCTTTAGACACATTACTTCCTTCAGGACTTGAAATATAAACCCATGATGTTGGCAAGACCACGTTCACCTTTCCCACTGCCCACAGAAGCCAAGTGAGGCACAGAGAAACCAAGTGACTTACCTAAGTTCACACAGCTAGTAAGGTGGCAAAGCAGGCATTCCTAGCCAGGTCTCTCAGTGCTGGTGTTGAGAGCTCTGTCTGCCTAATGTGAGCCTCAACTACTGGTTGACGTGGCCCAGGCATGTGACTGCTTGTGAAATCCCTCAGACACTTTCATGGCTGGTGGCCAGTTAACATTTAGGTCATGTATCTTCTTCCCCAGGTGTGTGCTGACCCTGTTCTGTATCCCCAAGCTTTTACCCCAATGGGTAGAGACTGGTAGCATGAAGTTAAACAACCACAGCCAACCAGCCAGCTCCTAGCCTTCTAGGTCATTGAAGTAAATTTTGGGCCACCAGCCCCAGGTCCATTCCCTATAGTCCTCATCTGTCCCATTTCTGTGAGGCTGGCACTGACTCACTGATTACCACTTTCCAGGTTATCAACCTCTGGTGCAATCAGAAGAGATTCTCATCTGTGTGGGGTGGCTTAAGTGTGGTTGGGTCTACCTTACTGGGGTGACCAGCCTGACCAGGGGGAGGAGACAGATTCATTAGCTTCATCAACAGAAGGCCTTGATGGTTTTTTTTTTCAAAACTTAGCTAACTTATGCCACAGTCTGCCAAGATATTATTACAATAGTATTTTTAGGGGAAATTTTCTTTGCTTGTGGCTAAAATTTGGCCAATTTTAACTTGTTTGTTTAATGGGTAATACTGCCCTGACTCATTTTTGCCCAGAGGGTCACAAGAGGATAATTAATACAATGGAAGGAGCTGACCTGCAGACCCAGGAACTGGCCAGTGCCCATGCTGATCCATCTTCAGATCTGACTCATCAGCATCCTAGTCTCAATAATCTATATTAAAACAATAACAACAACAAAGAAAATGTCCTTGTAAACAGTCAAATTTGATGATGAGCTGACAGCCTAGCACAATTTTTTAGAAGTTCACAATCCTTACCATGACTGTACGTCTTCACATGGCCTGGTTTTGTCCTCCCCCTACAAACACAGCTCTTTCCCCTTTCCCCATGCTACTGTGCTCAGCCACCTCCTAAACATCTCAGGCTCCTTTTCATCTCAGAGCCTGTGTGCTCACTACTCCCTTTGTCTAGAATGGTCCCTGCCCCAACCCTTTGGTCATCCCATGTGTTGTCCTGCTATGGACCAACTGTGTATATTCCCTGCCCCCAAATTTATATGTTGAAACCAAATGCCCAATATGATGGTATTAGGAGGTGGGGCCTTTGAGAGTTGGTTAGGTCATGAGGGTGGAGCCCTAATGAATGGGATTAGTGCCTTTATCAAAGAGATCCCAGTCAGCTCCCTTGTCCTTTCTGTCACGTGAAGACACAGGAAAAGACAACCATCTGCAAACCAGAAAGCAGGTTCTCACCAAACACTGAGTCTGATGGTGCCTTGATCATGGACTTCCCAGCCTCCAGAACTGTGAGAAATAAATTTATGTTGTTCATTAACTCCCCAGTTTATGGCATTCAGATATAGCAGCCCAAACAGACATCTTACTCAACTCTCAGCACAATCCTCCCCTTCCTGGTCCTCCCCATTCTTCCCTAGTCAACCTGTCCATCACTATGCTTGGTTTTCTTATATAAGTTAATATGCTTCATGAGTAGAAGCTCCACAAGGGTAAGGACTATAACTGTCTTAACTATCAATGTATGCATAAAGGAATATCCAGTAAGCATTTGTTGAATGAATGGAGTGAATGAACAATGATCAGCCAGGTTTGGGATCCTCTATCTTAGCATGGTCCCTTTCCCTCCCTGGGTCTATCCAGTTGCCTTATTTATAAAACAAGTGTATTAGCTTCTGCAGCATCTGAAGCCCCATGCAGCTTTGACAGTCAGTTATTAACTGGCCCTGAAGACCCACAGGAAGCCCAAGGCTGCAGCCTCACCATCACCCTAAACTGGACTAAGATTTTTCTAGGTAAAGCAGTATCTCAAGTCATGGTAAAGCAAACAAATTAGGCCCATAGAAGGGGCCTCACACCTCAAAAAAGAAAAATCAGTCTCTGCTTTTTGCTAGGAAAAGATCAGATAATTCTGGTAGAAATTGTTCTCCATGAAATCTTTTTGACTGAATTCTGTTGCCTTGCTCATGCCAAGGCATTTGCAAATGGATAGAGCAAATCAATTTTCACATACAGGGGAGCAAAGTAGGTTAATAATAGTAATAAATATAATAATTAATAAATAAGAATACAAGAATAAATTCACACTCACATCTGTTAACCTACTTTTGCCTACTCCTGTATATGCCTGAGTTATGCTTAGACAGTAGACTTAACTAAATCTGCCACTACCAGAATCTCATTTTACTTTTTTCTTTTAAGATTTTATTTTTTTATTATTCGAAGGAGGGGAAGTGAAGGAGAGAGAACAAGAGAAACATCGATGTGCCAGAGAAACATCAGTTAACTGCCTCTCCTGCACCCCAACCAGGGACCTGGCCTGCAACCCAGGCATGCAACCCGGACTGCAACCCTGACTGAGAATCAAATAGGTGACCTTTCGGTCTTTGAGATGATGCCCAACCCACTAAGTCACACCAGTCAGGGTTCAGTTTACTTTTATAAATAAAGGTGATTTATCACTTTTTCAATCTCCAGAAAGACCTCAAGATTCCATGAATTCTTTCAAATGGATGGTCTGCTTAAAATGGTGTGGAATATGATGGAAAGGAGATAGTTAATAAAATAAATGTTTTTTCTACCTAATTAGAGTACAGAAACTTAAAGCAACTTGTATTTTTTGGTCTAAGGCTGTTAAGGCTGCATGTTGTTCTTGAATAAATACTGTGAAATTTCAGTAAGTAAATACCATTATTATCAACATTTGGCTTTGAATACACTAATGGCACTCCAGTAGGCTTCTTTAATTTCAATGATGTATTTTAATTTTGGCTATAGAAATGAAACTACATTTTACATAATTTTTAGAAAATCAAGAACAAGTTGATCAAGAATAGGTTAGCTTAATAAGTGCCTGGTTATTTTAAACACACACAGAAATCAATAAATGATGTAAAGAAAAAATGAATGTGCAAATAAGGAACTACAATGTTCCAATAGAATAAAAAGTGCCAGGTGTAAATTATAACTGCCAGTTGTACAAATGTCATCTGTTAGAATTGGGGCAGGGGGAAGTGCTGACAAAATAACCCACTAGGCATGTTTGAGACCTAGTGGGTGTTAGGCACCATGCCAGAGGTTACAGAGAATGGAAAATGAATTAGACAGAGTCCCTGCCTCTTGGAACCAGTAGTCCAGGAAGGAGGTAAGGCAAGTACACAAATGAATAGAAAGTATGGAGGACATGGTATTATCAGACACATTTAAAAATGTTGCTATGGGTCCCAAGAAGGGGGAGAACAGTAACAAGTGTGTTAATGGGGATCAAATGAAGCAAAGCACATGTAGGTTACTCATTTTTCAGATTTAGATGGAGCCATGTCCTTTGCAGCTCAGTGTGCCTCTACCCTACACCTACTATGGTGGCATGGCTATGGGAGATGACCAACAAACACTGGTATGATAAGATGATTGATTGATATTCAGTAAAAGAAAAGAGAACACATTCCAAACATATGCTATACCAGCCAATTGGTAGAATTAATGGATCCTGGGGACTTGAAGATTGTAGCTACCATAGTTCTGAGACCCATAAACATAAATTCTGTACATATTTATCATCTTTACTTTTCTTGGCAAAGATTATAAAACCCAATCAAGAAAGGAGAAATATACATCTGTGCAGTTTACTCAAAAATAAAGGAGGTTGCATTTAGCAGCAGCAGCTAAACTTTCTTTTTCCATCAGAATGCTCTGAGAATTGCAAGTGTTTGCATGGTTCTGTAAGAGAAGAAGGTAGCCTTCAACTGTGCCAGCTTGGTTTTGTTAATAGCTAAATAGAAATAAGAAAGTCATCCTTGCGCCTTGGCCGGGTAACTCAGTTGGTTAGAGCATCATCCCGATCCGCTGAGGTTGCAGGTTCAATCCCTAGTCAGGGCACATGTAAGAAGCAATCAATGAATGCATAAATAAGTAGAACAACAAATCTCACTCTCTCTCTCTCTCTCTCTCTCTCTCTCTCTCTCTCTCTCAATCAATCAATCAATTTTTAAAAACTCAGCCTGTGCACAGGGCCCTGCCAGCCCCAGGATATGCCAGGCCCCCAAAGACACCCACATCAAGCCGGGGTCCCTAGACCCTCCATAGTTGCTCCCTGTCTCACTTGATTAGCTTTGGTCTGTATACAACATGCACACAACTCCCCTGGGATCCACCAGCCCTGTTAGAAATGAACTGTGATGCATAATCAACCTTGCATTTTAGTTGGTCTCTTCTACTTGCACCTTCATAGGGCTTCTGAATGGAATGTGAGCTGAGAACTCTTTTGAGACACTGAGTGCAGAGAGCCCGAGGTAAGCCCATTTCATAGCAGGCAGCCCTCTGCATTAGGCTGGTGGACTAGAAATCAGGAGCTCGGGGACACAGGGACTTAGCCCCAACATGACCACTGCCTCACAGGGAGACTCTGCCTCAATGAGCGCCAGGAATGTGACAGTGACAGTCTCATGATAAGGCAGTTGACAGGAAGAAAGAAACCTGTCTCTGGCTATGGCTTTCAAAGTTTCCATTTGGAGTAAATTTTCAGAATGAAAAATTGACTATTTAAACTTCAATGAATTAAAAAAAGAAGAATGGACTTTTGTTGGTTCTGTCTCAGTGATTTTAATTAACTTTCAGAAGTCGACAGCAATAACTGTTACTTGTGATGCTATTATAGATAAAATGTGATGGGCATAGATAAAATTAAATGTTAATTGGCATAATTACCAAGTTAATATTTTAAGATTTATTATCCACATTTCTATGCTTTTGCCTTACTATATATTACAGCTCAATACAAAGATTTTTTTAAAAAAAACTTTCTCTTTATGTCCACTGAGCTATTTTTCACTTTGAGTTTGCTAGTTATTAGTCAGAGATGATAATAATAATTTTTCTTAAAGTGCAGGCTGCAGCTGAGAATTTCCAAATTTCAGTGAGTCACCTCTGAAGCAGTAAAGTCATTTATCCCCAAACCTCAGACTTAAACGTTATACCAGGAAGGGGATCCAGAATTCCCCATCCTAACACTCTGACCTCCTCACCATGCTGGATGGCTAGTCAGTGTGAGCTGTTGGGGTCCTGGCAAGCAGGCCTCTGAAAAGGTCTCTAATGTTTACGCTTCCCAAAGCAGTGGCTTTTATGTTCACTGTCTTAGCATCATTGGACATGTGATGCCCCAAACCCATGTCCTATTGCCAAACAGTGACAGGCCATCATTTGCTGAACAGAAAAATCTGTACTGATAACTCTTCAGGAAAGACCAGAATAAGGGCCTAAACCATTGGAAATCCGGCTTCTAGGCCCTGTTCTGCCAATAATGTTAGAGTCAAGGAACCTCAGTGTGACTCAGTGCTAGGTCTCTCTCAGTGCTAGATCTCTTTTATTTTATTCTGTACTGTTATTTACTTTGTAAATATATTTATTTTAATAAATAAATATATTGTTAAAAGAAAGTTTTATATTACTACTGCAAAACAGAAACTTGGAGCATTTGGCATAAGTAAAAATAAATCATAAGAATAAAAATACTGAGGTTTCTAGTCAACACAGTGA
This sequence comes from Trachops cirrhosus, assembly GCA_028533065.1. Classification (NCBI taxonomy): domain Eukaryota; kingdom Metazoa; phylum Chordata; class Mammalia; order Chiroptera; family Phyllostomidae; genus Trachops; species Trachops cirrhosus. Next base: position 117,397,774 of record CM052542.1, on the reverse strand, counting down.
AGTGGCTATTGAAGTTCAGCTTCTGGGAGTAAAAAAGGATTAAATATGGGGAACAGGAGCTGGCTCACTGCTTAAGACCAAAAGCTGAGGGAAGCTCTTCACTACCATTTCATATATGTGCATTAGAAAAAAACAATTGTCGACCTACATACTATTTGAGTTTATGGCTTAAAGAAATCTATGATAGACATAGCCTTAGCACTAGGATTTTGATCAAGGCACCAGCTGACTAGTGGATCTGATTTGGGAATGAAATAACCATAAGAATAAAGAAAAAATAACTGATTAAAAATCTTTGTAATATGTTAGTACGTGGAATAAAATGACTTAATAAAATAAAAAACATGGCTAGAGGTAGAAAGAGTATTATTTAGTGGAAACATATCACTGAGGAATTCACCAGAAAATAGCACAGATAAAAAAGAGGAAGATGAGGTAGAAAAAGAGGAAATAACATGAAAACAAAAAGTAAGCTCACACGAAGGATAGATTGAGACTTTTCAACATTTTACAGGTTTCACTGCAAAAGAATGGAAAGAATGATGGAGAAGCATTATATAAAGACGTAGTACTTGCAAATTTTAGCAAGACAACCTAAGATCAAAAGTGTATTGCAGAGCACCCCTAGTTCCCAGATCTTGGTTTCTAATACATTCTCTAATAAAAGGAACTAGGGCTCCTTAGAGAAATGGCTGATTCTAGGACTGGAGCAGGAAAAATACTAGAGGGGCCTGGAATAACTTGGAGTTTCAGGAAATAAGAAAAGCAACAACAACAAAAGAATATTTTGATGGATGTATATGAAAAGGATACAGGAGCCAATTGGAAGAGCTTATAAAGGCCCAAAGGTAGAATAGCTTAAACAACATAAATAAAGTATTAGGTTTAACCCAAAGTATAAAAATAGCCACAAGTCCATATTGATATAAATAAATTATTGAATAAAATAAACAGATGTGGAGAATAGACAAATCTCTCCTGCAGAAAATTCCAAATAATTTATGTAGGTACTCTGCCCTTTAGATTGTTGAGCATAACTTCTCATTATTTAAGTGTGGGTTGCACATAACTGATTCCTTCCAAAGAGGACAGTATGGAAAGGGAGGGGGAAAAGAGTAACTTTATAGCAGAGAAACCTGATAAACACTACTTCACGTTAGATGATCAATATCAACAGTGGTATAATAGGTTAATATCAATATTAACCTATTATCAAGGTTAACATCAACAGGATAAATCATATTGATAGTATGTGCCCCTGATATGAGGAGATGAGAATGGCAATTTAACTGTTTGATCTCACAGAAAACGTGTTACTCTAGGCTCATTGTGAGGAAAACACCAGACAAATTCCTTTTAAGGTACATTGTACAAAATGCTGCCCAGTAGTCTTCAAAACTGTCAAGGTCATCAAAAATGAGAAGAGGAATATCACAACAAAAGGAACCTAAGGAGACATATGACTAAACATAAAGTGGTATCCTGACACAGAAGAAAAAGGACATTAGGGGGTATTTGAGAAAATCTGAATAACGTATGGACTCTAGGTAATAATAATGCATCAGTGTTGGTTCATTAGTTGGGAATAAATGAGCCATAATAATGTCAGATGTACATAATAGGGGAAACTGGGTATGGAGTATATGGGAACTCTCTGTACTCTCTTCTCAGTAACGCTGTCAATAAAAAACTTTTCTAAAATTAAAAGTTTACTTTTTTAAAAAAGTTCAAGTGACTGAGTACAAGGATAAATACTCACTGGAATGAAACTGTAAAACATTAAGGATAATGAGACCATCTTAAAAGCAACCAGAGTAAAAATTACCACAGTTAAGTTAACTGAAGTTATAGTTAAACTTACTTTAATCAGAAGGTGCTATGGAAATAAACCTTAAAAGTGCTATTAGAAAACAAAATGTCAACTTAAAATTTTATACCCAGATAAACCATTATCAGAGAAAGAGCAAAATTTAGCCATTTTCAACATAATATTTACTATTATGTAACTTAAAGAGCAATTTAAAAATGCTTTTCAAGAAAGATAATTTTGAAGAATAATTTAATTGGAAGACCTACTTTGCAGATATCAAGACAATATAACACTGTGTTATGTCAAAGAAAAGACAAAACAATGGTACTGGTAGAAGGATAGGCAAACAGACCAATGAAATAGAATAAGATTTATCTATCTGTCTATTTATCTGTCTATCTATCTATCTATCTATCTATCTATCTATCTATCTGAATTTTGACAAAGGTATCACTACACTCTCATGGCAAAATGATGGTCTTCAATCAGTGGTGCTAGACCAATTAGCTATCCCTATGTCAGAAAGGAACCATGACATTACTGGAAAAAACTGGAAATTATCCAAATGTCCATCAGAAGAAGACCAAATAAATAAATTTTAGTACATGCAAAGAATGAACAACCAACTACCAAGCCATCAAAAAAACCTTTGCAATAATGTGGATAAATCTTGCAGATATAATGCTGGGTGAAATAAGACACGTATGAGTGCATGCATGAGTGCATTTACATAAATTTCAAAAAACAGCCCAAACTCATATGTGATGATTGAGATCAGAATAGTGGTGATTTTTTGGCTTGGCAGCAATCACTAAGAGGGGGCATGACAGAGGCCCCTGAGGCATTGATAGTGTTCTGGATCTGGGTGGTGGTTATGTAAGTGTGCTCACTTGGTAAAAATTAACTGAGCTGTAAGCTTAAGATTTGTGCACTTGATGTATGTTAAATAAAACTCTTGTGTGTATACATCTCTCTATATGTACATATATAGGTGAGTAGACACATGTGCATGTATATAACTGAATATACACACATGCAATCCTTAGCTTTCAACTTTGCAAAAGGGGAAAAATATCACAGTAAGTGTGGTGTATCTAAAAGAAGTCAGTAGTGGAGATAAAAAGAAAAAAGGAAATGTATGATTAACAGCACACTCAAAATGCAATGATAGAAATAGTCCATGTGAGTCAAAACCTGCAATATCTCTAAATACATTAAATTTCTGGTTAGATGTTGAAAATGATAAGACTGAAAAAATAGAAAATCTAGCTAAATACTGCTTATAAGAGTCTATCTACCTAAAAGCGGGATCTGTATTAAAGTCTAACTTAAATGTGGTAAATGTTAATCTGTGTGATGGGTATAAGGGTATTTTATTTTTTCTCAATATTCTTATGTATGGTTGAGAAAAAGAAAATATATCTATCAATGGAAAACAAAACAAAATTTCAAACTGAAACTAGATCTTGTTGCCTATTAAAGGCTTTGTACTTGAGGCCCTTTGTTATAAAGAAAGATTGGCAAATGCATCTGGCACAGAGACCACTTCTTTGATGCAACCAAATGGATGGAAAGATAATTTAAAAGGAAATGCTTTTCTCACTCCGAAGAGCTGCTACCATCTGAAGTCACGTTGTGCAGGACCATAGGGGCGTCTCCCACCAAGGGACCCTGGACCATGGGAACCTCAATCCTGATGCCAACACATATTACCCTATCTTCCCACCTGGGAAATGAGGATCAAATCAATCTTGCTGCCTATTATTGGAATGAGAAGAAAGGTTTTTGTAATGGGCCTGGAACACATCGATCCATGGAGCCTCCAGTTCATGGCAGCTGCTAATCAGCTCACTCATTTTGTTATGTTTTATTGTAAGCTCCAGTTCTTTTGAATAAATGGTCAGCCCCCTACCCCGCCTCAAGTCTCTCAGTCACGGACAGACACAATATGTCTTAAAGACTCAAAGAACAACTGAGTCACCTCAAGCATCTCATTGTACAATTTAGTTCATCCGTTTTAGAATAAGAACAATTTCTTTCTTTTCTACCTTATGGAATTGATAGGAAATTCTCATGACAAAGAGATACAAAAGGCTCTAGAAAGTTAAAATTGCCTTCCTAACACAATGAGGACCATCAAGTTGCTGTTAAATAAATGACAACATTCTTCTATCTGTTTATAAGAAACAGATAAGGCTGTTATTGATGTCTTCTTTTTTGCTTACTTCTGAAGCCCACAGTGCTGCTCCAGACAAGTGTGGCTGCCTTCCTTAACCACCTCCTTCTGTATGACAAGGGGCCTTCCATGTGCTCCTGGGGCCAGGGTTCTGTGTTGGTCACACGTCCCTACTTTTCTGTTTTCTCCCACTAGACCATAAGCCTTGTAAGGACAAGGTCCTCTGTCAGGGATGTGGCAGTTTTCCCAGCACCAAACCCAGTAACCCACAGCCAGTCCTTCAAAATGGAGCCAGAATCCTCATGCTGATGCTTAGTAAATCGCTCTCCATGCCTCTGTTTCCTCATCTGTAAGAGGAAGTTAATTATGGCATCCACATCTTAAGGTTGTATGTAGTAAAGGTTAAATGGGGTAACTCATGCAACAGTAACTTAGCACAGTGTTTGGCCCTCAGCAGTATGTATGTATGTAGGTGTTAGCTATTATTGTTATTGCTGTTATTGTTGCTGTCATATTTAACCCTGAGGGAAAGAAAAGAACTAACATTTATTGAATTCTCACTTGCTGCTCTCTGTGCTCTTAATCTTCAAAACAACTCCATGAATTGGGACTTACTCTCATTTTGTAGATGAAAAAGAGCAAAGCTCAGATAAGTCATTGGCTTACGGATTGTCACACAGGTAGAAAATGGCTGTGTCCAAACATGAATCCAGGTCTGAATACTCTACCATGTTAATGGTTAGAGTATTCATGCAGATAAAGGGATAGAGAGACAGGGAGAGGCATTCATTCACCTTGGACTGAAGGGACACCTATCTAAGAGATCTAAGAGATCCCTGTCCACCCAGACAAATTCCCAGTGATCATTATATTTAATGACTGCAGAAGAAGCAGGAGGAGGAGGAAAGTCACTAAATTCTACTGAATGCATCATGTCACATATTTGTTCAATGATGGGACATTTTATCCAAAGTTCACTTAATACTGTGTCTCTGAACTAGTATCACATGGAACAAAAATTGGGAAAGACTCAATCTGCAAAAACTGAAGTTCAACTTGATATTTCCATGGGAGACCTTGTTTACCAAGGGTTGGGCATGGTAGCTGAGTGCCCCCTAAGCATCCCCCAGAATTGTGTGGCTTATCTTGCATAGTGTTGATTTTTTTTCTTAGTTGTTAAAATTCAAAACATTCATATAACACTTCAGATCTCTAGCCTCTCCTAAAGTATTACCAAACCTATCAACAAAAGGCCAACATTCCCACACAGCAACAGTAGGCTAGAGTTCAGAGATAGTTGCCCTCTTAAACAAGATATGTCTAAGTGCTTTCTATTTTTCCACAGGCCTCACCATGTCCTATTAGTCTCCTTTTGTCTGCTAGGTCTGCTTCACACTTGTGTACTTTCCTGGTCACTTTGGTCCTTTGCATTTTTGACCCTGCTATAAATTCTGGGGGAAAGAATGACCTTGTGAAAAACCATCTGGGAGGATGTCGAGCTGACTTATTCACATCTGAACCCCCCTAGGAGTGATAGTCTAACCAACTTTAGTGTGGGGTGAAAAATAAATAGCAAACACTTACTGGGATCCTGAAAAGAGTCAGGTACCTTACCAGGCTCTGGTGAGGAAAAGAGCAAGGAGAATATAACCAAGAAAAGAGAGAGTATAGCTCCCAGGCTAATGGAGAAGACAGACAGACAAAAACTGGCAACATGATCTAGTAACTGCTGTGAAATTTGGCACAGGTAAATTGTAATAAAGTGGTATAGGTACAGTTTTCCCTGAGGAAAGCGCAAAGAGACCTCCAGAAGCAATGATGCTTAAGTTGTGACTTGAAGTTCATCAGGTAAAGGAAAAGAGGAAGAACAATCCAGAACATTGGTATGTCAGTGTGAGATCCAAAGCAGAGCGTATCCCAGCACGACCGAGAAATTACAGTTGTCTGTGTGCCTGGCGGGCTGAAAGGTGGAGGACTTGGAGGTGCAAGTAAAAGGTGAGTTGAGGCAAGACTGGCCAGGTCTCTCACTCCATCCTAAAGGACTTGTGCTTTAACCTAGACCAATGTTCTTCAATCTTTTTTTAAATTAAGCATCCCCATTACTTAAATATTTGTAAGTCCATAATACCAAATAAATATGTTAATGTATTTATAAATCATATAAATATACTAGCATCATTACTAATATCCAAGGCACAAAGATAGGTTTAGGATGCCATTCTTATTAAACATATAGTCATATATTGAGCACTCTTCAGGAACATGCTAATTGTGTAAGATAGAAGATTGTACATAGTTAAGGAGGATCATATTTAGGCATTAACACCCAGCTACTCTTTTCAAGTTATAAACAATCAAGGATGCAAAAGCATTTTCAAGATATTAAATTGAATGCAGTTAACTACTCAAGGGTCACAATTAACACAAGTTCTTATAATTAATGATGCCCAGATTTTCCCAACACCAAACCATATTTTAGGGTAGGGGTTCCTGTCTTGTCTACAATAAATGATCATCCTGTTGAGCAAATATAAAAAGACACCTATTTTCTCTTTTTCATAACTTTTTTAATTCTATTTTTTCCATTACCATCTAGTTGTATATCCTTATATACCCTCTTGCCCTCGCACTCACCACACTGTTGTCCACGTCCACGAGTCCTTTTTCCTTTTTGCTCATTCCCTCCCTCCTACCCTCCCCGCCTTAGCTGTTGTTCTGCTCTCAGTCTGTGAGTCAAAGACACCTGTTTTCCCTCACAAATTCAACAAGTCTTTTGTTGCCTAAGAATTAACAAATAAAATTAAAGGTGAACAATAATAATACAATAGCAATCATTTATCAAGCATTTAAATTTTACCATACATTGTTATAAGCAGCCTATATATATTAGTTCATTTAATCTTCCCAACTGTCCTATGAATTGCTATTATTCTCCTTATGTGCCAACAGGAAACTGGGGCAGAGAGATATTAAGTGTCCGAGCACACAGCTTGTAAGATGGGGTCCGGCATATGAACTCAGAAAGTCTGGTACCGGAGCCTATGCTCCTAACTACTCAATTGCAAGAATGTTCATCCAAGGATTACTTAACATATAGGCAATCTAAATATAAATGTCCATAAATTATGGTAACTTTCCAATATGGAATCATACATACTCACATAAAAGTTATTTTTCAAAAAAATGTAATGAAACAGGAAATGTTCATAAAACTACCCCAAACAAAAAGCTAAAGTTAATAAGTGACATTTATTGAGTGATTACTATGTTCCAGGCTCATTCTAAATGATTCATAATGGCTCATCTCAGTTAATTATTACACTAACTTTATGAGATAGATAATATATTTATCCCCATTTTACAGATGAGAAAAAACTTCCAGAAGCTCAACTTTATGCAATCTTGAATTCAAATGTGAGTCCAGGAGCAATGCTCTTAAATAATATTCTAGACAACTTCCTTTTTATTCTCATGTAAAAGTGAATGTAATTATGAGTGTCCATTAATTCATTTATTCACTTAACCAGAATTTATTGAGCACCTCATATGACCCAGATACTTCTTAGCAATGGGCTACAAGAGTGAACAGGCAGACAAAATTCCTACATTATATTCTAGTGGGAAATAGACATGAAACCACTCATTAAAATAAAGTTTAATGAGCACTAAAGCAATTAGACTTGGGAATCAGTAGTCTAATTAATTCCTGGTATGACAAATCCCTTCTAAATCCCATTATGTTTACATATTAGCCTGGGCAGGGCACAGTTTTGATGATCAATGGGCACTCCGAACATCCACCTGAGAGAAACAGTCTCTAGTTGTTCCTTATTCAATGGTTGATATAGCCAGCGACTTTGGCCACAGATTGGATTAGGACCTGCCAAAAACAGCTATATCATGAATAGTTGTCATGCCCATGGTACCATGAGTGAGAGAAAGAGAAAAAGAGGAAGTAGGCGCTGAGGGTTCATGGAGGGATATTCTAGGGGGAAGACCTACAGGAAATCCACCAAAATGCTACTTCCAAACACCTTGGTTAGTTATCACCAGAGAGAAGGAGCTGGATGATGTCATTGTTTTTTGTACTTTTGTATTTTTCACATTTACTACGGTGGATAATGTGTTGCATTTGTATTTTTTTTAATTTTCTATAGCTGATATTTTGTGTACATAGGTTTCAAAACTCCAGACAACTTGTATAATGGTGATAACTTGTAGAAAAGATAAAATAACCGGTGAAAGAGATTTAGCATTTTTGTGACTACAAGAACCAAAATTCTATATCCTACCATTTTTAAAAAATTGTGTTAAAATGCACATAAAATTTACCACTGACCTTTTTTAAGTGTGCAGTTCAGTGGAATACACATTGTTACACAACCATCACCATCATCCATCTCCAGACTCTTTTCATGCAAAGCTGAGACTCTGTACCCATTTCACAATAGCGCTCTGCTTCCCTCTCCCAGCCCCCAGCAAAGATCATTGCTACTTCCTATCTCTATGAATTTGACCACTCTGGGCACCTCATACAATATTTGTCCTTTTGTGACTGGCTTTTTCATTTAGCCTAATGTCTTCAAGTTTCATCCACATTGCAGCATGTGTCAGAATTTCCTTCCCTTTAAAGACTGGAAAATATTCTACTATATATATACCATATTTTGTTTACCCGTTTATACTTGGGTTGCCTCCACCTCTTGGCTATCATGAATAATGGGGCTATAAATGTTGATGTACAAACACCTTTTTGAATCACTGCTTTTATTTCTTCTGGGTATATACCAAAAGAGAAATTGCCAGATAACATAGTAATTTTATGCTTAATTTTTTGAAGAACTACCCTACAATTTTTCATAGTGATTGTAACATTTTACATTCCCATTGACAGTACACAGGTTTCCAATTCCTTCACATACTCACTAACATTTTTCATTTTTAGTTTGTTGTATATTATAACCATCATAATGGGTATGAGGTGGTATCTCCTTGTGATTTTGATTTGCATTTTCCCGATGGTTAGTTAGACCATCTTTTCATGTCTTTATTGATCATTTGTACATTTTTTGACAATGTCTATTCAAGGCCTCTACCCCCTTGTTTTGCCTCTGTTGTGTATGTGTCTGTGTGTGTTTAGAATCATAGGAGTTCTTCATATGGGGTCCAGCACAAGTAATGCCCCTTCTGTATTATAAACTCTTTTGTTACAAAATCATAAGTGTGTGATTCTGTAACATAACAGTATCATACTCAAGCACACTATATGAGGTTTTAGGTGAAATGTTCAAAGTAAGACTATAAATTCTTACATCCCTATTATTACCCTACCAACCACACTCAAACAGTGTTACTTCTGCCAGATCCTGTATATTTGGATATTAATCTTTTATCAGATATATTATTTGCAATTTTTTTTGCATTTTGTGGGTTAGCTTTTCACTCTGTTGATTGTGTTACATCTCACTGTAAATTAGATATTTTCATGAGGTGTGGTGACCCAAGGAAACTGTGATTTCCACCACCACCCCCACCCCACGCCAAGGCCTGCAATTTATGCTGAGCCCACTGAAACAAGAATGGCCTTAGTGTGTGTGGTCAGTCATTCAGAGGGCCAGATCTGATGCTTATGACTTTCGTATGGACTACAGCAGAGGTAAGGAAACCTCAGATGGTCTTTGACACATCTCTCTCAACCCCATATCCAAACAGCATGCCAAGTCCTCCCAACTCTCCCTCCTCCAGTATAGTTGCATGCATCTCTCCTGTCCCTTGTTCAGCAGCCACCCCCATTCAGACTTTCATGATTTTGCTGTAGAAGATTTCTAAAGAGCTTGCTGTTGTTCAGAATGCCATTGTGAAAAATATAGGCTGCAAACTAAATGTTCTAAGTTAAAATAAATTTGAAAAATGCTGGGCTAATAACAATTAAATAAATCTTTATTGCAGGACTTCTCAGAGCCTATGCTATGCTAAGAGTATTACAAGTCTCCACAGAGAGATTAAATGTGCCTGTTTCCAAGATTATTGGGCTGCTGAACATATTTTGGGACATGGATGGGGGAAGCACTGTTAACTTTGAATAAAACCTAGGAAAACAAACATTAGTATATAGCAATAAATTCCTAAGTGATCTCTGTGCCTTCAGTCTCATTGTCCTCAAGCCCCTGATCCCATTGCAGTTGAATTAATCTTCCTTTGGTGCACCCCCAGGGGTATTTCCCAAGGCCACCAAAAGAAGCACCTCAAAGGCTACTTGAGATCTAGGCCCAACTTTCTTTTTTAGTTTTTGATGACGGTGCCTCACAAAACCCTTACACTTTCAAAGAACTAGACTGATTGTCCCACCCAGAGGAGGTGCAGCCTTTCCCATCTTGCTACAAACCCCCCTTATGCCATCCCCTGTTAAAATCCTGCCGTCCGCTGGGGTCCATGCCCTGATCTCCTCTCCTCGGTGCAGTTGGAGGGAGTGTCTCATCACCTGGATTCCCCTGCACCTCCATGGCATTGGGCCATCATTATCTGTGTGTTGCATTATCCTTCCTAATGGGTTTTATTTTGTGTTGAGGGAAGGAAACAGCCCCTTCTCCATTTTTGAATTCTTAGTCTTACCTAGTGTTCTTGGGGTTTATTTTCTTTGTCTTCTAAACAACTTTTTAAAATCCCATGAGTAATAAAGGAATACACACTTGTAAAAATCCAACCATCAAAATATATAGAAGAGAAAAAATCCATTCTCTACTCCCACCCTCCTCTTTCTAACTCTTCTACCAGGAAACATCCATTAATAATAAGTGTATTTTTAAATCCCTATTCATATTTTAATATATAAATACTTTTAAAATATAATTTAGTTGTTAAAACACAACTGAGATTACAGTATACCTATTCTGGTATGACTTGAGTTTTTCACATATATTTTCACAAAATATATTTTGAAGATCTTCCTGTGTTATTACATATAGACCTAACTCATTAGTTTTCATGGCCTCATGATATTCCATTTATGGAGTTACTGTACTATATTTAGCCATTCTTCTTAGAAATTTAGTTTGCTTATTTTTTTATTTTATTTTAATCATTGTTCAAGTACAGTTTTCTGTCCTTTACTCCCATCCCATCCCAGCCCACCCACCCATCCCTCCCCACATCCCTCCCATTTCTAACCCCTCTAGTTTTTGTCCATGTGTCCTTTATATTTGTTCCTGTAAACCCTTCCCATTCTCCCCTGAAATTCCCTCCCCTCTCCCCTCTGGTCACTGTCAGCCTGTTCTCTATTTCAGTGTCTTTGGCTATATTTTGCTTATTTGTTTAGTTTGCTTATTTTTTGATAATTAAAATTAATGCTGCAATTAACATCCTTGTGCATACATCATTATGTTCATTATATGAGTGATCTGATCTATAAAATAAGGGTAGACTGTTAGACAAATGTTAAGAACATATAAAATTTTGATGCTGACAAATTGTCCACTAAAAAGCCAGTACTAACAATATGTGTTGAATGAATAAGTTTCAAATTATACTTCTGTAAAGGCCTTATCTCTCTGGTCCAGCACCTACACAGGACCACACACAAATAGACAGTCAGTACACATTCCTATTTAGCAACAGTGGTAATCAGTTTTACAAATTCCTATCAGTTGAATACAGGATGGGCAGTAGCTTATGCAAAAGCAATCTAAAGATCTTAGCTGACTACGAGCTTAATACAAGACAAGATGAAGCAGCATCTTAAACAAACAAACAATTCTTTGGTTACATAAATAAAAGGGTAATCTCCAGATCACAGGATCAAATAATCAATTCAATTTAACAAATATCTGTTCTATAGACTTGTACAAGTCATACTACAGATTTTTTAATTTGGGGCACTAGTCCTGAGACAGTCACTGACAACCTGGGGGTTACTCAGTATGATAAAAGTTCTAATGCCATGTCACACAAGACAGAGCTGAAAAACTGAGATATTTAGCCTAGGGAAGAGAAGACTTCGGAGGCCCATGATAGCCATCTTAAACAACTTGAAAGGCTGACACGGGGGAAGAGGAAGCAGACGTGCTCTCTGAACCAGCACTAATGGGAGGACTTGTCAAGCAGAGAGATTTCAACCCAGTGTGAGCTGACCACTTTCTAACCACTTAGGTCATTCAACAATGAAATGAGCTGTCTCATGAGGTAATGAGATTCCCACCACTGAAGAGGCTGCAGAAGAGGGGTGTGAACTTTTGAGGATCTTGAAAAGCCTATCCTAAAGAGTAAGGCATCTCTGGAGTTCTGTAAGCGTAGACAGAAACCAGCTTCCTCAGGGCAAAGGAATGAGCTCATGGTCTGCTTCCTATTTACTCCAGCACCTCCATCTGTAGTGCCCCAAACAATTCTCTCCTAACATTCTCACTGTGCAGCACAGACCATAGAGTTGATGAGATTGCTCTAAGGTGTTAGTACTTGCAAGTCCCTGTGGAAGAATGAGATATTCTTTTTACAAAAGATATGGGAAGAAGGCAATGCTTCATCTAAAAAGTGGGCTTAGTAATAGTGGAGATTGCCAGCACTGTGGCATTTTAATGGAGGCCACATCTGGGGGCAAAAAAGGAACTCCTGGTACCCCTATACCCATATTGCATACGGAGCCTCCAGTTCTATTCCCTGCTGGACAGACTCTGGGGGCCAAAGAGAGAAGGTGGACATCAACATTTACTGCATCAACTGTTTCCAACTTAAGGGCCAGCGACAAGGGTGAATGGATTTTTGCCTAGAGATGACCATGCTCACCTTCCCTACCCATCTTCTATTCAAGATCTAAGGATCTGAGAGAATAAATGATTTCCCAAATTTTGCACTCTTTTCTCCTGTCTTCAGTTCACGGCTGCCTGTCCTCTGATCCTGGGAGGAGCCACAGGATCTTTCAAGCATCCCTGTTGCTCCTGGGCCAGACTCAGGCCTTCCATCCCTTCACCAGGTAACTCTGCCCACTCCCTGAGGCTCCCGCCCACCTCTCAGAGGCCTGTTCCAAGTATTATGGTGATGTCAGTGGTTTCTGGCTCCCTGCCTGCAGCCCACGCTTTCCTCCACAACAAAAATGCTTCAATTCTTCTACCCCCATCGCCTTTCAAGTTGTCGGTCTCCAGTCAGCCACAAAGGGCTCTGTTCTCCTGGTGTCTCCTTAGCACAGAGTTAAGACTGCCCCAGGGCAAGAGTTGGAGTTGGTGGGGGTAGGTGGGGAGACACTCAGGGCCTCTCATATACCTTTCAGAGAGGAATGGAGACTTGCTCAAGGTGATAGAGATTGGGTGGTGGAGATGAGACTGGAACCCAGATTTCCCCACATGGTGTCCAGTCTTTCCACTCCATGAGCCTCTATGGGGCAGCTCTGGCTGGGACTGCTTCATTTGGTTTTTACTTTATCTATTTGAAAAGCAAAGCTCCGTCTTCTGCTTTTTCTCCTTGTCTTTCTCCTGCTGTCCCTCTTTCCTGGCTCTTCCCCACCCTTTCTCTGTCTCTCACCTCTATCTGACTTTCTGCTCTTACCAGCTCAGTTTCTCCTCCCTTCTCACCTTCTCTCACTTCTCCCCTTTCTTTTCTCACATTCTCTCTCTCTCTCTCTCTCTCTCTCTCTCTCTCTCTCTCTCTCTCTCTCTCTCTCTCATAAAAGATGAAGAAAATCGGGTTTCTCACACAAGTTTGGTGTCCTCCATAGTCTGGGGAGGGACATAGAGCAGAACCAAAAGAGGAAGACTGAGGTGCCCCCATCTTGGTTAAATAGGTCACATTCCCTCAGGCTCTACTCTCTGACCCTCAGCTCAAGTAGTCTATTTTCTTTCAAAGGGGTGGAATTTTATTTTCCTTTATTTTTTTCCTTTATCAAATATCAAAGCAGTCATAGCAAGTAAAGGAAGGGTGGTTTACTGCCAATTAAAGTGTTCCCCCTGTTGAATTTTTTGGGGGGTGAGGAGAGGGGTAACCGAGAGGGAGGGTGGCAGTTACCTGGGAAGGGAGCACTCTCTGAAATGCCGATGTTATCTGATGAAGCAGGTCAGTGTGTTCTCTTCAAACGTTGTTAACAATGAGAGAGGAGTAGGAGTGCAGGTTTTGCAACCAGATACCTGGATAATGTGTAATAAATAAGGAACACAGATGAGATGGCCTTTTATTATTTTTCTAATCTATGCTGTCAGGTTTCACTTGTGAAATGGAGGAGAGACACAGCAGACATATTTCTCTATGGGGTCCTCAGCATGTCCCTTCAGGTGGGCCTGTGCCAATTCCTTCCCTTGAACACTCACATGTTAAATTGGGCTGGGCCACTGGGGTGTTGACAGAGAATCTTCCCCAAACCTGCTAGTGTGGGGCTCATGAAAAGAAACCAGTTAAGAACTTCCTCAGAAAACTAAAAATGGACCTGCCCTTTGATCCAGCGATTCCACTGCTGGGACTATATCCTAAGAATCCTGAAATACCCATCCAAAAGAACCTATGCACCCCAATGTTCATAGCAGCACAATTTACAATAGCCAAGTGCTGGAAACAACCCAGGTGCCCATCAGTAAATGAATGGATCAAAAAACTATGGTACATTTACACAATGGAATTCTATGCAGCTGAAAGAAAGAAGGAGCTCCTACCCTTTGCAACAGCATGGATGGAGCTGGAAAGCATTATACTAAGCGAAATAAGCCAGGCAATGAAAGACAAATACCATATGATCTTGCCTTTAACAGGATCCTAAACAACAAAACAAAGAAACAAGTAAAATATAACAAAGGACACTGAAATGGAGGACGGGATGTCAGTGACCAGAAGGGAGAGGGGAGGGAATTTCAGGGGAGAAGGGAAGGGTTTACAGGAACAAATATAGAGGACACATGGACAAAACTACGGGGCTTGGAAATGGAAGGGAGGTGGGGAGAGATGGGTGGGTGGGCTGGAATGGGAATAAAAGATAGAAACTGTACTGAATAATCTAAAATAAAAAAATTAAAAAAAAAAAGAAACCAGTTAAGGAGTTGGGAGATGGGGGTTCCTCATCCTAGCACAGCCCCTTCTATGCTGTGTGGTTCTGAGTAAACCATTTTACTTTGCAATGCCTGGATTTTCTCATGTCTGGACTGAAGGTCTTGAACCAGGTAAGTGGTTTTCAAATAATACTCCATGCATCCCCAGGACTCACTACAAATGCATTTCTTGGCTTCTACACACAGAAAAATAGTGTCTGCCAAACTCCAGAGAAACCTACCCATTGTTCTTATTTGCTTAATATATCGGGGTTCCAGGTAAGATTTGGTTTGGAAAAAGTTTTCCAAACCACTAAAGTAGATTATTTTTTTCTTATACAGGGGCTGCAGAGAGGTGTCCAAGTCTGGTAAGTAAGATTGCCCTCTGGGAGTAGAAAGATCAATCAGCCTAAAATGGCTCAGAGCAGAATTGTGCGGCATTTTGGAGACCCCTGCTCGCTTTCAGACCTGTGGCACTTACTTCTGACCTGACCAAACATGCCTGAAGGAAGCCTGGGCTGGCCAGAAGGAAGACCCTCCACATGTGGAAGCACTGGAAAGGGACGGCAGTGGTTGCCAATCAAGCACTGCCCAGGCACTGCCCAGGGTGCCTGAGCCCCCAGCCCTAACTTGTGTATGGTTGTGTACGTGTGTGAGCATGTGCCTGTGTGTCAGTCAGTTCCTAAGGCTATCTTTGTCCAATGGTTTTACACTAGGGATGGCTTAAACACAGAACATATGCCACTTCTTTTTCTTCCTGTTCCCATGGAACATATCGCTAATCAACTGTCACTTTCCCACCAAGTCTAAATATGGCCTCATACTTCTCAACACCCCAGACAGCCCTTAACAATCAATAAGGGTTGCTCCTGAAGTGAAATCTGTCTTTCATGCCTGCATCTAAACACTTGAATTGTATAAGTAACTCCTTTTGTTTAGGTCTCTGACTCACCAAGCAACCTCCTGATTATAACATAGTTTCCCATGGAGGTTACAGAAACCAAATGGGCTTTTCTGTAGACAGGACTGTCTAGTCCTCTTGATAGTTATATTTTTCCCTGGATTTATACATAAGTATCATTAATTCAGTTATTTATAATCCCTTCTCTAAAACAAAATGTCTTTCTTTCAATATGATGACAAATTAGGTATCTTGATATTTTAAGGGTTGAGACCAAACCCTGGACTCTAGCAGATCCACCAACATAAGATATCTTGGTGGGTCTTATTGAACCTTGTTGAAACCTCATTGAAAAGCTATCTGAACCTCCAGCCTTCAGATAACTCATCCATCATCTCTGTTTAATAAGATAGCACGCACCTTTGTTTCTTTCAAATTTCTGTGATGACTCCTGAAGTAACTCCAAACCAGGGATACTGTGACTTGAGAGATGTTTGCCTCTTGCTACGTGAATTGAAGTCAGAGAACAAGAGCATTTGCTTAGTATTCATGAAAATATGTCCATCCAGCTTAATGGAAACCCATTCCCCTTTCACAACCCTTGTCTGTCAGACCACACTCAAAATCTAAAGTAAAATTCCTATACACTAGCAACCACAGGGCACCTAACCATAAGTGTCTTCTTTTCGTGCCTGATTTTTTTAGATCATCTCAGTCATCATTAGAAAATAAGAACTAAGTGCTTACCAAGTGAGGCCCTTTCAGAATGTCCCATATATTGGCCAGAAAACCATTTATCCTTCCATTGGTTTTTCTACTTGGCTTTGTCTGTTGAGCCAGTTAATTGAGGAACCATACTACAGCCAAGGTCGGCTCAGTCCTCCATGTAAGTGAGTTCTATAGCCACAGGCTAGACCCAGGGGCTTAAATGAAAGAGTATACAATGATATTCTTTTTCATGGAAACCTAACTCAGACTTAGGTCCTGCCTATAGCAGATTTTATATTGATATTTTTGCAGAGAAAGTCAACTCCAAAACATATAAGCTTCCTTTTGGAAATGCCTACATGTACCAAGATATTAGTCTTAGATTTAAACAGGAAGACTGTCCCACCTGTTATAGGCTGAACTCTGTCTCTACTACCCACCACTGAAATTCATATGTTGAAGTTCTCTCCCTCAATCAGAATATGACTATATTTGGTGATAGAGGTGATTAAGTTAAAAGATATCATTAGGGTGGGCCCTAATCTAATCTTACTGGTATCCTTATGAGAAGAAGAAATCTGGATACACAGAAAGTCATCAGGATTCACATACATAGAGGAAAGACCATGTGAGGACAGGGAGAAGGCAACCACAGAAATCAAACTCACCAACCTTGATCTTGAACTTCTACCCTCCAGAATTGTAAGAAAATAAACTTCTGTTGTTTAAATCACCCAGCCTATGGTATTTTGCTATGACAGTTGTAGCAAACTAATACACCATCTGTTTCTTTTTCTTATTAAGATGACTTTTACCAACCCCACAAAAATTGTTAGCTCTCTAAGTCCCAAGCCATGTCGATTGAATGTCTGGAGCACTACATATCACTCTTAGATTCAACTTTGCTCTTTAGGTCTAGAGATAATGAATTACAAACCTTAAATTTTCTATTCAGATACCATGTCTCATCTATAGCCACACTTTTTTCCCAAAGAATAATGGGTTGAGAGTCTGGCACTTTATGGAAATGGCAGTTTAGAGTTCAAATGCTCATCACACAGTGACTGGGACAAACTGAATTCTATTCAAAACAAGGGTCCCCAATATCCAAAAAAATCAGTGATTATCTCACAAAGGAAGAAGAAGAAGAAGAAGAAGAAGAAGAAGAAGAAGAAGAAGAAGAAGAAGCAGCTAGCCCCTGACATACAGAAGAGAGATACAGCATCTTGAGATCAAGGATAGAATTTTTTCTTTGGGAACTATAGGCGAAGACAGAGGCCATGGCTTGTCCACCTTTGTATCCTTCTCTCTCATACTCTGTGACTAGCATAGGATTTTTGCATAAGAATGTAACTTTTTATTTTAGTGTAGTGGATGAAGGAGAACAACTCCAAAAGAGTCTGGGGAAATGGTTTTGTCTGTTGCAAGTGTGGATATAATGGTTATTTCAATCAAACTCATGGCAGCACACCCACAGTGACATTGTGGATGATGAATCCAAATGCTTTTTCTGAAGGTGGTATCTTGTGAATGTTCTTAGAGAAGTGTCCCATTATCAGGTGAAACCAAGCAGCCTAGGTTTGTCTGTAACATTGTCCATTCACAACACTGAGATCAAGGTAATCTTTTTAAAACATACGCAAAGTTGTGTCACATTTGTGCAAAACCCTGCAATGGTTCCCTTATCACTCAAAATATAAGCCTTCCAGACTCCTCGTGACCTTTCCCGGTCTACCTCTTACTTTTCTCTCCTGGCTCATTCTGCTCTAGCTACTCTGGCCTCCTTGCTATTCCTGAAACAAGACTGGTACATTCCCACCTTATGATCTTTGTACTAGCTGTTTCCTCTTTCTGGATCCCTCTCTTCCCAAATATCTGCTCAGCTAACTCTCTAACTACTTTCCAATCTTTGCTTAGATATCATTATCTCCTGAGACCTATCCTGAGAACTCACTGACACCTTCAGTCTCCCTGCCCTTTCAATACCCAGCTCCCCTTACCAGTATTTACTTTTTCCTTTTCCCACAGCCCTTGTCATCTTCTAACATATTAGATGATTATTTACTATATCTATTGTCTACTGCTGGTCCTCCTCCTACATAGAATGTAAGCTCCATGAAGGCAAGAGATCTTTGTGTGCTTCACTGATGTACCTCAAGCACATAAAACAGTGTCTGGTACATAGTAGATGCTTAATAAATATTTTTTGATTGAATGAATTGTGTTTTGCATTTAGTCATTTAACCTAGCCTTGGAAAATACAGGTATTTATATATTTTCCAACGCTAGGTTAAAATGACTAAACTCAAGTTTTCCCATCAGTCATCAAAAGTACATCTCTCATGGCTTTATTCTTATGCTGTATGGAAATCTAGATGAGATAACTGACTTCTAGTTCTAGATCCCTTGCTGAGATTTCAAGGTTCTGTCAGAACACTTTGTCATAAACAGGTGGACTGACCCTGCACATACACCCCATGTTATTGCCAGTGACCCCAATGTTATCAATGCCAAAACCACCAACCAGTTCAGCCACACTTCGAAAAGTTTAACAAAGAGGTTGTTCAGTAACGTAAAATCAAAACAAATAAGGAGTTGACAGTATTTCCCACCTTCTTATAGTCGAGGGTCTGTGGAAACCCTGTCTTATCCACCAAGAAGATAAGAACAAGAAACTTTGGAGATTTTGAGACACTTGTAGATTGCATGGATCAATAACTTTTTAACACTTAAGCCAAGACACAGGCTAATTGGGGACAACAGACTTCCAGCAGAGAAGATATCCTAATTTTCCTGGTTGCCCCACTCCCTGGTTAATACCTTGGCATCTAATTCTCAGAATGGATTACCTTGCCCAAAGCAAGCTTTGTTGATTATGCTTAGGCTGAGATTTCAGACAACTCCTTCATCCCCAAGAAAAAGCAATTCTGAATGCAGCAATTCTTTTATGCTGTTATTAAGTGCAGAGACAGATCCTCTTGGAACAGAAAAACATCTCTGGTAGATATCTAACAAAATGAATGTCATTGCATTTTGACCCCAGAATCTCTGCCTGTTTTAATGAGTAACTTTGGACTCCCAAAGTCAAGCCACAGAGAAGTCAGGTCTGGGGGAGCAAGCAAAAACAAACCACTCAGCAGTACTCTGCCACAACTGTTTATTCTTACTTGACTGTCAAAGATGTTCATACATTTTCTGTGAGGTATGTCACTCAGTCTCAGAATGTGTGTAAGGAGAGAGCATTGCAAGCATTTGACAAGCAGAAAAGTCTTCCCTCTCTCTTTCCTTCCCTCTGTCCTTTCGGTTACTATTCTAAGCAGCACAAGAACCTCATCTCTGACCTCCAGCAGGAATTCCTCCTTTCATAGATACAAATAACTCCTGTATGAGGTGATAAATACCAGGAAAGAGATGGGTGCATAGTGCCTGAGGACTATTGAGGAGAAGGAGGGCATGAATTAATTCTACCTGAGTGTCAACAACATACGCTTCCCAGAGGAGGTGCTATTTGATCTATGCTTTAAAGTTATGAGACAAAGTTTGCCAGGCAGAAAAGAAATTAAAGGCACTTGATTTAAGTGGCCTTTGCAGAAAGCAAACATTAAAATTGAGTTTTCCATAGGCTGCATCCATATGGAGTCAAAACAACTGGTTAGCGAGGGAAGACGTTAGCCAAAATAATTATTTGACCTTGGGCAGATCAAAAGAAAGAGTATTGGACTGATGTTTTTTTCACACATGTTGACAGTTGGAGTCAAGTAGAATGGAAACACGATCTGGGTAATCCAGCCAACCTCAGAACGATTCTCTTGGCCTTCCCAACAGTATAATCAAATAGTGGAACATTTCACCCTCTGCCTTCCGTTTCCTATATGACACGTCTCCAGAGAAACAGTGGCAGAAGGATGAGCTCCAGGAAAGTGTGGTCTCTGGATCTAACACCAGCTGTGAGATCCAGGAGTGCTGAAGGCACTGGTACCTTATTTCTTTCTCTGTGACACAGATTCCAAGATCCAGATTGAAGGGGCCTTGAGGGCGTGAACTATTTCATCAAACATGCAGAGAGCTCAAGATGGAAGATGCTGTCATTTAGTCCAGTTCTTAAGAAGATCATAGAATCTGAGAAACGGAAGTAACCTCCTTCATCATTCTAACTAGTGTTTTTATTTTACTCTGAGGAAGCTGAGTCTCAGAGACTTGAATGAGGTCACACAAAGTTAGTGACAGAGTCAACACTAGAACAAAGTTATTTTCCCTTCTGAGGAAGAGCTCTATTCAGGAAACTTCCCTCTACATTCTCAAGGATTTACTTATATGGGGAAAGAGGAGCAAATGGGAGTGACTAAAGAGGAAACACCAATATGTAAAGATGACATTTTGGTGGAATCAGGATATAAGGTGAAAACTGCCTTGGTCAACTTCACCCTTGAAAATATCTCAATTGGATACCCCGCCGGAAGCCCCTCGACTCCCTCTCAGTAAGTCCCACACTACGTGTTTTTCATGTAGTGTCGGAAATATGTGCTGCTTCTTCCATTGAGCACAGGTAAAGGATTTAGCTTACATCTAAGGGCTGTGCTAGATGAAAAATACGTATCTCATAAAAATCACACCTGGACTGGGTTAACTTCAGCTGTTGCAGGACTGAAAGCTACAAGCCCGTTCTCCTAACCACACAGGAACCACGTCGCCCTCCTACTTCTCAACGCCGTTCCACTTCTGGCCCCAGTCAAATTTCACCTTTGCAAGATTTCCTGCAGAGCCTCCGTAGAGTCAGCCTTTCCCCTTTCTGTGGACCTCATTACTCATACTTTTAAATTCAGTTTCTACTACTTCATCAAAGTGTTTAAAAATGTTTCCAAATAACTTGAGCACATAGAGTCACATGTATTTCCAAAGCAGCTTACGAAGTTGTGGGTATAAGGGAAAGGGCACTAGACAGGAGTCAGCAGACCTGGATTCAAATGTGTGTGGCCAGAGCCCGGGGAGGAAACCCATGACATATTCATGGACTATTAAAGCAAAAGGGACTACGTAACAAAAGCATGGGCAGGATTAAGGGGAGCCAGCAAAGTCTGATGAAGCATCCTGAGGCTAAAAACAACTGCTTTATCATCCCTAGGTCTGTAGGAACAAGCAGAGGAAATGGTTACTAGAATTGAAAGCACGCAGCCTATAGGGCAGTGTTGCCCACCCCCCAACATAACCCAAGTAGGGAGTTCACTGAGGGAATAAACAGCCCAATCTTGCCCTCCTCTCATCCACCAATCTTTTGCCCTTACTTCCCCCTCAATGAACACGGGGGAAGCCAGAAGGCAAGAGGACTTGATCAAAGAGCAAGGTAGAAAAGGAGAGACAGTGAATCTTGAGGGGCAAATAAAAATTATAAAGCACAGTATTTGAGTTCAATCCTTTCAGATGAATCTCCTTACTCTGACCCTCAGAATCTTTATCAGTAAAAATGAGTGGGTTGATTATCAACCAGTCTGTATTGCTTCCCTATATGACACTTAATGATACTATCTATGACTCTAGATAAAAATAATACACACATATTGATACTTTAGATTTCCAGAGGCAGATATTCTCAATAGACCAGGATTTAAGGGATGCTATAAAATATTTCTTGAAGTAGTATGTAGAATTAGAAATCCAGGCCTTTGTAACATAATTCAATGCTTAATAAATTTCTTTTTTAAAAAACCCACAAGCCATTACTATTCATCATTTCTGAGTTTTAAAAATGTTACCTTATGCAGCTCTGTTTATGAAACATACTAATATGAGTCCTAAAAATGATTCAGTTATCTTTTATGATGAGGTCTCTGCTTGGCCTTTCATTTCTAAATGACCTCAGTGACCTTATATGACCACTGTGGAGCTTCTGTCTATCATTTTTAAATAGATAAAATTTACCTGTCAAAGCATTCTGTTTTACTGTGGGAGTCAGAAGGCAACCCTTTCCAAAAAGTGTTGGTGCCCAGGGGTAGCAAAAATCAAATCCTAAAAAACCTTCAAGAGTCCCTTGTGGGTGTCCTACCTACGGAGATGGGGACTGGCCATCCGTCTGTGAAGTTTATTTCTGTCTTCCAACCAGTCTGTACTTTGTATGTGCCAGAACTGTGCTAGGCACCCAGGAACAGAGCTTAGCAAAATGAAGCCCATGCTTCTAAGGAAAGAAGAATCATGATCCACCAACATATACACACAAAATATGTAGAAATGTAAGGTTAACTTATTTAAGTACAATGAAGAAAAGCAATACAAGATAATGGGATAAAATGATGGGGTTGGGGCCAGGGTGGAGGGAGCAACCACTTGAGCCAGGATACACAGGCTGGGGAGGAGGTCGATTGTTTATACAAAATTTTTATTTCACATATTTTGTTACATTTTTTGCATAAAAATTAGAATGTTTCCAAAATTCCAAGATCTTAGAAGATAGTGATTAGAAGAATCAATCAGTAATGTTTATTTTAAAAGATTAAGAAATATGAGACTGAGAACTACAAAAGATGAAATATCTTAAGCTAATAATTTATTACACAAACACATAAATGTTTGTGTAAAATATCTCACAGGGGTTATTGTTGGATCCATAGGCACCTGGGGGTGAGGAGTGGGGGGCAGGGAAGCAAGGGGCTACCCACCTCTAAGGGAAAGAAAAACAGCATTAGGATATTGAGGGAGAAAAAGGAGCAGAGAGGGAGAAGCTGGCACCACGAACGCTCAGATGGGTACCAGTCCACGTTATGTAGTTTCAAAGGTGCATACGTAAGTGTGGAGTGATTATGAGGCAAAGCAGATTCCTGTGATACGGGCTGATAATTACAGTGCTAGTTCTGCTGTTGTCTATGTTTTAGAGCTTTTTGAGGTGTGTTTTAAATTATTTAAACTGTTTTATTTTAGTATTAAAATGATTGCCAAGGTGGGGGTCAGGAAGGAAAGAAAACATTGAATAAGGTTTGCAAAAGAAGTACGCTCTTATCAAATAAAGTGTCAATCCACACGGAGAATTTTGCATCTTATGTGGTAGTGAGGTAAATGTTGAGGTCAAATCTGCTACCTTTTTGCACTTGTAGTTTAAGGAAATGGTAATTATCTGCCAGATCTGGGGCTTCCATGATTCAGTGATGAAAGAGCTCAGAAAAAAATGCTCAGAAAAGAAGCAGCAATTCCATATAACGGCACAAAACACGATCATGGCTTCAGATCTGTACACTGCATCTCTGATTTCAGTTCCATGGTATTTGAACTTAAATATTTCCATCAGCACCATGAAAGGGATAATGTTAAAAAATTTGCTCCAATACCTCAAAAGATTTAACAACAAGAACTGGGTAGAAGCATCATGTCTCAGCTGTATGACAGCTTCAGCTAACCACAAAGCTAAAATGTTGTCATTATATTAGTAGGTTATTTTAATGAAATAATTTTAATTATTCCTGCAGATAATGTAAAGGTTCTTGGAGTTATGTCCTGCCAGGTGCGACAAGTGGTCAATTAAACACTTTCTCTGCTCTGAGTGAAATGCACCAGTAGATAAGATGGTTAGCACCGGTAGATAAGATGGTTAGCACGTCAGCTGATAACCTTAATATTAACTTCAGAGATGGAAAATTCTACCAGTTCAAAGACTTTTTTCTAGAAACTGATGACTAACTTCATCAAAACATTGATGACGATTGATTCTAATAGTACACTCATATCAACTCTATAAATAACACATCTGATGATTTTCCAGTTTTTGAGGAAAGTTGTTCTTGTAAAAATATTTTTATGTTCATAGATGAATAGTCACTACAATAATTTGATGATTTAGTCAAATTGTAGTACAAACAGTATTATATTAAATCCAAGATACCTGAAATGGATCCCTTCTCTTGAAAGAAGGCTAAAAATGTTTCCAATAGTTCATGTATCCAAGAAAAGTAAAAAATAATTTAAAAAACCCTAAAGATTCTAATTCAAAACGTTGGTTCTAGTTTTAAGTATACTGTTTCCACTATTTTACATGACACCCTTCCCAAAAGAAGAAGCAAAACCTATCAGCACTGAAAATTGTGTGTTCTTTTAGCCACGTGTAAAAGTCATAAATAATGTGAAGTTTTCACTTTCATTTCAAGCTAAGAAAATTGAGAAAGCACATCACTCACAGTGGTTTTCACTCTGGTTTGGATCTGATCTGCTGCTCACAGATGAGTTACATTAAACTGTATAAATCACAGAACGTTAGGAGAGGTAAGTCTGAATAGGATCTATTATTAATGCTAGATTAACTTCTACCCAGTTCTGAATGGGGGAAATTATAAATAAAGTCACTCACAGGAGCCACGACTTCCTTTCAAAGTGTGAATCCTTCTTTCTCATGCAATGATCTTCTTAATGAACCCCATGTCCTTAAATTACAGTTAGCAAGAACTTCCTAGCCTAATGGGCAAGAAGAAAGTGTCTTCAAATGAGAAACAATTGAAAACACAGAAATACATTTTTGTCTTGTGTATATTACTATTCCAGCTTTATTTTAAAAGTGCCAATTCATCCTCACCACTGGCTGGGCCATGATGAGGGCGCAAATTTTAGCCAACAAAGATTTTGCATATCGTGAAGTAGCTTGTGAGTGTTGAACCCACTGACTCTTTCTTAGTGATTCAGATGGAGTACTCAGTGATGTGGCTAGAAATGTTTATGAAAATTAGGCAAAATACACAACCACTGAACAAACGGAGTTTTTCAAGAGAAATGTGAGGAGAATAATTTGCTACCAGCCTTATTACTAAATAAATAATAAAACTAAAAAAGCAAATATTATATCAAATTATAATATGTATGT
This sequence comes from Trachops cirrhosus, assembly GCA_028533065.1. Lineage (NCBI taxonomy): Eukaryota > Metazoa > Chordata > Mammalia > Chiroptera > Phyllostomidae > Trachops > Trachops cirrhosus. The sequence goes on along the minus strand of CM052542.1, from coordinate 117,372,352 downwards.
TTTAACTTCCCAAACAAATCATGATTCATTGAAAGAAAAGGTTCTCTGTGCTTTTTCTTTCAACACAGGGGTCAAGTTTCTTTTCTTTTATTTTAATTATTAGAGTTTATTTTTAGAATAGTTTTAGGTTTACAGAAAACTGAGCAGAGAGTATAAAGTGGGTCCCCATACACTGCCTTCCTCCCTGATCATAGTTCCCCACTACTGACACCTTTCATTAGCATGGTACATTTCTTATAATTGATGAGTTGATATTGATGCATTGTTATTTACTAAAATTTATACTTTAAGGTTCACTCCTTGTGTTACACAGTTCTATGGGTTTTATCATAGTTTTACCAAATTTTGTATTTGTCTTTATCTGATTGTGTTCTATTATATAAAAAATAAAGATTAATAAATACATATGTAAAATATATTATAATGTCTATACTTTGCAACAATTTTCACATAAAGAATTCTAGGGGAAAAAAGTCTTTGGTTCAGAAAAAGACAGTTACAAATAGAGAGCATAAGAAAGAGCCTGAGTAGTTCTGAGAAAAGAGACTCCAGAATGTGAAGACAGAAACTACTTTGACTTTGGCCTTGACCACCGCAGTGTCACACATTCTTAGCAGTTAGGTGCATGCCTGGCCCTTTAAATGCACCTCTGACACCAGATAGCCTGGCCATAGAAAGCTCTGACTGCCTAGCTCTGCCACCCCCAGCCTGTCAGCCTAGCCAGCTCCCTGTTCCATAGAGGAGACTCTGGCAGCTTTCCCACTTTGCTCCAGGAACCACCCTCAGCTTTGTCGTGGGCCTCTCTGCCTGTTGCCTTTATGGTCTGTGTTCCAGCCAGATCCCAGCCACCTGACTTTTACCCAGTGGAGATGGGGAAGAAGCATTTTCTTTGCTCAAGGAATTCACAGTGGAGTTAGTAGCAGAGGGTAGCTTATAGCTGCCTCCAGCCTCTAAATGTGTTCAATTTTGCAGTAAAATGTGTGTCTCATGCTGTTTTAAATTTGAATCTGGTTGCCAACAATTAAAAATTAGAAAATTTCACACACAAAAAGATCTTGATATCTAGCTTCCCTTGAAAAATCAGTTGCAACTCTGCACTCACATGGCTAACATTCAGCTAGAGATGAATGGCAACTACCCTCCTTCTAACAGATTATTTGCTCCCTAGTTTGACATAGTCCCCATCTCTCCCTATTATATGATACTTAATCACTTACTGCATTTACATTATCTACCTGGCCTCTATAAACAGTCGAGTTTGCAACCCTTGGAGTAGCTGGCTCTTTTTGTGTTCCTGGTGACCAGAGAAGCCTGGGAGAATCTAAAATATAACCCGATACCACGTTGCACTGCTCACCATCCATTGATGGAAGAAATAAATGTTCAAATATGACCATTCCTGTCTTTCTGTGCCATGAAAACCCCAGGGCTATCCTTTTTCCCTCACTGTAGCTCTTATTAAAAAATTTCAACTGGTTTAATGAAATGTCCCTTTGTGGAAAAAAGAGCTTCTGACCACCAATCCAAATTTATGGTCTGGAAGCATTACTGGAGGGTCTCTTGAACCTGGAGATGATCAAGATGGACCTACCATACTTGAACTTGGAATACCTTAGCCCCTTTGGAGGATTCTTTTTTTCCAAGGATTTCACAAGCTCAATGACCTCATGTCATTTCTTGCTTTGCAGACTTGTTGAAATATAGGAGAAAGTAGCAAAGATTTTCTCCATTCTGCACTCCTCATTCTAGGGCTCTCCGCCACTTACTGTCACCATCACAGAAGCACATGTTCCCTGCTCAACTGGATCTACTTTAGCCAAGATTGAAAGGACCAACCAACTCTTCTTGTTCTGCCTCCATAGTAATAATCAAAGCATCAAAAAGATTATTTAAGCCATACACTTGTTTGTCTCTTGCACCTGGTAATTGGGTCAAGTTGAAGTTCAAAAATTGGACTTACAAGCAGGTGCTCACCTGCATCCTGTAGAAGCTAAGCATTATCCAGTATAAAGGGAAGGGCTTCCTAAGGGGACAGGAGGTCCAACAGAAGCACCTTTAAGGAATGGCTCCGTATGAGCACGCCCCAGGTGCAGCCTTTAATAGGCATGTCTTTGTTCACCTCCATTTCCCCAATGCCAGCAATGGTGCCTAACACATTCACAGACATTCAGGAAAGATCTGTGGAATAATGAACAATGCTTGTCTTCTGTAGCCTCACTTACCCCTGATCCCTGGCTTCTGGTCTTACCATCACACTCTGCCTTCGACATCTTTCACTTACAGTCTGATTCAAGTCTGACCTCCCCAAATTTTGGATCTAACTAACATTTACTACTTTTTCCTTTGCCATAATGGTTCATGAATATCTCTGTTTTCAGTTTTTTTTGTGCTCTGTATTTCTCCAGGCAAATGAAAAGAGCTTAGAAGGCCAGATCGAAAATACGTTGGGTGATCCAAGTGTGGGAAATGGGTGTGATATTTCCTAGTTGCCATTTAGGAATGTTAAAAATTTTAGGGAGCCTTGCAGTAAAGAAAATCTGTTCAACATTGTTTAAATACAGCATTTCCCAGCATTCTTTTGATTAAGGAACCTCTCCTCTTGTCCCCCACATAATATCTATTCACATATGAGGTCTGTCCAGAAAAAGTCCAGCCATTGTTAATACAATGAGAATGGTTTGCGCAACATCATGTAACCTGGCAACCAAGGAGAGTGGACTGGAATGTACATGTGTGAACAATGACGACTTTGCTGTACTAGTCAGTGGGGGCAGTAAATGCTATTGAGTGAGCATGCGTACTGTGTGGCCATTGCATTCAAAAATGACTGAGCAAGTAGAGCAATGAATCCGCAACAAATTTTGTGTCACGCTTGAACATTTCTCCATGGAAACTATTTGGATGATTCGGAAGGCCACAGCTAAGGACAACAGGTGATTGGCAGTTTCATCATGACAATGTGCCCGCTCACACATAACATCTAGTGTAGAGTTTTTTGGCAAAACATCATATCACCCAAGTGACTCAGGCTCCCTACAGGCCAGATTTGGTGCCCTGCAACTTCTAGCTTTTCCTAAAACTAAATTCACCTTTGAAAGGGAAGAGATTTCAGACCGTTGATGAGATTCATGAAAACACAGGGGGGCAGCTGATGGCAATTGGGAGAACTGTGTGAGGTCCCAAGGTGCCTACTTTGAAGGGGATTGAGGCGTCATTGTTCTATGTACAATGTTTCTTGTATCTTGTATCTTCTTCAATAAATGTCTCTATTTTTCATACTACATGGCAGGACACCTTCTCGACACACCTCATATATGGAATTTGGGAATTCGAAAGTAGAGACTCTGGAGTCTGTTCAAGGACTAACATTATCTGATTAAATTCATTTGCATTAAGGTAAAGGGCAAGGACAACTCATCATCAAGCAAATGATATAAAATTAAGAGCATGACTGGTCTAAGAACATTTTCTGAAAGGAAGATATAGTGTCCCTCTTCATCAGTTTCCTTTTGTTGGTCCTTTTCTATGGGTCTGTCATTTATCAGCAATTAACGAGACCAAATAGAGTCAAAGCCTCCACCTTCCTAATAGGGGGGATCTAAGTTAGATTGAGTGTAGGGGGTGGGGGAGCCAGCTGCAGCTTTTTATCTTTGGTGACAACAAGCAGTTGTGTTCCTTCTGGGGCAGTCACCGGGTTCATGAATAGTGCCACAGTCTTTTAAAGCCAGGACTGCTCTTTTGATCTACAAGTTCATATGACTCCACCATGGGCAAGGCCTTCTGTCCCGTTCTTCCCTCCCCTTTCCTGTGTTTGTCTCTGCCCTTGCAAGGGTTTAGGCTCCCAGCCAGAATGAAAGCAATGAGTTGCCCAATTCAGAGAAATAAAAGAAAACACCCCCTCCCCAATTTGATGGTCAGTGGTTGTGGGGAGATATAATAAACCTCTTCATTAAGGAAATGCAGCTTTTAGATGAGTGAAGTATTATATCTCTAAACCTATTCTTCAGAACTTGTAACGGTTCCACATGGTCAGAGGTTATCATGATGCCACAGAGATAGAATTTAAGTATAGAATTGGAGGGACTTTTGCCTGCGTGGTTGTCTTTTTCCCAGCCCCACCTTGCAGTTTGGTATCTATCTTGTTTTAAAAAAGTGAATTGTGAACGCAACTTCTGAGGCAAAGAGTTAAGGAGCATGGATACTTTTTAAGAGTAATTTATGCATTTGTTTATCTAGAATCTATCCATTTTGAGTAATACTGATGAGTATCAGTTTTGCAGAGACTGCTAGGAAAACCCAGGCCTCCTGCCAGCCACAACAGTACAAGAGGGGTGGAGGAAGGGAACTCCATCACTGGTGTTGCTTCTCCAAAAAGAAACAAGAGCTTTGGTGTTTTCTGACCAAAAACCTCTTTCTTCCTTCCTGTGCCCAGACCTGGACAAACATTCACTTAGTTCTTTGTAGAGCAAGCTCCACCCATAAGCAAAAGATGGCCAAGAACACCTCTTTCCCAATGACTGAAATTCCCATTTTTAAGATCCCATGATAAGTTTCAAGTATCATCTCCAGAAGATCTCAGCTAAGAAGAAATTACCAAGGTGGACCATTCATTCAAACACACTTTTCCATTACTCTTCACATATCCTGCTGCACACCTCTCTCTCCCTCATCTAATCCATACCTACTGGCCTCTTTACTACTGTTCAAACACTCCAAGCATGTATCCAACTCAGGGTTTTTGCACTTGCTGTTCCCTCCAACTGGAATGCTCTTCCCTGGACATACACATGACTCACCCTCTCCTCTCCTACCAGTCTTTACTCAAATGTCATTTTGTCAGTGAGACCATCCTAATCACCATATTTAAAACACCAGTTTCCCCACGCAATGGTTTCTAGCCTCCTCCCTTGCTTTATTTTTCTCCATAGCACTTACCACTGTCTCATATATCTTTTGTTTATTTATTTTATTTATGGTCTGCTTCTCCCTCTAGAATGCTGGTCCATGAGGGCAAGGATTTTGTCTGTTTTATTTGCTGCTGTAATTTTATCAGTAAAATGTTTAGAACAGTGCCTGGCTATGGTAGACATTTAATGGCTATTTGTTGAATGGATGAATGGATTGCCTAGCTCACTGCCACCTAAAAGAGATTAGGGACCTCAGACAGGGGGCATTAGAACTGGTAAGCTTTGACTCTGGCTTTGGCAAACAGCTCCAAGAAGGAAATCTAAAATCACAGGGCTCTAGGCACAGAGTTGGCAAACATAGAGGTAAACATGTTGAAGACACTCGTTTTTTAAGTCATAAGTATAAAACCTAGTGGTATTTTAAGCACTTTTCCAAGTCCCCTTCCTACCGTCTATGAGTTTTTTCTCATCACCATAAAACTGCACCCATATACCATATTTTTCAGACCATAAGACACATCTAGGTTTTAGAGGAGGAAAATAGGAAAAAAATTTTTGAAGCACAAAATGTGGTAAAATATTTAATAACTTAAATAACATAATATTTCACCAATGGAAATGTAAACAGAACTCAGCAGCAGCATTAACAACCATTATTCTTCCCAAATTTTGTGGGGGGCACGTCTTATAGTCCGAAAAATACGGTATGCTGTTAACCATTACACTCTTGCTCCTCTAGGCACAGCTGGTGACAAATGGTTCCCTCAGAAGGAGTCCCGTTTAGCTTAAACTCTTGTGTGATGAAGCAGACTCCCAAACATTCTCCATAAACCAGCAGTTCTGCCTCAGTTAGTGGCATTTTTACTCTCTAGCCCCCACCCTAATGCCATCTTCCAGTTCTCTCTGACTCTTTACATCCAGCTAATTGCCAGGCTATGGCAATTTTATGTCCAGAATGCTTCTTGCATCCTTTGCCTCTCTCTCAGGTTCATCACCACAGCCCTTGTCTGGCCCTCCTTAGCTCTTAACTGACTATGGCAACATGGCAATAGCTGCCAAACTGGTTTCCTATCTCTAGTTTCTTCCTCCTCCATCCCATGTTCTGGTCAGCTGCCACAATTATATTCCCAAAGAACAAATACAATGTCACTCTCACTCTTCTTACAAAATGGCTCCTTGTTACCCTTGAGATGGATCCTTTAATCTACCTTCTAGGCTTTACACCCACTAGCTCCCTAAATGAACCCTCCACCATAACCTCCTCTACTCATTTCCCCAAGCACTTCTTGTCTCCCAACTACAACGTGTGCTTTCCACTCTTCACATCTTCGTTTTTTTCCCCTCCTCACTCTGTATACCTCCTTCTAATCATATGCCCTCATTTCCTGGCTGTTTAAATTTTTTCCAAAGATCCCTCACGGCACATTTGTTGATTCACTCAGTTAGTCAGTCAGTCAGTGTGATTGGGAATGCTCAAACCTTTCTTTCCCTCAGACCTTCTATGACAGAAATGATATTTTCTCCTGTATATCTCCCATGCATTTATCACACACTCCCCTAATTAGGGTTATTTTTCTTACATATATGTAACATGACTGCAGCATGTATAGGCTCCAAGCTCTGTAACGAACTGCAGCATGATGTTCCTTCTGCCCTGGTAGCAGAAGTTGTGGCACAGATTTTGCCATGACATGTTTCATGCCGACATCCTGCATCCAAATCTCAGACACAGGCCCTGATTGGCATGGCTCAGTGGACTGAGTGCCAGCCTGTGAATGAAAGGGTCACTGGTTCAATTCCCAGTCAGGGCACATGCCTGGGTTGCAGGCCAGGTCCCTAGTTGGGAGCGCATGAGAGGCAACCACACATTGATATTTCTTTTCCTCTCTTCCCCTGTCTCTAAAAATAAATAAATAAAATCTTTAAAAAAGATCTCAGGCACAGTGGTTTTTGGAATCCCCAGATCAGCTTCTAGTTCTTGTACTGTCAGTCACCAATTTTTATTGGTTGCAGCCTGTACACGTTCAACATTCTCAGGTGTTTTCCCTATTACAAGCCTTCCAGAACATGGATCACTTTCAACAGATTCTTGACCATCTTTGAAACATTTGGGCCACATTTTTATTTGTGCTTCACTCAATGCATTGTCCCCAAAAGCCTTCTGAATTGTCTGAGTAGTTTCCACAGGGGAATGTTCAAGCTTAATGCAAAAATTTGATGCAGAATCATTGCTCTACTCGCTTAGTCATTTTGAATGCAATGGACACACAGAAAATGTGTTCACTCAGTGGAGTCTACCACCCCCACTGACTGGTACAGTGAAGTCGTATTCTGCTCCACTGTTCTTGGCTGCCAGGTTACACCAGTGTCGCACAAACTGTTCTTGTTATATTAACAATGGCTGGACTTTTTCTGGACAGGCCTCCATCTCACTGATCCTCTAAGGGTCACTCTAATCTTTCCAAGGCCATGTTATCAATTATAACCGGTGAACAATCAGCAAGAAATGTTTCCTTACCCCCATCCCCATAGTCAGCAGGACTCACAGGCCTCAAGGTGGCCAGTTGTTATTCAAAGCTGAGTGAGCTAGAAGCACAGGGTGGAAAATAAATATTACAAAACTTCCTCCAAGATGAATTTTAAAAAGGAAATTATCAGGGTGAGAAGAACAGACTTGATTTACCAGTTCAGGCTGTTGTACTAGGTACATACACATGACTTATCTCCTCAATGGTCTGTGGCACACACCTGGGTGTCCTGGGTCCCTTGTTTGGTAGGCAGAAAATCTGGTGGTATGTAAAACAAATATGAAATTCGAGGAGTAGTGTGAGAGAATAAGGATAAGAAGCAAAAAATAGAAGGAGGGAAGGAAGGAAGGAAGGAAGGAAGGAAGGAAGGAAGGAAGGAAGGAAAGAAGGAAGGAAGGAATTAGTTTCATCTTGCCAGGCAAAAACATCATGGAAGGAATTAAGCAGAAGGATACCTGTGACAGGCCAATGTGTAGCCTCTGCTGTTGAGTTTCAGTCTAACTCATCACTATTGTCTAAGGTTTTTCCAGCTGTTTGGTGTGTTCTGCCTCGCTGTTAAGTACAGACTTCCCACATTTACCAGTTTACATGTCCTCTCTTGCCTTGACTGTGAACTCTTAGAGGAAGAAGCATGTCCCTTTATCTCTGTTTCCTTGGCTAAGCACAGCATTTGGCACATAATGGGCACTAAAGATATGTGCACTGATGATGGTAACGTAAAGCTGTGTTTCTAAAACTTCAGTTACTAGCGTGCCAGCTTGGTTTTAGCTAAGCTTTTTGTTCTAGCCAAGTACTACCACCTTTACAATTATTTGCTTCTTTCAATTGACTCGTGCATTTTTAAAAAAATTTGTGCCATTCATTGCAATCTTATGTGTGAAATCACACATGTTGATGAGCAGGTATAGTTTTCCTAATACATATAAAAATAAGGAGAGCCCTGGCTGGTGTGGTTTAGTGGATTGAGTGCCAACCTGTGAACCATAGGGTTGCCGGTTTGATTCCCAGTCAGGGCACATGCTTGGGTTGTGGGCCAGGTAGGAGGTGAGTGCGAGGCAACCACACATTCATGTTTCTCTCCCTCTCTTTCTCCCTTCCATCCTCTCTGTCTAAAAAACTTTTAAAAAGCAGATAACTATTGAACAGTGCTCATTTAGGTACCACATAAACCTGTATACCTGCAGTGGGCAGATCACTTTTGGGAAGCACTGATTAATCAGGCTCTGTTCCCTAAAGCTGTGGAATAAGTGTATTGATTCTATACTTTCAGTCTTTCATTACGAATCCTGCACATGCTCATCAATGCTGTCTTTCTTGAAGAAAGTTAACACTTTGTTTAAATTTTTGTGCACAAATTATTTAATGTGTGGAGCACAATTTGAGGAAAGAGGGGGTATTTTGTCATGTTCCCAGTGAGGTTGATTCTGATCTTGAGAGGGTATTTGACCATTGTGGCAATCAATGATGAAGATTTCCTCAAATTCTGTTTTTCTCCCTCATTGAGCCCCTCCTCACAAGGTCTTCCCCAAATATGGATCATTTACCTTGAAAATAACTTAAAAACACTCCAGAGGGAAAACAGGTGATGTACACAAGAAGTAATTCACCAGAGGAGATGTAATTAATCAATAAGGATATGGGAAAATATACAATCCTCCTAGTAGTCAAATAATGCAGATTAAAATTGCACATAATGGATCACTTTAAACTTTTAAATAAGGGGAGTGTATAAAGAAATAGCACTTAATGGAAGTGAGAATGGGCTGAAAGTGATACTCATACTTTGCATGTGGCCATATGATGCGTAGCGACTGTGCAAACTGGTGTAATATTTCCAACACACAGTTTGGCAATGTGAATCAAAGGTTCACAAAGGTGCAATGAGGCTTTTGATCCAGTGGTACTTCTGTTTCTATAAATCTAGTCTATAGAAATAGCTGTACACATGGAATATATCATATGCAGGAAAATGTTTGTTACTATATTATGTATACTAGTGAAAAGTGAGAAAGGACCAAAATACCAACAATGAAGATAGTGAGTAAAATTTGTAGTCACTCTCCGTTCAGAAGATGATCATGAAAGCATTTTATGATATGGCAGAATGCTTGGGTATAACAGTAAATAAAATTTTATGCATAATAATGATAAATACATAAAAATATGTGCATGTAAAAAGAGACTGCTAGAAAATACCCTTTTTCCTGGCAGAGCAGTCTGCATAATAACTAAGCACAGAGACTCTGGCTTCAGATTGTCTGTTTGTAGCTCAGCTCTGCTGTTTATTAGCTTTGTGACCTTGGGCAAGTTGCTTAACTTCTCTAAGACCTAGCTTTTCTCATCTGAGAAATGCAATAGCAATCTCGCCATGTTGTTTTGAGAATTGAGTAAGATAATTTATGTAAAACATTTAGCACAGGGCTGGCACACGGTGGCACTGACTAAATAGTTATTCATCCTGCAAATATTTATCAGTCATTGGCTATGTGTAAGATACCTAATGTGGGGTAAATCATAGGAAGTTTCATCTCCTTTCTGTTTTCTGCAATATGTTTATTTTGTTTTCACAAGGAAACACATCCACTGCCCCTGCTGTGGTTGGGCACCCTATCAGCAGGCTGCCTGTAGAGTATGCTAATTATCCTTCCTGGCTTCTCTCTCACCCATGACCAGTTGAGGGCTGATCATGTCACACCCTTGCTTCAGCATCTTCATTGGGTTCTCATTGCTTGCAATGAGACAAAATCCAAAATCTTTATTTAGGGATTTAAAAAATCTGACCTCAACCCACCTTTGATGTGTCATTTCTTGCCATTTTCTCTCTGCACTCTCTATTCCAAACACCCTACCTCCCCCACCCCAAACCTGTGTAGGACAGCCACTGTCAGAACCCTTGATTTTATGCAGCATGACAGCAGTTTGGAAATTCATAGCATACTTTCTTTAAAATGGTGATTCTAAGCCAAGAATGTAGATTCAGAAGTCCAAACTGGGGCCTAGGAATCTATTTCTCTCATAAATATCCTGCAATGTTTCTGAGATGAGGTTGAGGGATATCATGTGAGAAATGCACTGTTCCCTTTTCCGCCTGATAAGCCTGTTCTCTGGCCTGGTGGACACTTCTGCACCCTTCCAGACACAGATGAAAGCTCATTATGTTTTTTTGCCTTCTTTGGGCAAATATGGACTCCAGCCTCTGGAATTCTGTGGTATTTTATCAAAACTTCCACTGAAACCATCATTGCCTTGTGCTTTCTTTGCTTACTTACTTCTTTAGCCATCTCCTCCACTGAACCGTAAGCCCTCAATTTCAGGAACTATTTCCCATTTGCCCTTACAGCCCCCGTACCTGACATAATAACTGGAACATAGTAGACACTTACAGATGTCGGTGGGATGTGCTTGTGCACTCATTCATTGGCATTAACTATGGACAATTGGACGATTCCATCAGATGTTAAGCTCTAGTTCATTTGTAATCACCAAGGCTGACCTTACTGAGGCTGATTACTGGCTCTGCTCATTTACCTCCCAAGCCACGTGAAGCCAGCATACTTTCTCACAGGCACAATTTAGCAGGTAACCTGTCGCCACATAGCTAGCCAGACATCATGAGGTTCAACATAGATGGTGTGTCAACTTCAGTCTGGAAGAGGTTAACCAACCTTGGGAAATCACACTGCAGACAGGTGAAGAGGGCATAAACCCAGATGGTTGGTTGTCCTGTGCCCAGACCCCAACAAACTTACCACGAGCTTTCCTGTTTAGATGCTAAAATATGATAACGGTTATTCACATGAGCCCTGAAGTCAGACTGTCTTGGTTAGAATTACGACTCTACCATGTGACCCTAGGCATGTTCTATACCCTCTCTGTACTTCAGTTTTCCATATCTATAAATGAGATTAATAATAGTACCTAACTCAGAAGGTTGATGTGAAAATGAAAAGTAAATAAATGAAAATACATACAATCTTTAGAATTACAACTGATACATAGTAACTGCTCAGTGATACACAGCTATTATAATTAGATTTCTAAGATATAACATGGATTCAATGCACACTTTAGATTGCAAGTTTTGCCCTGGCCTTTTTCTCAAAGGTGTGTTAACATTTTCTGTAGTAATCTTTGTCCTTGCTTAACTCCAGCTTTGGAAACCAGACTTATTACCTATCAGATTAGCTTCAATTATGTAGAACTTGCAAAAACCAAGGTAATATCAAGCTAATAGAATGTCTAATTCATGTGTTGGCGACAAGTTTGAAGTTGAAAGACTATGACAAAAAGAAAAAGTAAGAGTAGGGGAAAAGAAATGAAGCATCCCCAAAAATATAGACTAACTTTGGGAAAAAAACTGATAAGAAACAAAGTCCTATCTATTCAAACTTTCTAGCAATATCTGCATAAAATATGCCTCCCACATTTCATCCCTTGAAGAAAACCGAGGCAAATGTCCTCTCAGTGTTGAGAGCCTATGATGGACCCCGTGTGGAGCTTAGCACTGTTGCCTCTTTTACCACTCACTTGCAATCGCTGTTTTTCTGATTCTATGGAGGGGACACTAAACAGTTACATTACAAATAATGACAAAATTCGATTCTCTCCCTCTGTGAGATAGCTCCAAAGTCAAGAATTTTATCTTATATCACACTGCTTCCTCGTTGCTCCTAATTATGCCTCTTGTAGACTTCGGAGCGGTGTTTCACCATCCAGGGATTGGTGACAAATATTTATCCAAGGCCAGTTTCCAGTTCTAGCTCAGCAGACGCAAAAGTCAGTGCAGAGAAAATGCCTCTGATAACCTCTTGTTGAAGTCCTAACCCCCAGAATCTCAGAATGTGACTTTATCAGAAATAGGGTCATTACATATGTAATTAGTCAAATGAAGATAAGGCCCTACTGGAATAAGGTGGACCCCTAATTCAGTGTGATGGTGTCTTTACAAGACAAGGAGAAGAGAAATACACACTTGATAGAGAATGCCAGAGGATGCATTGAGGTGCTACAGCTACTAGCCAAGGAACCAAGGAGAGTCAATGATTGACAGCCACCACCAGAAGCTAGAAGCAGGAGAGGAAGGATTCTCCCCTACAGATTTGAGAAGGAGTATGGACCTGTTAACACCTTGATTTTGGACTTCTATCCTCCTGAAAACTGTGAAACAAAAAATTTATGTTGTTTGAAACCATCAGTTTGTGGGACTTTGTTATAGCAGCTCTAAATAATTAGTTACAAACCCCCCCACCCCTGGAACTGGATAGGGGTGTTCTTTCCCACCCATGGAAAATAAACAGAGGAAGTCGTTTTGTAGATTTTTACCACTTCAGCCTCTGAGAGCTGGGCTGTCTGTTGTCACTGCGATAATGTGATGGCAATCATGACAATGGCATGAACTGTTGGCGGCTTCTCCCCAGCAGCCATCCTTAACCCACTTGTACTAACAGATCCTATTTTGTTCTGGTATTGACCCCAAATCCTGCATAAGGCCTCTCAGTTCTATAGTAGCCACATGGACTTTATGCTTTAAAAAAATGTTCTGATTGGATCCTTCAAATTGAATTAGCTTTTTATAGCCCATTTTGTTAGTGACAGTACTTCAGAACTAGGAATCTGCCAGGTTTTATTATCCACATGCTAAAACCAAATAGAGCTTCTGCATTCTGTCTTGTCAGACTGAAAGGATAGAGTGATGATTCATCCACCAACTCAAAAAATTTGGTGGCTTATATGGCATAATTACTAACACTTACTAACAGGTCCCAACAATAGCATCCCTGGCAAACTCACAGAGGGGTAAGTAGTCATCTCTCTGTGCTTCTTCTCCTTACCCTCCCTCAAAACAAACTGGTGGATAGGCACATTTTAAAATGTTTCTTCTTTTTCAGATTGAACTTGATGATTTTATTTTTTAACATATTTTTATATACTGTATGATTCCATTTATAAAAAGTTTAAAAATGGTCAAACAAATATGTGCTGTTAGAAATGATGAGAGAGTTTACCTCTGGTGAAGATGGAGGAGTAGAGATGGGGAGGGGGCGTAAGGGGCTTTCGGTAGCTGGTAACGTCTTTCTGGAGCTGAGTGCTGGTCACACAAGTGTGTTCCTTTTATAATACTTATGTTATGTACCCTTTTTCAGTATCTATGTTGCATTTCAATGACTTTTTTCTAAAAAACATATTTTGGCTCACACTAATTCTAATGTTTCTTTTTTCCACATACTGTTTCCAGTCAAGTTCATTTAAAACAACACCTCTTGGAAAGCTGACTTAGTAAAGGATCCCAGATCAAGTAATACCAGAGTGTACCCTGGACCCTGACTACAGGTACCGTCCCTGATCCAGCTGGCCTCTTGCCCCTCCTGCTAAGGCACTGCTTTCTAGGAGTTAACAGCCACTTCCTAAAACATTTTTCAAAATATGTTTTTCTAATTTTGTTTCTACAAAATGTTTTACTGAAGAGGTCTTTCTATTTCACATGAAATGATTTAAGGCCTGTTTCAGCGTGCGCTAGGCTCTTTGAATACGCAGCTTATATCTTACATAATGGCCCTACTCCCTGCTCCAAATCACTCCTTTATTGCCTTGGTTGAATTTATTAAACTGACCATTTACGTGAGCAAGGACATTGCCTTCAATACTGAGCAGTAAGCAAATGACTAACTGCTTTCCCATCTGCTCACTCTCTGCTTTGGTTTCTGGGGTGCTTACCTAAAACATCTAAAGTAGTTGTGAATAAACAAAATACAATTTTCTAAAGAACTGCTTATTACACATTATATCACATGACACTTCCATCTTAGTTGAAAAAAACAAAACAAAAACCTTAAGAAATGCATTTGCAGACACATTTCACTTACTCTGAATGTCACTTTGCTCACCCGTCATGTCCAGGACATATAAAATATTGACAGAGTAAATTTACAAAATTTTATTAAGGCTTGCCATTTGTTTTAAGATTTTTTGGTCAAATATCAAAATAAACTGAAGTTTTCTCAGTTTTCCCATTGAGGACCTGCTTTGTGGAAAAAAGCTTCATTCATCTGATAAACATTTACTCATCATCTGCCACAGGCTAAACTCTGGTGTTCATCAAGGGAGGAGGGTATAAGGGGACTAAATAAAATGTCACAAAAATAAACAAAAATAGGTCAAAGAGCACTGCCAGTTGGGAGGAGTTTGGGGAAAGAGAGAGCAGCTGAAGGCAGGGCCACGGACGGGAGACGGCAACGAGAGCCCCAAGTGGCTGCTGGAATGTTGGCAGAGAAAGGGAAGGGGGCACAGCCGCAGGGGCCGAGAGCTCGGGGCCCACACGGCTGAAGGAAAAGTGGAAAATGCCAGGCCACAACTCTGGGCACTTTGCCTTAGAGGGTGACTTCCTTCATAAAAAAGTTTTAAATTATATTTTACAATTGCATTGGTATAAGGATGAATATATCTGTCCTGTAGATTAAACCTGAATACACACTTCTTCAAAGAGGACATACAGATGGCTGATAGACATGAAAAGATGGTCAATACCACTAATCATCAGGGAAATGCAAATTAAAACCACAATGAGATGTCACCTCACACCTGTCAGAATAGCTATCATCAATAAATCAACAAACAACAAGTGCTGGCGAGGGTGTAGAGAAATGGCAACCCTTGTGCACTGTGGGTGGGAATGCAGACTGGTGCAGTCACTGAAGAAAGCAGTATGGAATTTCCTTAAAAAATTAAAAATGAATCTGCCTTATAACCCTGCAATTCCACTTCTGAGTAATTATCTGAAGAAATCCAAAACACAAATTTAAAAGACATATGCATCCCTATGTTTATTGCAGCATTATTTATAGTAGCCAAGTTATGGCAGCAACCTAAGTGTCCATTGATAGATGAACTGGTAAAGAAGATATAGTTCATATGTATAATGGAATATTACTCAGTCATAAAAATGAATAAAATCTTGCCATTTGCAACAATATAGTTGGACCTAGAGGATATTATGCTCAGTGAAATAAGTCAGACAGAGAAAGACAAATACCAGATGGTTTCACTTTTATGTGGAACCTAAAACACAAAATAAAAGAGCAAATGAAACAGAAACAAGCTCGTAGATATGGAGAACAAATTGATGGTCACCAGATGGAGGGCAATAAGTGAAGGGTGAAGGGATTAAAAAGTACAGTTTGGTAGTTACAAAATAGTCATGGGTTGTAAGTACAGCATAGGGAATACAGTCAATAATATTGTAGTAACTATGCATGGTACCAACTGGGTACTAGACTTACCGAAGTGATCACTTCACAGTTATGTTGTATAATCACTATGTTGCACAGCTGAACCTAATATAATATTGTATGGGGACTGTAATTGAAAAATTAAAATAAATTCTGTCCCAAAATTCCACTGTTGCTTTCTGATTTTAAGAAATCAAACAGTTTTGTGGGCCTCCAAACATTGTGTGTGTGTGTGTGTGTGTGTGTGTGTGTGTGTGTGTGTGTGTGTGTGTATGGGCCCTTGCTGCAGCCTCTTCTGAGTGTCCTGGAGGAGTGAGCCCTGGGCCAGACCTATTTCAGGAACTGATGGTCTCCTACCTAGGACTATTCCTATTCCCCCTCCGATACCTGCCCTGCAGCCTCCCTATCTGACTGACTGCTCCTGGTACTGAGAACTTCGTTACTGTGAGTATGTGATTCAGAGATTATTGGCTTGGGGTCAGGGTGAAAACTGAGATTCCAGAATCAGAACAATTTGGGTCTGAATCACAACTCTTCCTGCCTAGCTATATAAATTGGAGCAAGTTACCTAATCTTTCTGAGCCACATTGTTTATCTGTCAACACGTGCATCATGTTCCCAACATCATGGAGGTCTTGTGATGCTTAAGTGTGACAGGAAAACAACCAGTTTAGTATGATGCCTGATACATGGCTAGCAAGTGCAGGCCAGGCTTAACTATCCTTAAATCTGGCACTTACCCATCACCTCTTCTGACTTAGTATAGACAAGCACAGCCATTTGGGGTTTGTTATGAGGGGGAAAAGGAAAGGCACAACACACTTGGAGTGGAGAACAAAAAGGGGTGATGGAATCCAGAGAGTGATGGGAAGGAACATGAACAATTTCACACTTCTACCAAGGACCAGCCCAATTAGCCTACAACTTCCCACCCACACTGTCTGGAGTGCTACCTCTTCTAAGTACACAGGCTCAGTCACCCTATAGATATGCTTAAGATTATCCCCCCTCCTCCCAGCAAGTTTGCAGCTCTCTTTAAGTCTTCTTTCCTTGTGTCTTCTTCCCTTCCTACCCCCCACCCTGACTCTAGACTCGGTGTTCCTCACACACTCACATTCCTTTTTGCCCACATGGTTTCTTTTGCCTGGAATGCCTTTTTTGGTGAACTTCTATTCATCCTATGAGACCCAGCCCCAATGCCACCTCCTTCTGCAGCTGCCTAAGCAAAATTAACCTCTCCCTCTCCTAGACTCCCACAGCACCGGCATCACTGTACTTATCATATCACTGTGTTTGATAATCATTTGTTTACATCTCTTTCCCCAGCTGGAAGGTGTGTTCCAGAAGGGGAGGGGCTCTTGAATTCATTCACAGGCTATTTCCACCACCAGGTTCCTACCCCAACCGCTGTCTCACCTCCTGCACATGTTGGCAGTTCATGAATGAGAGAAGGAAGGTTTCTTCATTGTTTACTTGATTTTGGAACCTCTCTTCTCACACCTGTTCCAATACAGGATGCTGATTTATGCAGCAAATTAAAGATTCAATAATTAGCAAAGCTCCAATGAAGCTTGAAGTAGCAAGAAACTAGTAGAACTATTTCCAAGATAGGAAAATTTCAGGGACATTAATTTGATGATTATCCCCTAGGTCTCCAGGTGGCTATTCCCAAAAGAATAGGGGGTGGAGGGAGTCAATGGTACTCCCAAAGGCTTTGGATACATCTATGTAATCAGTACCCAATGGGTAATATGGGGTGAGGGGCTGGACAGATATCAGCGTCCCCCTCCTTGCACATTTCTCACCAATTTTCCTATCCCCTCTCCAGATAGCACTTGGCCTCATCTCTTCTCCCCAAAGACATCCCCTACTCTGTCAGTTACTAAACCCTGGGATTGGGGAGTGGTTGTTCCCAGTCACTAGGGGACTGCTTTCTGGAACTGCCTTTTTCCCGTGGGGGAGGAAAATGGCCAGACCTCAATGTCCACTCCAGCGGCATGTGGTTGGTAGTGCTGACAGGGCAGACTCCAGTGGTACTGATTCGCCTGGATTGCTCTTCTACCCATCACGTGCAGCCTGTGGCAGCAGCTTTGTGTTGGACAGAGTCACAGAAGGGCTGGGGCGTCCTCATTCTCTGCATTGCTGGGGCATCCGATGGTTACAGACCGGCTCCCAATACGTATTCCTGAGGAACATGGTGAGAGGTCACAGACCCCTGTAGCTGAGAGCCCTGCTTCTCCCAGCGCCACTGAAGAGCCTTTTTTTTTCTTGAGAGTTAAAGCAGATTTTTAATTTTTATCCCTTTCTTTTCTCTTCATTTTTAAATTTTTTTTATTGTTGTTCAATTACAGTTGTCCACAAAGAGCCTTTTGTGAATCAAGCTGGCGGGGAACTACCCAGCCATCCCGACAGGATGCTGCCTTGGTAAGCCGGGGCCCAGGAAGGTGGGGTGCACTCACTGACAGCCCGTGTCACTCCCTTTGTTCCTGGGGCATAAGAAGGCCCTACCATTTCCAGCATCTGCTTCCTCTTTCTGATTCTCTCAGCCACTACCCGAGCTCAAAGCCCTAATTTCGTGTCTCACTCAGGCTCCTGCAATAACCTGCCTATTCCTCACTTAAACCTTTCTCTCCAGGGCTGCTGAAGAAAATCCCTAAAGTACATTCTGCATGAGTCTACCTACATGAAGCTTAAGAACAGACAAAATGAATGTAGGTGGTGTAAGTAAACAAACAAACAAACAGTGGTTATTTGTGTGTGGAGAGAGGCTTCAGTCTTGTTAAGGAGGGAGCATGAGGGACACTTCCAGGGAGTTTGAAAAGCTCTGTATTTTGATCTGTGTGTTCATTACATACATAAAGAGGCATGGAGCCTTACACTTAAGATTCATGCACTTTAATATGTTAAGCCTTAATCAGAAAGTAAAGCAAAAAAATATGAAGAATAGCTCTGCATTTTGCAAACATGTTTGAGTGCCTACAGTGTGGCAGGGATTCAGGGATGCAACATACAACCCTGCTACCCACTCCTGCCACAGCTGGCCTTCCAGACTTCTCTCCTATTCTTCTGGTAAACACAACTAGACTATTAGCTGATGTCCCCAATGCATCCCTTTACTGCCTCAGTTTCCTTTGAAACCTCACAGGGGTCTCGCCCCCATCCCCACCTCTTCCTGCTCCCAGTTCCACTTGCTGGAATCCTTCTGCAAGGCTCAAAAGAGAGATCAGCTCCTGAATGAAGCTTTCTCAACTGGGGAAGCTTCTCTGCAACTCTGTGTGCTCCACTTGGTACCTCCTTTTCAGGAATTCTGATTTTCTGCCTGACCTTTCCTAGAAGACACAAGCTCCTTGAGGAGACTCATCTCTGATCCACCTCTGCTCCACAGCTTCCTGCTGAACTCAAAGATCAAGAAAGGAAAGGGGAGAACACCTTAAACAGTTTCCTAGTCTCCTGGCTTCAGCTCAGCCTGCTTAGCTACCTAGTGACACACAGTATAAGCAAAAGCCTTCACACCATCCCACCACCACCCTCCCTGAGATTTCCATCCTGGTTGGCAGGAGGGATTTGGCTGCTGTGGTTTGTTAAGGCATTCAGTACTTTAAACATGATCTGCAGAGACCTCATCAGGAATGAAAGAATGAATGAATGAATGAATGAATGAACAGATGGTGAAAGAGGAGGGTGGACAGAGATGTAAGAAAATATACATGCTGGGAAGTGGTTCCTCTGGAGATGTGGCCTGTTTATTCCTCCCTTTAGGGGTCTTTTTGGGGTCACCTCTATATCCAAAGCAAAGACCCTTCCTGCTTCTGTCTCAGAAGAGAGAGAAGACCCAATTTCTGGGCTTCAAAAGGGTTGGACCCTGGTACCCAGAAAGCTGTCAGCACTGATTTGTACTTCCATTAAATCATCACTTTACAACGTGACCTTAGGTGTTAATTTATATACATATATCACACAAAGTATGTATGAATAAATATATTGATTATATACCATAGACAGGGCCTTGTGCTAAGAGGAACACAGGACTTAAGAAATAGAATTCACCATGCCTGCCTCCCACTGAGTTTAAAAATAGTTTGGCATATGTATGGGATGTTCACTGAAGCATTGTTTGTAACAAGAAAAAATTAGAAACAACCTATATATCCATCATGAGGAAAAGGACCAAATAAAATGCAGCACACTAGCTTCCTAGAATACAATGGAGTAATTTAATGGAACTAACTAGGAATTATACATATCAGTGTTAATAGATCTCAAAAATATACTGAGCGAAAAGTCAGATTGTAGAATGATGGGTATCGTACAATACCATTTATGCAAACACACAGATGATGAAAATACTCTGCATATTCTATGAATATATAACATCTGCATGTAAAAGTATAGATTTCAAGTGGTACAGAGTGACACACACTTTCTCTCTGGGAGAGGGGGAAGAAAGAGAATGGACCTTGATCAAAGGGGGCTTTTGCTTTTTCTGTAATTACTCTCATTTTTTAAAGTAATTAGGAAGGCATGGCATAAATACATAAATAGCTAAGTAATGACTTCATCGATAACCACGACAACAATATAAGCGGCATCACAAGGAAGAATGGATTTATTGTCCGACAATCAGCATCTTCAATAATGGCGAGGAGTTTAAAAGAGGAAGAGCTCACTGAGCGTTGGGGAGTTAGCACTTCCTCAGGAGTTTTTGGAAAAGGGAATGCTGTGACAAAGGTGGAGTTTCATGAAACTGCATCTGACCACATCAATGTAATATAAACATTTGCATTATGAATGCATGTGAGGTTTTTTTTCTCCTACTTGTCTGGCCCCAGGAAATTGAAGAACACAATATTATACAAGCTAAGCTCTGAGGAAATCAGGTTAGGAAAATGAGGGATGCTTTAATGTAACCCTTGACCAAATGAGCAAGTGATCAGGGACCTCCAGGGGCATCTGGGATCAGTGAACTTTTTTACAAGTTTTCTTTACTGGGTGGCAAGCTTCTCAGGGTCTGCGGCAATGATGTCTTCCTTCATGGAACCCCAGTGCACAGATGTCATGTAACAGGAACTCGGGGAACAGTTGTTAAATGAGTGAATGAGTGAATGAATGAACATTACAGAAAGGTAAAAGAGAATAAGGACTACAAAAAGGTTTGTTGTTTGAATGGCTAATTCTTTAGTTCTAAGGCACATCTGCCCCCTTCTCCATTCTCCTCTGCATTGCCCCCTCCATCAAAGTGTGACTTTTTCTTCCTTCCCTCTTGCCTACCCCCACTCCCTAAAATCCTGGGGTTCTTCTTTATGATGGAGGTGAGGAGTGGCTGTCAGCCTTCAGGAAGGCCCAGGATACCGAGGTCAGAAGAGGTTAAGGAAAAAAATCACTTGGAGGACTGAGCTAAGAAGATTTCACAGGAGTTGGGTAGGGGGAGGGGAGAGCAATGCACATTGGTTTGTGGGGTCAGGGAGAGTAGATTCTAAAGCTAAGGGAGATGAGCCTACAGGAAGAGAAGCTCAGGAAGGAAGGTGGATGTGGAACTGGTTCATTCAGAGTTTTCAGATGTGGAACTCAGAATCCCAGGATTCCACAGTTAACCTCCAGGGGTTTTCCAAACAATGAGGCTGCTTCTGCCAAGGAAAGAAGATTAAAACTGCCAGAGGGATCTGTTCATCTATTATCTGTCTTACTGGCATTCTGAGTAAGATTTCATTTAAAGGAAGGAGACAGGGGTGGGTGGGAGAGAGAAAGGGAGAAAGAAAGAAGGACCATTTTGCTAAAATATTTGAAAGAACATCACATTTAGGATTCTCTCTTTCTTTCTCTCTCTCTCTCTCTCTCTCTCAATGAGATGAGATTTTATATAAAATGTATTCTAGGTTGGAAAGTTTCTCAATGCATATTTGTATTGAGCTAGAGACAGGGGGGAAAAACTCAACTGAAAGACAAATTCATTTGGAATTACCATAAATTGCCTATCCTGTTCCCTCCTCAGGATTGGGGTTACCCACAAAAGGTCAAAATTAAGAGACTCAATGACCAGAGTAAGGAAAGCAGGAAGATGTAGATGATTGGTTTTTGGTTCTCATTGGTAATCATAAACATTTCTCTTGAGATCTGCTCAACCCTTGCAGGTATAATCTCATTAATTCTCATGGCAGGCTACGAGGTAGGCCCTATTTCTAACCCTACCAAGGCTAAGAGAGGTCGAACAACTTGCCCAGCATCACATCAGATAACAAGGATCAGAGCTGGACTGTGAATCCAATCGCCCTAATATCACAGTCCCTAAGCTTAAGCCCAGTGCAGTTGTGTCTCCCAGAGACAATGCCCTGAGCAGGTGTGGCTGAAATGAGAGGCAGGTACCTCCAGCAAAAGGTCCCGAGGAAGAGAGAACAACACTACCGTTTCTGAGAGGGTTCCATTTTACATAGTTCTCCAAAGAAAATTCCAGAAACCCTGTCTCTGTTGGGGCAGTTGACTCTCTGGGCCCTTGAGTGAACTGACCACACCTGGAAAGTCCATTCCCTTCCGGATATCACATCTTTGGAAAACTTAGAGGTATGGTACCTCAAATCAATGAACAGAAGGATGAAGAATCCAGATAACTATAAAGAAAAATGAGGATATTTAATTTAAAGAGAAGATCTGAAGGGAAAGAGAGAGCTATGTCAAACACTCAGAAAGATTTCTCCAGAAAGAATGGCCAGACTTGTTTTGTGTAGCTCTGGGTAGCAGAACTCGGATAAATGGGGAAGTACCGTGAGAGACAAATTCAAATCAGTACTACAAATGATTTTCTTAGGTCGGTTTGAAAAATGAAATGAGCCACACTAAAGGTAATGAGTACTCTGTTAAAGGAAGCAATCAAGCAAAAATGGAGAATCAGGAATCATGAGTACTAAGCAGGACCTCATGTTGGATAGAAGATTAAATGACTTATTAAAGCCTCTTCTGAGATAAAGATTCCACAAGTTTATAATTAGATGTTTTTTTTCCTTTTCAAAATTTCTCGCTGAGCCAAAGATTTCAGAATGAACCCGGTGGTCATTCCAACCACTGAAAGCATATCATTTTATAAATTCCTATATTCTGCACGTCTGTGCAAAGGGTGCCCCACCTGTGACAGAGGCCTATATGTCTGTCAGCAGGGGCAACATTTCTCACACTAATAGTACAAGTCAGAATAAATACCATCTCCGTTTGGGAGACAGTCCTTGACAGAAGAGAATTGGCCTGCTTGATTAGGAATATATGTCAGACGCTGATAATAAGGAAATCCTTTTCAGCTGAGCCCCAGAACCTGAACAGTCATAATGAGACCGATTTAATGAGCCTCCTGTTCTACAACAATATTAATTACAACCTTGTCACAGAAGGCAGCCAACTCAAGATAAAAATAGGTAAAATGCACAGGATTTGGATCACATTCAGAATCTTTCCCCCAGATACAAATAGGCTTGCCGTCATGTACATATGTCTATACCAAGCAAATGGATTGAACACCTTTAAGCTGTTTGGAACAAACACTAATGCAGAGCCGACCTGAACAGCAGAAATGCTTCTGAACTTCAGGTTTGTCTCTCAGAATGCATCTACCCAAATCTGTCTGTTGAGTCTGATCATTGTGAACTTGTTGCAACCCTGGAAAAAGATGAAAAAGGAGCAACAAATGTCGTTCTTGTCAAGCGAGTAGGCACACCTCCAATCCTTAACTTGGTCAGGTCTCACAAGTCTCTCCCCTTAAAGAAATGGAATTTGCTCAGTGGAAATGGAGGTTGAATTTAAGCTGGAAACTCTCATCAATCCAGTTCTATAAATGATCAGCAGGGGCCTGTTTACTGCTAATACATACTGAGCCCTGCCAGATGTCGGGCACTGTTTTCATTATTTAAGCTCATATGGTCATCACAAAAAACCTTGTGATCAGTACTGACTGTGTCCTTTACAGGAAGCTCAGAGATGTTAAGCAGTTTGTCCAAGGATTCACAGCCAGTTCAGTGGAGCCAGAATTCAAACCCAGGCTGACCAATTCCAGACCCAGGGAGCTTAACCAGAAGGCCTCACGATGCACTGTGCATTTGCCGGCAGGTCATTCATTCAGCAGGTGTTGCTTGTGACCCTTCTGTATACCAGGCACTGGGGTGGTCGCTGGGCAGAGGTGAAGAAGACACCAGCCCTGTCCGGAGTAGTTGGGCAATTCCAGGAGATTATAATAAATTGTCCCATTCCCTGGAGGTCGGCAAGGGCTTCTGGAAATGGTGGTGTGTAATGGAGACCTAAAAGATGAGTAAGACTTAGGCAGTGAGAGGAGAGGGGCGTGGAGGAGGGAGAGGTTACAGAAGGCAGACCTGAGATCAGGGTGGCAGGAGCACAGGCACTGTGTAAATATTGAGGAATTAATAACAGCAGAAATAGGAGCACTCTTCCTCACAGGACTTGGGGGGAGGAAAACTTGAGCTAGGTCCTTAAAACAGGCAGTAAAAGAGGATGGGCTGTATACATGATATATGCTTTAACTTCGTTGACATTTTCTCATATTCACATAACCCTCTCACTCTAAGTTAGACTGAGGGGACATTGCCACATGGACAAAGGACTGACTCCAAGAGGTTAATCACCTGCCAATCAAAAGAGGCCACAATTGTTCTTTTCTCTTTTCCTATACTGGGTGAGATTTTGATGGAGCAAAGAATAGGGGTGGCTGATGAAGGAGGCACGGAAGGGGACAAACATGGAATTTTGAGCCTCGACTCAGGCAGGCTGTAGTTACTCAAATCTGACACACAGCAGCAGAAATAATGGGAAGAAAAGTCTGTGTCCACATACACCAAGGGGCCCTAGGCTTGAAAACTTACACTGACACTGGCTCTGACCCCAGAGCCCACTGATCCCATGAAACGGTTCATACCCACCCCTAGTTCCCCACCACCAGAGTGTAGGTGGCCCTGTCTGGACCACCAGGCTTTCTCCATCTCAGCCCTGCCTGCCTCTACAGTGGCTTCCAATTTTAGCATGCATTGGTATCACCTGTAGGACTGGTTGAACCACAGATCGCAGGTCCCACCTCCAGAGTTTCTGATTCAGTAGGTCTGAGATGATGCCAAGAATTTGCATTTGTAACACGTTTCTAGGCGATGCTGGTGCTGGTGGTCCCACGCTTCAGGAGCTGCTGCTGTTTGGTACAAAGCAAATCATACGTCTCCAGGAAGACTTCTCTCAGCGCTCCAGTTCTTCTGGCTCCTCCTCTGAGTGCTGCTGCACCTTTAAATTGATACATACTGCCAAGACAAACCCACCTCAAGGAGAGGCCAAATGGGTAGTGGAAATTGAGGAAATTGGTGAGCTCAGATGCATGTGCATTGTGTGAGAGATGGCAACTGTGGTGAACTAGAAAATTCAGGCACCAGTGAAAGTGGGCAACTCCCTCAGCTCTAGCCAATTTTTGCTGGGTGTCATTCCAAGTCCAGTGTTGCCAGGCCTCCTAGCTTTTAAGAGAAGGCAGAAATCCTGATGTTTATGTAAAATATCCCAATTTTTCAAAGTTGGCTTACAATTTCTAAAGAGAACATGAGGACGGGTCACGTGACCTTATGAGCTTCTTACAGCTTTAATATTTGAGGGTTTGGGTTTGTAATCTTCTAATGATGTGCTCTGGGTCATCAAAGGGTGAAGGATGAGAAACATGTCTCTGAGGACCACTTATCCCTGTCATATTCTTTCCAAAAACCCATAACCTCAGTCTGATCATGAGATTAGATCGGGGACATTCTGCAGGACACCTGACTAGCATTCTTCAAGGCTGTCAAGGTCATGAAAAACAAGGAAAGACTAAGAGACTGAGCACCAGAGGAGACTGGGAAGACAGAACACCTAAGCGCAATTAGGTATGCTGGGCTGAATCCCAAAGCAAAAAGATCTCTGACATTGGGAAATGTCTTGGTATCTCTAACATTGATGGGAAAAACATAAAAATCCGAGCAAAGTATGGAGTGTAATTAACAGTAATGCAACAATATTAGTTTCTTCGTTTTGACTATAGTAATGTAAGATGGGGGAATGAGAATTCTCTGTTCTAGCTTTGCAGCTTTTCTATAAATCTAAAATTATTCTAAAGTAAATTTATTTTTAAAAATTGAGTCAGTAAAATATAACTTTTTAAAAAAAGCTCAAAAACCATCTATGAGCAAAATCTGGTCCATGGGCCACCAGTTTTCAGTTTTTGAATTAAAAATAAATAAAATAAAACCTCTTATATTTTGTAGACTGCTAACTCTAGGTGTGCTTCTTGGGATCTCTGACTTTGAACCTCTTGGTTTTATACAGGACAAGCTGGATTCCAGAAAGTTTAAATTAGTTGTCCAAGATGTCACAACAGAGGGAGATCAACTCCCTGTCTCCCGCCCTGTCCTTTTATCATCACACCTCGCTTCCTCCCATCTGTGTTTATTTACTTCAGGTCTGAAAACCCTGTTCTTCCTCTACCAGACTGCAAGAGATCTGAGGGCATGCTCCATGCATTATTAGTATTTGTAATTCAGCATCCTTCACACAAAAGGTATTTAACAACTACTCCTATCTTTATTACACACTGAAGAGAAGTGGTTTTTTAAACTCTTTGGATCTCCCTTACAATAGTCAGGAAATGGCTGTCAAAAGATTAACTGTGTAATTCACTTAACTTCTCCAGGCCTGAGGTTCCTCGTCTGCAAGGTGAGAGGCTTGGACTCAGTCCTTCCTTCCAGAGGTGTGGCGCATGAACCAGCAGCACTGGCATCACCTGGAAGCCTGGTAGGAATGCAGACTCTCAGGCTTCAGCCCCACTGCCTGATCAGAATCTGCATTTAGCAAGATTCGCTGAGGTGATCTGTCTACTCATTAAAGGTGGAGAAGGACTAGACTAGTTTTCCATTTTAGTGCACCTCAAAACCACGTGGGGTGCTCAAAAATGTAGAGATCTAGACACCCACGACAGAATAACCCACGAGAAATCTCTAGGCGTGGAGGCTGGGACTTTGCATTTTTAATGAGCTCCCCAGGGTCTCCCTGTGAGACACATTAAACTGCCCTCTAAAATCCTCCCACCCCACGGGACATTCTCTCTTCACCTCACCTGACAACCTGCTCCCTAAGCTGCTTGTCTGTTTTCAGATCAGAAGTGCCAGCCTGCATTCCTGGCAAATTCTCTCTTGGGGAGCGGAGGGGGAGCACATTAACATGGTAAAAATACTGCCACCACAGCCAGTTTTGAGCAGCCAATGTGATGTCACTGAACACAGAATTGGGAAAGGAGGGCACAATTCGTTCTTGAGAAGGAGCGGGCTGCAACACACCACAGCCATTGCCCTTGTTTTACCTGTACCCTAATTCCCTATGAGCCAACCCTGCCTTTGGTTCTTGAATGCCAGTCATGCACTCAGCACTCTACTAAAGGCTGTGGAGGAGAGCAAAGGAGTAGAAGAGATTAGGCAATCTGGTGGAGTGATTAAGCACTCAGGCTTTAAGACATGTCTGGTTTCAAATTCAGATTTGCCTCATTATAACTGTGTAACCTTGGTCAGATTGCTTAACCTGTTTAATCAGTTTATTTTACATAAATAAATGCGTGTGTATGTATATATGCATGCATATAATACATACATATGTGACATTTCCCAAATATTAAAAATTATATATTCATACAAATAAACTATATATACACAGCCTCAAGGAGCTTTTGGTCTAGTCCATATAAGGAAATATTAACATGTTCTGATTTAAAAATTGGGTGGGTACATGAGTATTCATTTTATTTGTCCTTTAGTTGAACATACGTGCATATAATCTTTTGACTGTGTTCTTTATTTCACAATAAAAAGGATGATACTAACCTAAATGAAGTTAATCACTAATATGTGTCATCTCATTACCTACCCAGCTCATCCACGTTACTGCCTTGAGAAGTGAGGTCATGACCCACTGGAAACTTGGCTGAGAACTTGAGATATCAGCTTGAAGAGGCTAAGGGCATCTAATGCTCTTTGCAGCTTGTGGGTGCCAAGCTTGAAGAGATGTGAGGGGACCCCATTCAAGTAAGGAGGAACTTCATTTGTGCTTCATGGGGACCCGAGTCAGAAATTCTACTGCTCCCATCGCCAGCAGTGCAGACACGACTGACATCCTGGATGTCAGTGGGCCGGCTCAGAAACAGGGCTCAGAGCGAGTGTGGTATGTGTGTGGTGTGTCTATGGCGTAACTGAGAAAAGACACAGGCCACTTTCCCCCTTCGCCTGAAAGGCTTTCAAAAACTGAAATAAGGTATTCATATACATAAGATCCACTGATTGTCTGGACCATCTCCCACTCCTCCAGGTGCTGTCTTGTTTCAGGGTGTGAAGTGATGAGAGAGTGACTCTGGCTGGGATACTGGTGGACAGCAGGCACCTGGCCCTGGTAGTTAAGATCATAGGCCCTTCTCTGAGTCTCAGGTTCTTTCCTAAACCAGCAGGATAAGTCAGGTGACCTCTTAAGCTTCTTGAAGCTTTAATATTCTATTGAGTGGGCCATGGTAGAATATTCTAATGAAGTGCTTTGGCCTATAAGGGGGAGGAAGAAATCAGCACAATCAAATCACATCAGCGCCCCGCTTCCTTGATTTCTCCGGTTCTTCCTGTCTTGTTCCTTGTAAGATGTTTTTATGTAGGAAATAAGTACAGAAAACAAAACATTGCATTTATCTAAGTTAAAAAATAAGTAATGTTTAAATAATGCCTCCTATGTGCCAAGCACCACTCTAAGATACTTTATAATATAAATATATAATAAATACTAAAAAGATACCATTATTATCATTGTACCCAATTTACAGATAGGTAAACTGAGGCCTCCAACACTTAAGTTGTTTGTCCAAGGTCACACAACATATTCATGGCAAAGCCATGACTATGAATCCAGGGAGTTGCGTGCCAGAATGCATGCTTTAACCATTGTGTGCGCTGCCTTTACAGTGTATGTTATCCAGATGGTGCCTGATAGAGGGGCCTTCCTTTGAGGAGGTCAAGAGCTAGGAGACCTCATTATCAATTGTATTAGATTCTAGAAATGGTTCTCTGATTTTCCTCAAGAGATACCCAAATGTTTAGCTTCAAATTTGCCTATTGGTCACTTCTGAACAGACTAGCAGTAGAACAGTTTTAAAACCCAGGACAGATCAGTGCAGAGGACACAACACACTTAACAAAGGCAGGAAAGCAGCATCCGAGTTGTCCAGCCTCTGACCCAACAAGCTGTGCACCTTGCGGAGGTGCTTCTCTTCTCCAGACCTCAGACTTCTCACTTGTAAGATAAAGAAGTGAATATAGAATTCAGAGGTTCCCTCGACTATACAGGCAGGTTGTTGGAGATCGAGAGATAAGGCAAATGACAAGCAAGTTTCAACGGTGCTCTGAAAGCAGACACCAGACATGTAAATTCAGATCCCAGGAATGTGAGAGAAAGCTCTGGCATAGCCTTCTTATTTCAACGAACAACTAATCAATGCAGAAACGGCCAGGTAATTAAAAGCCACCTCTTCATTTTCAGACTTCGTTCATCATAGATACATCCTTTAAATTACCTATTTTTACCAAAGTTCATCCCAGACCCAGAAAACACAAAGAGGGATGTTTCCCCCTCCAAAATCCTTCTTCACACTGTACTTTTTGCATTTGGAGAGAGAAAAAGTACCTTGAAAATAGTCTATACAAACTGTTTGAAACTTCCAAAGTTTGTGAATCACGACATATCACCAATTTGTCTAAAACATGACAAATAGATTTTAAGTTCCTTTGTATCTTAATGAAGAGAAGGCATACAACAAATATGTGTTGATTAGCAATAAACATGGTAATGCAAAGTTCTAATTGCTACCAGGGAAGAATCAGGCTCATGTATGTGCTAATTACACCTCAGTCTGCTTCTCAGTTAATCACATACTCTATTCATTCATCACCAGAGGAGGCAGAGAGACCTCCACAACAGTTATTGAGATTTTACCAAAACAGCCCATGCCCAGGCTGCCCTCCCACGCATTTCACTGAGGATGGGTGAGAGGGATCCAGCACAGACACCCAAACCTAAAGTATAATGCTTGGGAAACCCTGAGCTTAGGGCTTGATGAGGGTTTGGTGGATTATTTCCCAACCCTCTTACCCATTTGGTTTTGTAACTTCAAGAGGTCAGAGCCAAAAATGACGATAAGTAAATGAAAGTGCCTGGGGCAGGAGAGGAAGGGCAGAATTGTTAGTGAGTTTAGGAAGTCACAGTACAGTGGCCAGAGATACCTTCTCTGAAGAACCCAGTGTTCTTACTGAGAGGGACACTGGGTCTCGATGGCATTGCCACCCAGCCTGGGGGAAACCTGCCCTGTTCAAGTCAGGATATTAGAATTAATTTTCATAGTCTGTATCTTTGCAATCATGACATTGGACAGAGTAGCCCAAAGGTCTTTTCTATACAACCATTCCTTGAACAACAGCAAACACTATACCACACTTGAACCATGCGTTAGTCTGGGAATGAAGTCTGGTGGGATCTATGCTCAATTACAAAAGATTATTGGTTAGTCAAAGGAAATCTGTTCTTTAATTATTGATGTCACTATCTGAAGGTATTGTGTGGCATAGGTCCCCTATTAGGATTTGGGGAAGATGATCTTCACCCTTTTGGAGTTTACACACTTTTCACTTACTTGAAGCAACTGTTAATCTTACAAAGAAGGCACAGCTGCTCACTCAAAACATTCTAGCTGGAAATGAGAGCTAGCCAAGGCTTGGAAGGTCGGAATTTCAATTCTGATGTGTAGGGAAGGCACATGGCCATTGGCTATGTTTTCACCCTGAGATGAATGTTCTTCCTTTCTTAAAAATAATTGCAATAACTTTCATAATTCCTCCTGTTATATTGTAGGTCTTTTCAATTTCTCAAACACCTTCCCAAACAATATTTCATTTGGATCAACCAAATCTCGAAACAACTTAACTTGGAATTCTATTCAAAGTTTTCTTTCTTTTCAGCCAGTTCTGGAATCCTTCTTAACTATCCATTGTCCAGCACCTCATGACCTCCTTAAAGCTACCTGGCTTAAGAGAACAAAGGGTCAGGAGCAGTGCTGTCCAGGAGAGCTCCCTGCCATGACAGAAACACCCTACACCTGTACTGTCCAATAGAGTAACCGCTAGCTCCACAGAGCTACCGAACACTCGCAATGTGCCTAATGTGACTGAGGAATTGAATATTAAGGTTGATTTCACTTGAATTAATTTAAATGAAAATAACCACACAGAACTAGTGATGCTCTATTGGACAGAACAGTTCTGGGGAATTTGCACAGTACAGGATAAAGAAGATTAAGTTGTCAGTCACCATTACTTATAATCTCCTTTCATTTCAAATGGTACTGATTTCGATACAAGGAACTTTGAAATTTTCACACATGGAAATTCAAAGATTTTTTTCAAACTGCAGATCAAGCTTCCATATAGTCCACATAGCTTAGCTGGGGTTGTATGCTCTCTCCTCAAATGCAAATATGGCTCAAGACAATGTGCAGGGATAGCAACTTTATTCTTCTATAGGACTTAGGAACCTTCACATCCCTGCTGGGAGGGCTCCATGCTCTCAGGCTTGTGAATTCCCCACCCTGCACCCACACAGCTCAAGTCTTCTAAAGAGCGCCCTTTGTCTCCTTGGCTTGTGTGTCAAGGAGGCAAAGGGTTCTGCTGCATGGCAATTAATCAAATGCCCCACTTCTACCTTTGATCTGGGAGAAAATAGTCCAGATAACATGAAGAGGAGAAAGTGAGAGACAGTGACAGAGAAATGGAGGGGGGAGGGAGAGGAGAAGCTGTGCTAGAGAGAGAAGGGGAAAGGAAGGTGAAAAGGGAGAGAGGTGGTGGTAGTGAAGGAAGGAGTTTTTCAGAGGGAGAGTCCAGCTATCCTTCTCTAGTCCATATTCTTAGAAAAATCAGATGCCTCACATCACTGTGGCAAGTCCCTTTTCTACTACTGCCTTAATTTAAGCCACCAGATACCCTGGGAATAGGGGCTTGATAAAGCTTTATTGAGAATAATAGGTTTTGACAATACTTATTAACTTCCTACTCCAAGGTTCTTACATCGACTTTTCACTGGGGCCATAAGAGGCATACCTGAGGGTGGCATTTAGAAAGATCCTAACTAAGCAAGTGTACTCCAAGAAAAGCACAGCAAGCCTACAGGTCTCTGAAAGTTCCTGTAGACATTTAAACTTTCTTTATCCTGATGGAAAACCAGAAAACCACAATTAACTGCAGAGGAAGTAGGAACTAGTAATCATTTGTGATTAAATACAATAGCTTGGTAGCAAAACCCTTCCCGAAGCCTTGCAGGGTTTACCTTTACATGAAGCTCTTTAGACAATGGCTGGGTGGAGGGTAACCCTGAAAGAGAGGCTGGAAAAAGAAACATTATTTTGTTCAAATCAAGAGAAATGAAGTATTCAAAAACAAGGGTTATGCTGGGATTTGTTTTGCTTTCCTTTAAAAAAAAAGGGCTATAATATGTGTTCCTTTGGTATATCTTAAAAACATGAGGAACACACTGAGCTGATAGATATGAAAAATTATGAATATTCCACTCAATAATTAAGCATGTCTTTTTTTCTTGGCCCTTTTAATGACAGCATTTCCTGCACAATCCATTTAAATCCAATTCTCTGATATTTAAAAAAATGGAGATTCTTCTAATTGATTCATAGAAAAGGTTTGTTTATCCAAAAAAAAATGAGAAAAGTTAGGTCTGGAGATTGTTGCAGGAGCTTTTTATAAATTAGTTTAAAAGTTGGCATTTACAGGGGAAATTATCTAGAGATGCGACAAAGTCACCTACAGATTTCCAGAGGGCAAACTTGATTTCACTGGATGGCATAAACAAACAGACCTAAATACACTTACCCTCTTCACAGCTGTGAGCTTGGCTGAATTTTGGGGCAGGCCATAATATTATAAATGTTCTAAATTAGAAGCCCAGCCTTCTTAGGTTCTGTTACATTTTCCCCGACCAGATATTAGTCTCATTATATCCCTCACAGGTGAATAGGTTTGTTCTTGGCCTATCCAACTCAAACCTCCTAGGAAGCTCTTTGAAAACCACAGAACATCATTCATGCTTGATTTTGCACTAAGATCTTTCAACAGCGCGTAAGAGCTGATGTTCCCAGCTCATAGACCAGCTCCACGCCTGAGGAGGCTGCAGAGGGCATGCCATTCTCATTAACACGGCACTGTCTCCGTGTCTCTTCCTGAAACAGGCTCGCCTTGTTTCAGACAAGAGGATGGGAGCAGAGACAGGCTATATCTTGACAATTCCATCCTGAGAGCATGTTGCTTGCAACCAGAGGAAAGATACAAATGAACATTAATACATGTCTGATCTCTAAAAATCTTCAGAAAACCCCTAAAATTGTCTTTGAGGGCAAATACTGGCCTTAGCCCTGATCTGTTTACACCTCCAAACACAGAAGAAAACCCAATTACCTTGGATTATCTCCAGTTACCCTGGATTGCCAGTTGGAATTTTAGGTATTATATCATGAGAATGACTGGAATGGGAGGGAAGATTTCCAAATTTGGAGGACTCGAAGACTCATTCTACTTTTCTAATTTACAAATGAAGTGCAAATTCTGGTCCATTGGTGACTTACACAAGGTGACAAAACAGCAACCCTTTCTGAACAGCTGCCCATCAGCTCTGGACAGTTGCTAATCTAAAGTGCTAAGTAACAATGAAATGTTGCAAAATCACAAAGACTCACTCTGTCCATTTGACCCAGATGTCACTGTACAGCACTGAGAGAGAATACCTCCTGTCAGAGGTCCACCCACGGCCTTCACTGCAGACTCGGGGGTGGGGGGAGGAGGTGATTGTGCAGCTTGGAGCCCTGTACATCCAAACCCAACTTGCGTATACCACAGCCATCTTCACATTGTCCTGGCTAGCTGGCTCCAATCCTCCAAAAACAGGCGGGGAAAAAAGTATCACTTTTATCAAAGAAATTCATAATGCTGTTTCCAGATACTTGGTTTGTTTTGCACTTCATAGTTGCTGTAACAAAACAGAGTGGGGGCTGCTCCACTGAGTATGGGAGATGAGGAGAACCATATGTGGGCAAAAAAATGAAGGCACAAGACTTTGTAGTTTGATGAATACAATTTGTTCTAGAAAAATAGTAACACTGAACAAGTGCTAAATCTGTAATAAGCACTGGGCATGTGTTACTCCACGTTCTTCAAGTACATATTACCCCGTGAGGTAGGCTTCTTTTTTCCCTTTTACAGCTGAGGAAAGTCAAGCTTTTGGCTGAAGTCACACAAATGGAAACTGAGAAGGGCAGGGTTTGCACCCAGGTCATCGGACTTGCCTGCCTGGCACTTAACCAGTCTACTCTAACAGCCAGACAGTGCCTCGTGAGGGCTTCTTCTAACAATGCTGCTGACATCTTCCGAACAAAAGAAATTCTTTTCCATGTCACATTTCATAATTACCCACCATGACATTTCAGGATGCAAATCTTTCAGGGGCTCTTCCCTGGCTCCCCCGCTGGGACAGAGAGCAGGGACAATCTCAGGGGGCATCATGTGGACAAGAAATCAGACATCATTCATGGGTGACCAGCATAGATTCACAAGGACCAAGTCAGGCCAGACAAAGACCAACCGCGTTTTTTTAAAATAAGATTATTAGTCTGCTCAATCAGGGACATGGTATATCTGATTTTCAACAAGATATTTGGCCAAATTTCTCAGGATATTCTACTGAATGGGATGGGGAAATGTGGGAATTGAAGTTGTGGCAAGTTGACCTCCTGAAAGGCTACTGATTAATGGGTTGGTGTCAGTCTCAGATATTGTTGACTAACATTTTGATCAGCAAACTAGGCAGCCTAAAATCCCGCAGGCACTCCCATTGCCCTTCTCCTGGCACTTATCTCTGCCAGTCTCATCCACACATACCCATGACCTGCTCCCAGGCCATGCTTCCTTTTGTCTCTGGTCCGTGACTCA
The DNA here is from genome assembly GCA_028533065.1 of Trachops cirrhosus. Lineage (NCBI taxonomy): Eukaryota > Metazoa > Chordata > Mammalia > Chiroptera > Phyllostomidae > Trachops > Trachops cirrhosus. Next base: position 117,337,640 of record CM052542.1, on the reverse strand, counting down.
TATGATTCTCCAGCCTGGAACACTCTTCTTTCTCTAACACTAAGTCTTTCACGTCTCCGCTTAGAGGTCACTTCACAAGTAAGCCTCTCTTAACCATTGCCCACCACGACTGGAATAAATGTTTACCTCTAGGTGTCTCTGTCACTCCCACATGTGACCACACATGCCATGCCACTCTCCTCCTAACAATTAAGCCACACTTTGTTGATGACTGATAGTTCATATACCTCACTAGACCATAAACTCTATGAGGGAGGGGATATGTCTATCTTTGTCATAACATCCAGTATCATGATTGACATGGAGTAGGTTTTCAATAAATAGTTGTGGAATGAATGAAGTCAAATCATCTTGGATTAATGAAAAATCAGAATCTTAAACAAGGTGCCTTTAATCTGAGAAAGTGGCATAAATCCAACAAAATTAAGTTCAACTAGGATAAATGTAAAATAAAACATAGGGGTGTAAAAATATCACCAGTATTGGGAATAAGAAACATAAATGGTAGGTACAGAATAGACAAAGGGAGGTTAAGAATAGTATGAGAAATGGAAAAGCCAAAGAACTTTTATGTACGACCCATGGACATGAACTAAGGTGGGGGAATGCTGGTGGGAAGGGGGTTGCAGAGCAGAGAGTGCAAAAAGGGGAGAAAAATGGGACAACTGTAATAGCATAATCAATAAAATACATTTCAAAAAATCACCAGTAAAACCAGTAAGAGGATGCATGAATTTAGCAGTACATGTGAATAAACCTGGGATTTTTTTTTAAAGATTTTATTTACTTTATTTTTTAAAGATTTATTTATTTATTTTAAAGATTTATTTTATTTTTTTAAAGATTTTATTTTTAGAGAAAGGGGAAGGGAAGGAGAAAGAGAGGGAGAGAAACATCAGTGTGCGGTTGCCTCTCACGTGCCCCCCACCAGGGACCTGGCCTGCAACCCAGGCATGCAACCTGACTGGCAATCGAACTAATGACCCTTTGCTTCACAGTCTGGCACTCAATCCATTGAGCCACACCAGCCAGGGCAAACTTGGGATTTTTAATTGACTGTTAATTGAATGGGATTGGACCACCCAAAAAGATTATACATTTTTAGTCTTTATGTTTAGAAACAAAGTGTCTAGAAGTAATGAATTCTGAGCTGGTCAGATCACGCTGAGTACTGTGACTATTTCAGGTGCTATATTTCAATATGAAAGATGAGCAAACATATGTAAAACTAAACCATAAAAATCCCAGAAGAAAATATGGGCAGTAAAATATCGGGTATTTCTCACAGCATTATTTGTTATGATATGTCTCCATGGGCAAGGGAAAAAACAGGAAAAATAAACACATGGTACTATATCAAACTAAAATGGTTTTGCACAGCAAAGGAAACCATCAACAAAATGAAAAGAAACCCACTGAATGGAAGACCATATTTGCTACTTACACATTTGATAAGAGGTTAATATGCAAAGTCTATAAAGAACTTATACAGTTCAACATAAAAAAAAAACCCCAAACATCCCAATTAAAAAATGGGCAAAGGACCTGAAGAGATGCTTCTTTAGGGAGGACATACAGAAGACCAGTAGACATATGAAAAGATGCTCAATGTCACTAATCATCACAGAAATGCAAATTAAAAATATCACCTCACACCTGCAAGTATGGCTAACATCAATAAATCAACAAACAACAAGTGCTAACGAGGATGTAGATTAAAGAGAACCCTCATCGGACACTTGGTGAGAATGCAAATTGGTGCAGCCAGTGTGGAAAACACTATGGAGTTTCCTCAAAAAATTAAAAATGGAAATGCCCTATAACCAGCAATTTCACTTTGCTGATTATATCCAAAGAAACCTGAAACACTGATCTGAAAGAATATATGCACCCCTAGGTTGATTGCAGCATTATTTACAACAGTCAAGACTTGGAAGCAGCCCAAGTGCCCATCAGTAGATGAGTGAATAAAATATCTGTGGTATGTTTACATGATGGAATACTACTCAGTCATAAAAAAAAAAACAAGGAAATTGTACCTTTTGTGACAGCAAGGATGAACCTGGAGAATGTTATGCTAAGTGAAATAAGCCAGTCAGAGAAAAACAAATACCACATGATTTCACTTATATGTGGAATCTAATGAACAAAATAAACAAATAAGCAAAATAGAAACAGACTCACAGACACAGAGAACAGACTGACAGCTGTTGGGATTAAAAAAGACTCATAGACACAGACAACAGTATGGTGATTACCAGAGTGAAAGATAGGTGAGGGGAGTTAGAAGAGGGCAAAGTGGAGATAAATGGCGACAAAAGAAGACTTGACTTTGGATGGTAAACACACAATATAATATACAGATGATGTATTATAGAATTGTACACCTGAAACCTATATCATTTCAATAATGACTGTCACCTCAATAAATTCAATAAAATTTTTTAAAACAAATTTTTTATCTATCTTGAAGCATGTAATTCTTACTAGATTCTTTGTTTTCTCTTCTTTAGTGTTCTTCTATTGCTTTTTTCCTCTTAATTTGTGCTTACATAACTAACTTTCTGCCTTTTTTCTTTTCTAAAATAAACATTTAAGGTTACATTTTATCCTCCAAATACTATGCTCATTATAGTATTTAATTTTTAACATGCACAATTTTTAAAGCATTCAATTCTCAGTATTTTCAAATTATTAGATTTTGATTTGACCCCTGAATTATTTCTGAAATGTTTATTTAAATTTCCAAAATATACTTTTTTAAATGAACACTTTCTTATTAACTTTTAACTAAAGTATTCTGTGGTCACAGAATAATATCAGTATGATTTCAATCCTTTGAAATTTATGGAAACATGCTCTGTGGCTTAGCATGTGGTAAACTTTTGTAAATACACCCTGCATGCTTAAAAGCAATGTGTATTCTCTATGTTAAGTACAGTATTTTATACATGTCCAATAAAACAAGCTTGTCAGCCCTAGGAAGGAAGGAAGGAAGGAAGGAAGGAAGGAAGGAAGGAAGGAAGGAAGAAAGGAAGGAAGGAAAACCAAATTACTGCATTTAAAAGAAAATAATTAGAAAGAAAAGATCACTGTAAGCCAAGTCACAAAAAGAAAATGTGCAAAGGACTTTGGGTTGTTCAGCCTAGACAAAAGGAGGATTATGCAAATGGAATGATCAAATTAGACTTGTTCTGAATCTCTCTGGAAAGCAACACCTGCATCAGTGGTAGGAGCTATAGGTAAGGGAGATTTCCAGTTCAATATATAGAACTGCTTGTAATGAGATCAGAGTTGTTAGAACATGAGTGGGAAGGGGGACTCAGGATGGTCAGGAACATCTTCATCTTTAGAAGTCTTCAGTCAAACAAGTCTCTAAATCATGCCCACTTGGCTAGAATCTTATATGGAAAATTTTAAGAACCAAAATGCAAGTGTAGACTTGACAAGCTCCAAAAAGACCCTTCAAGTTAATTCAGGAAAGAATCTGTGGGCCTTGTGTCGCCACTGTGGCATTCTCAGATTCTTATTCTGGAGGCAGCCATCATGCTCAGTCCACAAACCCTGAGCTGTATAGGTAGATACACTTTGCCTCCTCACACAACCAAAAGAAGGACAACAACAAATTTAAAAAAATAAATAACCAGAACTGCCAGAAAAATAAATTATATGATAGTCCAATAATCAAAGAGTTAAAGAAGAAATTTCATTCAGACTGGTGGGGGTGGGGGTAGAGATAGGCAGCCAGGGCTGAGAGGATGTGTGGCAAGGCAGTGATTGGTGGACAAGGTGGTCCCACATTTGCATGCAGATAAACTGGGAGGCACAACTGAGGAGCAAGACAGACTGCACAACCCAGAGATCCAGAGCAGGAAAAGAAAGCCTCAAAACCACTGGCTATAAGAACCTGTGGGGGTTACAGCAGCAGGAGTAACTCCCAGTCTCATAGGAGAGTTCACTGGAAAGACCCATAGGGTCCTAAAATGTACATAAGCCCAACCACCCAGGAATCAGCACCAGAAGGGCCCAATTTGCTTGTGGGTAGTGGCGGAAGTGACTGAATCCCACTGAGCCTAGAAAGTGACACTGTTCCCTCTCTGACCTCTCCTCCCCTACATACAGTGTCACAAGGCAGTGAAGTGGGTTGCCCTGCCCTGGTAAATACCTAAGGCTCTGCCCCTTACATCCTAACAAGCTGGCTGAGACAAATAAATCTAGCCCAAATGAAAGAACAGATCAAAGCTCCAAAAATAGAACTAAACCATGAAGAGATAGCCAACCTATCAGATGCAGAGTTCAAAACACTGGTAATCAGGATGCTCACAGAAATGGTTGAGTATGGTCACAAAATAGAAGAAAAAGTGAAGGCTATGAAAAGTGAAATAAAGCAAAATATACACAAAACCAACAGGGAAGGGAAGGAAACTGGGACTCAGATCAATGATTTGGAGCAGAAGGAAGAAGTAAATGTTCAACCAGAACACAATGAAAAAACAAAAATTCAAAAAAATGAGGAGAGGCTTAGGAATCTCCAGGAAAACTTTAAATGTTCCAACATCTGAATCATAGGGGTGTCAGAAGAAGAAGAGGAAGACCAAGAAATGGAAAACTTATTTGAACAAATAATGAAGTAGAACTTACCCAATCTGGCAAAGGGAATAGACTTCCAGGAAGTCCAGGAAGCTCAGAGAGTCCCAAAGAAGTTGGACCCAATGAAGCACACACCAAGGCACATCATAATTGCATTACCCAAGATTAAAGATAAGAATATAATCTTAAAAGCAGCAAGAGAAAAGGAGTCAGTTACTTACAAAGGAGTTCCCATAATACTGTCAGCTGATTTCTCAAAAGAAACCTTACAGGCAAGAAGTATTCAAAGTCATGAAAGGCAAGAACCTACATCCAAGATTGCTCTATCCAGGAGACCTATCATGTAGAGTGGAAGGGCAAATAAAGTGCTTCCCAGACAAGGTCAAGTTAAAGGAGTTCATCATCTCCAGGCCTTTATTATATGAAATGTTAAAGGGACTTATCTAAGAAATAGAAGATCAAAACTATGAGCAGTAAAATGACAACAAACTCAGGACTATCAACAACTCAACCTAAAAAAAAAACGAAAACAAAAAATGAACCAAGCAAATAACTAGAATAGGAAGAGAATCACAGAAATGGAGATCACATAGAAGGTTATCTGTGGGGAGGGGGAGGGAGGGGAATGGGGGAACAGGTACAGGGAAACAGAAGCATAAATGGTAGGTACAAAATAGACAGGGGGAGGTTAAGAACAGTATAGGAAATGGAGAAGCCAAAGAATTTTTTGTATGGCCCATGGACATGTACTAAGGCAGGGGGAATACTGGTGGGAAGGGGAGGTGCAGGGCAGAGGGGAATAAAGGGGAGAAAAAATAGGACAACTGTAATAGCATAATCAATAAAATATATTTTAAAAGACTTAGAGCCTCATAAACTAAAGGTTAAGAGAACTAGTTTCTAGTCCCAGGTCTACCACTGATTAGCTGTGGGTTTATCATCTTGTTTAAGCTCAGATTGTTCCTCTGTAAAATAAGATAGTTTGAACTAATCAGTTACTTAGTTCTTGCCACATTCATGTTCTAAACATCAGTGTTTCTCAGACCTGGTTTCAGACCACAAGCATCAGAATCACCTGTTTCTGATGGAACAGGTGATGGAACAAGGAAGCCTGTTTAACATACAGATATTTGGACCCCACTGTAGATCTGTGAGTGGAACCCCAGAGCATGACTTTTTAATAAAGCACCAGAAATTGTTAACTGGCACACTGAAGATCCAGAGAAAACTCTAGCTATGTGCAGGTGAAATCAAAACAGCAGACAAGCAGAATTCAGACACAGCAATGTTAACTGAGTTGCCCACATCTCATAGTAAATTGAAATTGTTCTTAGAAGAAAATTATCAGGTAATTTCCTGTTCTCTTTGAGAACCTGAAGATTTAAATGAGGAGATAAGTAGAAAACTAGAGAATTCTCCAAGACATGTTTGGTAAGGCTGAAGAAGCCGAAAACCCTGCCTGATGAGGAGGGCATCAGAGCTTTGTAACAAGAGGCAGCCATGCATGGTTCACGCCTCCAAAGCAAGCAAGTGCAACAGCAGGTGCTGTCGACAGACTTGCAGACAAAAGGGAAGAGTGCAGGGTGAGGCCCGTCAACAAGCTCGCCCTGTTCGCATTTGCCCCTCAGGAGTGACATGAGTCAGGTTTTGAAAAAATGAGAAAAATGGAAAATCAAGGGATGCGCTTAATTAACTGACAACTGTCCTATGCCCAGGAGAGCGAGCCATTCACACACAGCAATTGCTCCATCACAGAAGCATTCATTATGCAGAAGGAGCCCTGCAAAATACTTTTATTTTTCCTTCCCAATTTCAAGGTCCCAGAGAGCTGTTTTCCCAAATTGGTTGTGAAACTTTCTTGGTTGGAAGACCTAGTAAAATTAGTAAAGTTTTTTATTTGACATAGGAAAGAGGAGTTGCTTTTGAAAGTCCCTTTGGCTACAGACCCATTGTGGATGGAATGCTATCACCATTAACAAGCCTACTTTTTTATACAGGGGTGGGCAAAAGTATGTTTACAGTTCATATGGAAAATAATATAATCATTAATAATAATAATGCAAGAAAAACCTATGTGTTTCACATCCTCACAACTGTAAACCCATTTTGCCTCCCTGTACGTATTTTCACTGAGGTTTTCCCCAACTGAGAGTCATCAGAGTAAATTTTTCTTCATCTGTATTTAAAATACACATGAGATCATGATTTTGAAAATTCAGTTTTTGTTCTATAGCTTATTATACAGGCAAACACCCTAAAATAACAAATAGTTGCATTAAGTCAGTGGCTTGCATAAGGCTCATCGTCTGATATTTAAGCTGAAAAAGCCCAGATGCTGGCACATTCAATATTTATACATTTAGCAACCACCTCAATCCCTCCCCCACTCCCACCCCAAAAACAAATCTCTGAATCTCGTCATAAATGTAAATATTGCCTAATAAAGGGTTTCCAACTCTTCAGATGAGGCACACCGAAACAGTTAAGCCCATAGATGTGCTCAGGAACATGTCAACTATTTGGCTCTTGTGCAATCCAAAACAACTTTTGATGCCCCTTTCACTCTAAAATTATAGAAATGCTTTACTTAGAAATCACGGGCAGTAGTCAATCATTAAGTCATTATCACACTGAAATCTCCAGCAGCATTTCCTTCAATGACACCTTCTATGTTTCAGCCCTGAAAGTCACTTAAGCATTTCCACCAAATCAGGTATCAAGCAAATAAACTCTAGGAAGACACCTCAACCTGATGCAAATATTCTTAAGCTGAAAAGAATAAAGAATAATGCCTGCTTATGAAGAAAGCTAATTTCATATTCCTATCAGAGAGTCATCAAGAAATACTGCTGGAAAAATAAAAAGTACCTTACCCAGAAACAGTCGAATTAAGCAGATGGATTTTGACAGGACCTGCATAATTAAAGTTTCCACTGCAGCTTTAGAAACTCCTGTTCTGAAACCCATTTTGTCAGCCAATGCTAAAGAATGTTTTTTTAGCTCAGGAACATAAAATCCAAATAGTCCCAGAGGAGAAGCTGCCTCTCAGCCTGGACAAACTCAGACACTGCCTTTCAAAGAACAACTCTTTCCCCTGGAAATGGATCTTGTCATTGACATTGTCATGTTAATTGGCCAATTTCAAACACAAGTCATCTCTAGAACTGGCAATGGGAAGACCTTTGGATAGACTGTTTTAAAACTTTTTCCTAAAGGAAAAGAGATATGCTAATACAAAGTTGACCTGGGCATGTTAGTCCCTAACAATTAAGGACCGAGAGCAAAATGCTTTTTATTAGCCACTGCTGGCCCAGGAGTCTTCTCTGCACTCTTTATGGGGCAGTAAGAAAAGGCACCCAAACCTCAAACTTCAGTATGAGAATAAATGGTTGGAGGTGGTATGAATAAATTGCCATTCACATATAATTCAAAACCTTGCATCAACCAATGGTTTTGCTTTTCTTCCAGAGGGAGTTCTATTCCAGACTCTTCACAAGGAGCAGAAATCTGTGTTTAAAGGGCAGATGCTGAGGGTCCTGTGGAACCTGACTCTTCTGACGCAAATGCAGAAGGTACTACCTTCTTGGATGGATAAAAGATACAATTCCCCCAACTCTACTGTCCCTGCCTACAAAAATAAAGCTAAGTGAACAACACTCTTGAGACGGGATTTAGATTTCTGAGCCTGAAGGTAAGACATTGTGCTGGCAAAACGAGCACCATTTCTGAGTCATTCCTTTCCTGGCTCTGGAAATGACCCTGGCATAGCCCAGAGAAGGATGACTTGGCTTCTAGGCTCCATAGTTGGAAACCTCTGTAGCTTAAACCCTGTCTCACCATTCACTGGACAATAAGTTATTTTTGACAGACCTTTCCTGCCTGGTTCAGATCTACTACTGAAGACATAGCTTTAAAAATATTTAAAAGAAATAAATGGCACAATTGGAAAGAACAGCTGGAAAGGTCTGCTCCATTTGGGAAGAGTAGAGTTTAAATACCTAAAAACATGTTAGTGCTAGCTACAGTACAGTCTCTGTAAAACTCCTCCCGCTGATTTGAAACCTCCAAGCACTTGTTTGGAGGAGTCACTAAGAGATTCTCCCACCCAACTGACTGTAAGGACCTGGTAATGGCAAAAGTACATGTCTCTTTGGTTTAGAAATCAGACTGTTCTGGGCCACCAGTGTTGTGAAATAGTCTTATGTCTCAGGAACAAAACTGAAGGCTCAATCTGTGTGTGCCTGAAATCTGTAAAAGCCCAGGAAATTGTCTTTCTCCCTCCAAATGAGCAACAAGTAAAATCTCATTAAGTGATGTGGAAGCCATCATTGCTTTTCTTTGGGAAGTGGATGAGTTGTGTAAGCAGGTCCCGGATCAGAGACACTTTGACAGTCTCCAGAAGGCAACCACTTAGGCGTCTTGAGGGACTGGGCAATTGTGGCACTGCCCCCCTGGTAAAATTGGGGGTCCAGGAAGAAAGAATCTTCAGGGTTTGAGAAGGCCATAGAAGTTGCTTGATCCTGAAGTCCTTATAAGAAGAATACATTATATTCCAAGTTGGGTACAATATAACTGATGTAGAAATAGAAATATGAATATAGAATACAACCTTAGCACTAGTTTTATGCCTAGTTAGGAAAAAAAAAACAGTATTTCCCAAGGACTGGTCAGATTTAAAAAATCACACTCTCTTATCCTACCACACTGTGCCCTTGCACACATATACACATTTCACACGAGCAAAGCCAGGTTGAAGAACTATAGGTACAGTTTTACTCTGAAGTCCTCAGAGAACACCTAATCTTATCTGCTTATGTAATCAAAGGGGAAATTAAGGTTAGAGACATTTTGTGACTTACCCAAGATGTAGGCAAGACTCGAGCCCAGGTGTCAGTCTCCTAATCCAGTACTCTTTCCACCGCACTAGTTAAAATGTCAGGCAAAGGGCTCAACCACAGTATAACAGCCATCCTCCAACCTCTTCACTTATAGCACATGTGTTCACTGGCCAGGCATGTCAGTGACCTAATCTCTCCCTCAACAAGGCTCCCACCCTCATCCGCAGTCTGAGTTTTGTCAACTGAGAAGCCAAGGGTCTCTCAACTCATTTCAGCAAAGCCACAGAAACATAAAACAGAGTGGCCCTGGAATGGTAATCAGAGTCCAGTGGGGCTGGAGTCCTACATGGTTATGGGAGGAGGGGAAGGGACTGTAGGAGGTGGATGGAGATGGAGGATATTTTGAGGATAGATTGCAATGGGTCTTAAATGTCCTGGTGAGAGTTATGGACTAAAAAAGAGTAAGAACTGTTCTAACACATGGGCCCAGTCTCCTTAAAAGAAGAAAACTGATCCTTCATGATAATTGTATTAGTTTCTTTCCCTGTTTAATGTATGTGATCTCATTAGAGTGAATGCTCCTTGAAGACAGGGATAACACTTGCCATGTTCAACATCACATCCCAGTGGTTAGCAGAGTGCCTGTCATACACGAGCCCTGCAAGGATACCAGTTACAGAGGAAGGCAAGCACAGCACCTACAGACATGCAACTCCCCTTCCGCTTGTTACATGAGACCTCTCTGTGTCAGTGGCCAAGATTTATATTTGGGAAATAAGGATAGCCCAATTGTCACGTCCTTTGTAGTTTTTCTCCACCAGTTACAAGAATGGCAGGTAGAGTTCTATATTCATATTTCTGTTTTTACATCAGTTATATGGCATTCAACACAGAACATCATGTATCCTCCCCGTTGTAAACACTTCTGGATCAAGCAACTTCTATAACCTTCCCAAACCCTGAAGACAACATCAAGAGGATAGAACAATGGCTTGGGTATGATCAAATTTCTCCTACTAGCTCAGTCTGACTCACACCTGACCAAGGACAAATCACTTAACCTCAGCTTGCCTTGTTTTTACTGTATGCAAAATGCAGCCCATAACAATACAAGCCTCCTCCTTCCCTTGGAGGGATATTCTGAGAATTGGGGAGATGCTATCTTGGAAGTGATTAAAGCTCCTAGGAACTGGGCTCTCAATACAGAAGCAGTGTTGTTCTTAGGTTGTGCTTCAGCTGCTGTTTTTCAGCATGAAAGGTAGATATTGTGAGACCTTGTTGGCAAGAAGAGGAAGCTGTTGCTGTGTTGACACAATGATACAACAAGCAGGAAGGCAGGCACCTTGAAAGTTTAATGGTTCTGATTTTATTCATTGAATTCCTTCTTCCTCACCTCAAACTTCAATCTCTATTACTCCTTATGTATACGTGTTTTTTTCCTTCCAACTTTTCCCAGCTGCCAGGACATCTGGAGAAAAACAAAGCTAGTCCAAGACATAAATATATTTTCCTAATTTAATCATAGAACCACAGGGGGAACCACAGGGCTGCTTCTTAAGGAGTCACCTAGTTCATTCACTTTAACAGTCACTCAATTTCTGAGCTTTTTTGTAACAATTCACTACAGAACAAGGCAAGTTGTAAATTACTCATAAGAAAACTTGACTGGGAATGCAGAGCAGAAAATATGTAGTTGTGACTCTGGATTAGAAAGAGTTGTTCAGAAGAGAAATATCTAGGCTCTGGGAAGGCAAGTTTCTCAGAAATGAGAACAAGGTGTGCAAAGCCACAGAAACGTAAAACTAAGTGGAACGGGGATGGTAATAGGAGTTCAAGGTATGGGAGCATGGCATGTTTGGTGGGCAGTGTTGGATGGGGTTAGAGGTGGAAGTGACTTTGAAGACAGCTTGCAAAGAGTTGCTGAGAGGCTGAAAATTCATTACTATGAGTAATGAGACACATCACAAATTTTGAGCTGGCCAGTAGGATACGAGATAAGCTTTGGAAACTGCAACCCTGGGGCCTGGGAGAGGAGTTCAATGACTACTGCGATAATTCAGGAAGGAGGCAGGGAAAACCTCGAAATGGCTGAGGATATGGAAGTGGGGAGACAGGGTCAAATCAACAAGGTCGCCTCCAAACTGGATGCAGCTCTGGCAACAGAAGGAAATTTGAAAAATGATGTCCAGAAGTACTGTGGTTTAACTATTTCATCCCGCTTGCACTTTCAGCCCAAATGGCCACCCTCCTATGCCAAGACCCGTGATGTAAAGTCCATCTTATGACTTTTATGACCATCTTATGACTTTTAGCATGAAATTCTTACTTCCCCCAGAGCAAGAATAGGTCCCTTTTCAGATTGGATCACCATAACCAAGTCAGGTCCATGGGACCATAGAATATCAAAGCCAGGAAAGATGTAAAAGTGGGATGGAACAAAGGATAGGAAAAAAATAAAGGAAGGGAAGTAGAAAGAGGGGTGAACATCTGCGAATAACAATGTCTCACTCTAGATGCCTTTGCCAAGTCCAGGGTTTAGAAAGTCATCCAGTTTCTGCAGACTAGAGACCAGCAGCTGTTGCTCTTGGCCTCTTTCAATAAATAAATTTTGGGGAGTTATTTAAAGCAGAGACCTCTATAAGCACCATCTCAACCTCTCTAACCTCAAAACGCCAATGATGGCAGTTTTTTTTAAATTTTATTTTAATTTATTCAGTACAGTTTCTATCCTTTATTCCCATTCCAGCCCACCCACCCATCCCTCCCCTCCTCCCTCCCGTTTCCAACCCCCCTAGTTTTGTCCATGTGTCCTCTATATTTGTTCCTATAAACCCTTCCCTTCTCCCCTGAAATTCCCCTGAAATTCCCCTAAATTCCCTCCCCTCTCCCCTCTGGTCACTGTCAGCCTATTCTCTATTTCAGTGTCTTTGGCTATATTTTGCTTGTTTGTTTTGTTCTTTAGATGGCAGTTTTTATTCCAATATTTGAAATCTATTAGTAATAAATTTATTCATTCATTCATTCACTCATTCATTTATTCATTCATTCATGCTGCACATGGTTTGACTGCCCATTATGATTTTAAGTTCCTCAAATGAATTCATTCAACATTCAACCAAGTTAGTTATGCACCTACTTTATACTAAGCCCTGTATTAAGCTTTGGAGAAACTGAGGTGAACAAAGCTAACATAATCCCTAGTTTCATGGAGCTTACAGTTTAATAGGGGAGATAAACACTAAGATATATCTTAACATTTAAGCACTTTAATTACAACTCTGAGATGAAGGAATATTATGGGAACCATAAAAGCAATCAGACTTGGCACCATTGATTACCATAGACTTGAAGGATGGGAGGTAGTCTTCCAAGCAAAAGGTGGAGGGAAGAGTATTCCAGGCAGAGCCAATAGATACATGAAGGCCTGAGATGGGCTTCCTGGCATGACAGAGATCAGAAAGGGCTGTGGCCAGAGCCTGGTGGGCAAGGCAGAGAGAAGCAGGAGGCAAATATGAAGATGCCCAGATATGATCTTTCTACATTTCCCACCATTTCTGCCATAGCACCTAGCACAGTAAGGTTCCAGAACAGATAGAGTATGACTTGGGTACTAGAGGTATCCTGGCCTACTGGCAACAAGATGTCCCCCAGAGAGACATTCATCTTTACCTAACAGTATGAGGTTGGACAAAATGACTTCTGCAACTTTGTTCTCAACTTTTACACTGAGAACAGCCTTGTAGAACTAGAAAATTGCAAGAATAAAGATATGATCTCTTTACCCACTCTATTATTCATCTGTCTTACATTAGTAAGACCAGCGTCAGGGGTATTTCTCAGGTGAAGACTAGCAGAAGTCTCCATAAGGTCCAAGTATACCTTAGAAATTTGGTTTTGGGGTATTGAGTTGCAATAATATAATGCATCTCTTATGCAACTTAATTCTACTGAAGACTAAAAGAAATGCCAAACTCTATATAATAAATCAACTTTCCCTAAAGCATAATTTCCCAGCATGGTTTTGGATATAAAAAGGAAAGGATATCTGGACATTCTGGGCTTTCCCACTTCATTTTGGTATTAATTTTTTAAACAAAGGGGTGGAGAATTGTGTCAGTACAGATCTCAGTGAGAAACAGAATTCACCCCCCCCCCAGATAATTCAAATGAAGAGAACTGCATGACAGAAACATATACAGAGTTGAGGGCAGGGATTAGGGAAGGAATAAACAAGGGATGTTGAGGCTACCAGGGAGAAGGAAAATGAAAGCTGTTTCTCTAGGACTAGGGCTGAAGGGAAAAGGAGAGGGAGTAGTGCAACTGGTATCTAGGACAGAAGCCATAGTTGTAGAGCAACAAAACTGGGAAGGAGCAAGAAAGACACATCCTGAAACCTCTCTCTCTAGCTCTCAGGTGTCCCTACAGTGCTTCCTGTTGATGAACCCAACTGGTAAGCCAGTCAGCCAACAAGCTTGGACAACAGTCTCCATAGAGTCAGCCTCCAGGGCCAAGAGCAGTGCAGGGAAGGGGAAAATGGATCCTGAAAGGAAAACAGAGCAAATGGAGAATAAGCATGGGCATGATGAGAAAATACAGTGTAACCATAATAAGAAAGGGAGCAAAATGTTCTGGTTATAAAACATATAGTATATAAATATTCTAGTAACATATATATGTAGTGTAATATACAATTATGATTGATTCAGAAGTATATATTTTTATAGTTACTATACTATGTCAGCTATTATATATATTTTGTGTGGATTGTGCAAGGTGTAATGTGTGTTTTTTTCCTCTGTAAGGAGGTTGAAGATAAGTTTGCATGAGCAAGGTATTCTGGCCACACGGACAGGTGATGATGGAGTGGGAGGGGAACTACCCTCCTTTGCTCTTATCGTCCGTCATTTCCCTGTGTCTGGTGCTCACAGATCTGTTTTCAAACGGAAGGAATAAATACAGTAGACACTTTTTGAGTTCACAAGGTCCCCTCTCTCTGAAAACAACCTCTCTCTGATTTGCAGGAAGTGGTCCTCACACTGGTCTATGGGGGCAGATCCACCCCTACACACAAGACCCTTCCTTTTGCTTCTGGACCAAGCTCAAACATTGTCTCTCCTGTGGAACATGACCGGCTCTCCACCATCATATTCCTTATGTCTCTCCCATGCTCTTTATGTTATGTCTTATAATGATCTCAGGGAGCAAAGATATGTCTTACATTTACTTGTTTCCTTATTATATTTGGCAGAAATGAATACAAAGAAATGTGGTGAGGTTGTTATTGGTATGTATACAAATGTAGATACAGAGAGTAGAGTGACAGCTGTTAGAGGGGAGAAGGCTTAGGGCCTGGGTGAAAAAGGTAAAGAGAGGAAGCAGTACAAATTGGTAGCTGCAAAATAGTGAAAGACATGCAGATTGCAGCATGGGGAGTATAGTCAATAATGTCGAGATCCCGGGGTAGGGGCCAGATGTGTGCTTCGGACAGTGGGGGGACTAGAGTGCCTGATTTTCTGGCCACTTTGCTATATATATCTGAAACTGAAATGAAACAGCATTGAATGTAAACTGTGGTTGAAAAATAAAACAAAAAAGGTATATGAATGAATAAATCATTCTGTGAATGCCAAATGCTACAGCTTGACTCACAGGGGCATTCTTATCCATTCAGATTCTCTCTCTCTAATTTTTTAGGGTCATAATCCATATCAGGTTTATAACCTGCTTCCCTTTAAAGAGAAAAATGGTAGGAGAGGATAAGAAGAGAATAAAGAACTTCATGCTCTTAAAGTGTACAACTCCAGTGTCTAGATTCAAATGAAATCGAGAATATGGTGAAAGACACAGATGAATCCAGACTAGCACAGAAGCATAGAGGAATAGAATGCCACTCTTTCCGTGAACCAGTGCTTGGGCAACAAGCTCAAGACTGAACCCAGGACAGAAAATTCCTCAGCCATGGATACACCTCCTTACCTGGTAGCTAGAGAAGAAGATGCCAGATGCTATAATGTCATTTGAGGCCAACAATCCATAGGGAGGTCACTAATCTATACAGGGGCCATAACAAAATGTGATCCTAGCAAGCTGATGTCAAAGAGGACTCTTAATCTCTTTTTTCACATGCATAAGGAACTGTGCGCTGCATGTCAATGAGTTTTCCCTAAGCAGCCAGGCCATTGAAAACCATTTATGTGGTACTGGGGATGTATTTTAATGGCATTAGTCTAAAGGTCAAGCAATGCAAAGAAAGCAGCCAGGAAGCAAGCCAACAGCTCAGCCAGGTAATTGAGCGTGCAAAAGCACTCCTCTACCACTCCTCTACTGTAGCCACTAGTCACATTTTTGTTTATTCTCCATGGCACGGTGTGGAAATGGTGTTCTTTTATTTTTTTTTCTCTGTTTATATTAGAAAGCAGTCATCAAGATAAGGGTTCTCCTTCTAAAAATAATATTGCTATTGGCAATAGTCTATCAGCAAAAGTTGGGCTTTCACTCTAGAAAAGAGTCAAGGAGATTCATCTATCAGCTCTCAGAACAAACTTCAAGCATCACAATGAAGATTGGAACAAAACTGAGAGTGGAGGCGGGGCTTTAAAAATATGGAAATCCCCAACTTCTAACTCCAGTTTGGAGACCTGGCAGACCAGATTGTTGGGGAAACATTTTGGGAATTCTTTGCAATGTCAGCTTGCAGAAGCTACAGGAAATGGCCACCCTTCATTCATCTGTCTGTCTGTCCATCCACCCCAAAAGCACATATTTACCACATAAATAATAGTGAATGGTGATAATAAGTAGTTAGAATTCCATTTATTTCACATTACCTTCCAGGACCTGGACCCATTGATATATATATACATATATATACATATATATACACACATATATATATATAATTTCTAAATGTATATATATTTAGAAATTGTGGACCCATACTTCAGAAGAAGCTCAGCTAGGAATTTGCTTCTCTCTCTTTCTCATTTCCTCAATCCGTGGCCTTCACGGCAGGGTGAAGGTGCTGGGGGCCAGGGCCCACACTGCAGTTTCCTCCAGTCCCTGAAGCTTCTACCTGAGGCCTCCTCCACTGGCATGCATGGTGACTGGGCATGTGGCAGCCAGAAATTCCTGTAGGATATTTCTGGAAGTACCCACTGTTCTGCTCTGGGCGCTGCCAGAATCAGTTTCAAAAGATACAAGAAGGAAAGGTGTGCCTCACTAGCCAGGACATCTCGTCCCTTTTGCTCCCTCTTTCCCCACATACTTGCTCCCTTTCGCAGGGATACAGGCCTCTGGAAGGCTTGGGAGACTTTGCCCTACCTCCTTCCCTTCCTCTGCTGAAGAAATGGAAAATAAAACAAACCAAAAATGCTTGTCATCCTGGGACAGATGAGCAAACTTTGTCCTCCCCCTGTCCAGCTTTCATATGCAGGGTGAGGAGGGGCGCAGGATGGCACACCAGAGACAGAGAAAAACCCTGGGTAGGGACTGAGCTCCAGCAACAGTTTGGTTCTGAAACGATTGGCACCAACGACTAAGAAAGAAGTGTGGGCTTTCATTAGCTATTGCTGAATATTTATGTCCCACTTATTACCAGTTGTTGGCTATGTAAAAGCCAGATAAAGAAATTTGGCCACCTGAGTGCCTGGGGCTTTTGATCAATAACAAGCCAACCTACCAGAGGCCCCATTTCTGACTGCTCTGCCTGAGACAAAGGTCCTTTGTAAACTTCAATGCCCCAGAGCGAAGGCTTGGAGCTGTGTTGATGCAAGCAGAAGGAAGAGGGAGAGAAAAAAAGAAAAGAAAACCTTTTGCTTTTCTCAGCAGAAACTTAGTATTGAGCATGGGGACTTTTTAAAAGAAAGAACTGTCTGGGAATGATGGCGGCCATCTTTTACAGAGTTCCTCCTTGGACTTACAGCACGCTTCTGGCCGGCTGCTCACCTATCGAGCAGAGCAGGACATGAATTTCTAAGTACCTGGTTTTGATGTACCTTGCTTATTGTCTTCTCTCAGATCTGGAGAGGTGGTGGGCGTTTTTATATTTTGGAGAGAAGTTGAGTAAAGGGGAAGAAAGTAACAGGAGAAGGATTTGTTCAAAATAAACCCAGAACTCTGAGGATCATTTTTAGTCTGGAGAAGGATCACTCTTTTCTAGAACTGGTACCCACTTAAACAGTTTTCCCCAATTTGGGAAACCTCCAGAAAAGCAACTCATCTGCTTGTGACACCTAACTGTTCCACTCTGCCTCTTCGCTTGTTTCTAACTGCGTGGACCATCTAGGATAAAAATGGAGCAATCAAGTTCAGACCAGAGAAATAGGAACAGACAAGAGAATCAGGAACCACAGACCGAAACCATGAGTGTAAGGACTCTTGAAGATGAATTCAACTTTCACTTTCTCACATTTATCCTTTTGATTAACACCTTGCTGCTTTCTGGTAGTAATGTGCAGTGAGATGGACTGGGAAAGGATTTGGAGCATCTTTCCTTAGAGTCGTCAATGGAGTGAGGAGCTGGAAACACTGTTCCCTGGGTGACCCAAGGCCAGGTGGAGAGAAGGACTCCAAATGGAAGACTAAGGCAGTATTTAACAGGAGAGGAACATGAGCAGGCTGTTTGGGGACCAGCAGGAAAGTGAAGAAGGAGAATGCAAGCAGCCAGCCTGGCTGAGACTCAACCTCATGGGCTCCCCAGCGAGCCACCCTGGGTCCTCAGCAGAGGCAGCAGCATGGATTGAAGTGCCCTGTCTTAGTCACTCAGATCATCACCCACAGGCCTCTTCCCCAGAATGAGTATAAGGAATTTTAATTTTTAATTTTTTGTCAAAAACTATGACACTATACTTGTAGAGTTTTTAAATTTGCATAGTATAATTAAAACCAACTGTCTTCTGCCCCACTGCAACCCCATCCTTCGCTCTCTAGGGGCAACCACCCCGACTCGTCCAGCTCTGGCCTCTCCCAGGCACCTATATTTATAAACAATATGCGTCCAATGCTATTTCTTGATTTATTTATTTTAAGCCTCTCTCTCCATGTCCTACCGCCACCCCCACTCCCCAACTGGGGCTTTCATTTTCTGCGGCCTGGACAGTTTTAATAGCTTCCTGTCTTTCATCCCTAAACCCATCTGCCAGATAAATTTTTCTATAGCATGGTTCATTTTTGCAGTGGTTTCTCATTGCCTTACAGTTCAGAGACTTTGCCTGGCATTTAAAACCTTCTATTCAGCTTTAACTCCTATTCCTCTCATCGTATCCCCCACATTGCCTCCAACTAGAGGACTCACTATTGTCCAAACATATCCCAGGCTTTTAGGTCTTTGCACATGGGGTGCACCACCTACAATGCTTCATTTCACCATTCTTGCTGTCACCTCCACCATGAAGCCTTCCCTTTTCAACTTTGAATTCCTATGACTTTTTATTCCTATCACTCTAAAAAAGCTTATTACGTGCCACTTTTTATTATCATTATTTGTGGGTGTGTCTTATCTCCCTGAGCAGTATAAAAGATCATTGAGGACCAAGACTTGACCATTTCATATTCTATTTTTTACAAACATGACAAATTACAAAGATTAGGAGAGGTTGGATAAATGTTTATTAAGTAAATTAATAAATGAAGCAAAACTGCATTCTTCTCTCTTGAAGTTACAGCTCTTTCAAAAGACCACTGTTTCACCCTTCACTCTCTCCTGTGGTTAGAGGCAGCGATGAGTTTCAATACCCAGCTTCTCTAGTGAGTAGAAGAGTCGTAACTAAATTCTGTGGCTTGCCAAAAATGATGTTTTAGTGTTAAGTCGAGTGCCTCCTACTCTTGTGCCTGGCCCAGGAGGTCATACTATTTCCTGATCCAAACACCCTCTTAGGGATAAGGCTCAAACTCAGGGAGACTATAACTCAGAGCTGTCAACACTCACCCCACTTGCCTCCACCCTGCAACTCAGCTCTAACTGCAGAGCAGCACTCTCCCCATCTGAAAGTGGAAAAGGAAGTCTCTGTCTATTTTTACAGGACTGAGGGGGAGGCAAGAGGAAGTGTTTCATTTAATTTCTACTTCTTCTCTTGGCCTCTAACTCTCTGGCCAAAGTTTTCTATTTCTAAAGCTTTGTATTTTGTAAACATAGAAGGGCTCTTCTCAAAAACAGAAGCAAGCTCTGCTAATTTCCAGCCTCCCTTCTGGCATTTTCAGGGGTCCTTCTAAGCAGCTCGATCCCAGGAAAATATGTTTTTGACTACTAGTCACTTGTGATGGCCAACCCTGGGTCAATAGATCTATTTGACCTGTGTACCCAAGATATTTTAGTACTTTTTATTTGAAAACTTTCTTAGAGAAAAATGATGTCCGTGGCTTTTCTGTTAGTCGAATTCACACAAAGCCAAACATGTTTCCATTGAACAAAGCCTGTAAAAGCCAAAAATAATTATTAAGGGAAGCTGTTGGTAACCCATTCCACAATTACACAAATAATTCAAGCAAAAACACTGGCTTGAGAACTACATCATCTATGCCTTAATGTTCTATAGACTGTGTAGCTTGAACTAATACTAAGTGGTAGACTATTTGTACCTGCCTCCCCTGTTAAAAATATATGACAAAAGGTAATAAACACACAGGTGCAAGCTTCAGTAAAGACTATGTCATTTTAAAAATGGTCCAACACAAACATGCCTTTGAGATCGCTACCAAAGCTGGACAACCTTCATAGCTCTGTATAAAACATAAAGGGCTGGGCCTGTGCCCTAAAGATCTGAGATCCCAGATTAGAAAGCTCACTATGATGCAGCAATGAATCAGACGAAATTATACAATAACAAGAATTATTTTTATTTTTCCTACTTTTATCTCACATCACTCTACCCCCAAGGAATTTCTGGAACCAAGATACTAATAATGTAGATGAAGTGTATTAGATGGTTTGGAACTATTCTAGATTCTTAGTCTTCCAATATACCAAGGGTGGTAGCAGACGGCACAGGACCCGATCTGTTTTCGAACGTTGCATTTGTGAGTAGAAACAGGCACTTTGGACAGATTCCAGTTGGTAGGCTCGATGAAGAATAACATAAGCCTCAGATTCCACATTGGTAAAATAAAGGAGGTTGGGTGAGATATTCTCTGAAGTACCTTCCAGCTCTAATATTTTATGATTCTCAGTGGTAAAAATGCAAGGATTTGGAATGACCAGTCTCATTTCTCCCATTAAACTCCGGGTGAATCAAGGGCCAGTATTACATTGCATCATCTCATGTACAGTAATGTATGAATGACATTACACAATGCCTGCTTGTATTAATGGGAACACTCTTCCAGCAATAATGCAATACCCTTGAGCTCATTCTGGCCTTCTTTGTTAGTACCCAACCCAGCTGCATTGTTAGGAGCTATAAGAACATGACATAGACACTGGAAACAGGAGCAGTTGAAGAGGGCAGGCACATCAGGGAATGACACAAACTAACAGCCTGTAGTCTTGTTCATGCTCACAGTGGACGCTTAGTGAATGCCTGATGACTAAGAGTGAGTAACATAGAAACACTAGTGGATTTGTTAACTGCCTACAGTCAACACCTTTGCACCTTGCTATTTTCCTGGGGCCAAGTCTTGGGGCATATGGAAAAGAAGGCATTCAGGTTGAGTACTTTTAGAGATCCCATATGTTTGGGATTCTTATTTTATTTTTTGTTCTTATAGCTCTTAATTATATTGGATGGAGTCTCTTTTGTTGACCATTACATATATATAAAATATATATAATATGCATAATATGTACTGTGTGTGTATATATATATATATGTATATATATAGAGAGAGAGAGAGTCCAGTAAAAAATAATGCCCCTTTTTCACTACAAAATCTTTTATTAGAAAATCATAAGCATATAATTCTGTAACATAACAATATCACACTCAAACACACCATATGACATTTTAGGTGAAATATTCAAATTAAAACTATTAATTATTACACCCATATTATTACCCTACCAATTACACTCAAGCAGGCGTTACTTCTGCCGGACCCTGTGTGTGTGTGTGTGTGTGTGTGTGTGTGTGTGTGTATGTGTGTGTGTGTGTTTATATCATTCCTAAGAGGTTTCATACAGGCAAATTTGGGTCAAATATACAAACTTGATTCCTGATTTACACTTCTGCCCTAAGTCTTCATCAACTCTCTAATGCAGAATGCACTAGAACAGGAACCACAGATCCTCAAGTATCCCATCATGTCTCTTTCCTGGATGGGTCTAAAGAGGTCCCTTAGCTTCTCTCCTTTGAAAACTCCCTCGCCCCAGGAAACTCCCTGCAGATATCACCCCAGACAAAGGGCACCAGCTTTCAGCTTTGAAAGGAGAGAAGGAGCAGTCAATAGCCTTACACAGGTTAATCTTCTTTCTATCCTTTACAAAGGTCTCACCTCCCTGACACTGACCTTGATAAGGGGTTTAGTTCAGCATTGTCCTTTAATAGCCCCATTTTGCTATTTGTCTCTGGAAAATATAAGTAGCCAACATAAAGATGAATCCTTTATGGACCTATGTTTTTCAAGAGCCTTCTTTGAACCATTTTTACTGGAATTGACTTCCTCTTGTTTGCTGGGACCATCCATTCTTGTAGTCCCCAAGTGCCAGGTAGCAGAATAAGATTAAGAGTCAGGTTGGAACCACAGAACAAAACAAAACAAATTGTCCATATAGAAACTTTGAAAAGAAATAAATTTCTTATAATAAGTCACTTGCTATATGGAATTGTAAGAATTTTAGGCTAGAATAAGTTTTCTGTCCATTCTGCCCTGCTGTCTCTCCAAATTGTTTCAGATTGGCAATGTCAGAAGAAGAGCTAGTTAACATTTACAAAGTGTGACACCCAGCACAGCTCCTTCCTCTGAGGTGGTGACTGATTTCTCTCTCTGCTCATTCCCCGTTTGTGGGTATTCCTCTCCTCTTGTCAACTTATATTTCACTGCTTTCCCTTTAAGTATATTGAACAGGTTGATATCTCTCATGCTGTGAAGGTGTGGAGTGCACTTGGCCTTGGACAAGCTTGGAAGACTTTTCTTTTTAGGGAACTTAAAGCTGACATCTTCCATCCAACCAGTCATTTGTTAGGTGAAGCTTTCACATCATTTGCAATTGGAAGGTAACACTGAACTGAAGTCTTTGCTTGGAAGTCCATACGGATTGCCTCATTAAGATATATTTGAATTTCCACTAGGCTGGATATTTAAATAATCTCCAAGAAGTAGAAGCACAAGACCTAGAATGGCCACTTGTGTGATGAGGCTAAGATGAAGCACCCAGATGAGAAATACTACAATTTTACACAGATTCTAAGAAACTCCACAGAAGTGTGTGAAGAAATGGACCTCAATGGATGCTAAAATAAATACCTAAGGTATAAGTTATGGTTGCTTTTTGGAATCTAAATCACGGGGGAGAACTGGGTTGGTGCTACTGGTACTCTCCAGAAGGTTTGGGGTTTTATCCCCATCTTTGGACATTTGGTCTGTTTTGCCCCAAAATGGTTTTTGAATCATCCCTAGGAAACATCAGGTGTGCATGATCACCCAAGCTCCAAGATGTGACCTTGGGGCCAAGTGACAGGACCTGGCCTTAATATGAAGAAGGTGGTCCAGACAGCTTGTGTTTACAGACATGTGACAGAGCTGTTTTGGCTTCTGGACTAAAAGATTATTCATTTAAACATGACTAAAAAAATAAACCACTAAACTTTCTGGTGTTTCTTCTTTCCAGGGAAGATGAACCACACTCCTCACCCATTCCTCAGGCTCACCCCCTCTCTGAACCTCACCTTGTCTATGTCCTACACAGCCTTCCTGGATCTCTGGATGAGGTTGAACTCTGGTGAGACTCACAGACAGACTGTAAGTATGGGGATAGGGAGATGTTATTTTACTTGGTAACAAAATACAGAAATATCAATTGTAAAAATAACTTGCTAATAAAAAGCATCATCTTTACATCTTTGCTACAGTCAAATGAACAGCATTAAGATGCTCTGCTTTTTTGGCCCTGACTGGTGTGGCTCAGTGGATTGAGCACTGGACTGCGAAGCAAAGGGTTGCTGGTTTGATTCCCAGTCATGGCACATGCCTGGGTTGTGGGCCAGGTCCCCAGCAGGGAGTATGTGAGGGGCAACCACACACTGATGTTTCTCTCCTTCTCTTTCTCTCTCCCTTCC
This sequence comes from Trachops cirrhosus, assembly GCA_028533065.1. NCBI lineage: Eukaryota > Metazoa > Chordata > Mammalia > Chiroptera > Phyllostomidae > Trachops > Trachops cirrhosus. Next base: position 117,314,005 of record CM052542.1, on the reverse strand, counting down.
CCTCTCTCTAAAAAATAAATAAAATCTTTTAAAAAATTTTTTTAGAAGATGCTCTGCTTTTTTACTAAACTATTTGAGATGCAAACATCGTGTTCAAGATCAGAACTTTATGAGACAGCAAAAGCCAGGGTCCAGGCAGCGTCCTCTCCTGCAGGAGTTTGAGCAGGCCAGTTAAAAACACCTCTCCCTTCGCCTCCCAAATTTTGAATTGATACAAATATAGACAGTGGAGTCTATAGGTTTTATTATGGATGAAAGTTAGTCTGGGGATTGTGAGTTAAATGTACAGCCACAATAGTTTCCTAATTCATGCCTGAGTTAATCAGACTTACCCAAACAGGCACTGGTGAAGCTGGATAGCCTCAGGCCTATTTCCTGGCAGGTAGAGGTGGCTCACCTCATGGCAGAGGAGGAAGTGAGCTTGACCTGAGGACAAACTGCTGAGAGATAGTGTGGAAAAAGATATACCATGTTCATGCTAATCCAAAAAAAGTTGGAATGGCTGTATTCATATCAGACACAGTATATTTCAGATCAAAGAGTATTACCAAGGATAAAGAATGTCTTACATAATTTCGAAGGGGCCTAGTCACCAAGAAGGTAAAACAATCCTAAAGATCTATGTATCAAGTTACAGAGTTCCAAATCACATGAAGAAAACACTCATAGAACTAATGGAGAAATAGATAAATCTGCAGTTGTAGTCAGGAACTACAACTCTCATCTCATAATAATTGACAGAACAAGTAGACCAAAAAAGCATAAAGCTAGAGAACAAGTGTCAGCAACACACAGCTTTTGCCAAATCCTTCTCATTGTGGTTCCAAACAGTCACACCCATGTATGTATCATCCTGCTACAACTGCAGATTTCAGTAGTTGTGACAGAGAACATATGGTCCCCAAACTGAAAATATTTACTATCTGGCCCTGTACAGAAAAACTTTATGAACCTCTAGACCCCAATAATACAAGATTTGACAACATTATCAACAGACTTGACACAAAACACAGTTATGGAACACTCCGTGGTACAAGAGAAAACACATTCTTTTCTGGTGCACATAGAACACTTACCAAAATAGATCATATCTGGACCATAAAACAAGGCTCAATATATTTTAAAGAATTCAAGTATACAAAGTATATTCACTGACCATAATGAAATTAAATTAGAAATCAATAACAGGAAGATCTCTGGAAATACCCAAATGTTTGAAAACTAAAAAATTCACTTTAAATATCTCATGAGTTATAGAAGAAATTAAAATGAAACTTAGAACATATTTTGAATTATATAAAAATAAAAAACAACAAAATGTGTGGGCCTCTGCTAACACAGTACTTAGGAGGAAAAATATTGCACAAAATGCCTATTTCAGATACTTTAAAAGGTCTCATCAAAGACCTCAGCTATCATAAGCAGTTAATCAATTTTATTGATTTTGCTCAAAGAACTAGCTTTCATTGGTTTATTTTAATTGTTTGGACATTTTGTTTTCTACTTAATTTCTGCTCTTACTATTTTCTATGCCTAATTTAGGTTCAATTTATCTTTTTTCTAACTCTTTAAAAAGATAGTAAGAATATTATGAATAACTTTATGTCTATAAATTCAACAACTTAAATAGAATGCAGAAATTTCTAGAAAGTTGTAAACTGCCACAACTTAATCAAGAAAAATAATCTGGATATTCCCAAATCTAGTAGTAATCAAATTTGTAATTTAAAATTTTTCCACAGAGAAAACTCCAACCTCAGGTGGCTTCACTGGTGAATCTATCAAACATTTAAGAAAAAACTAAAACCAATTCTACATAAACTCTTGCAGAAAATCGAAGAGAAGGCACTATTTCTTAACTCATTTTACTAGACTAACATTACTCTAATATCAAAACCAGACAACAGCATTATAAGAAAATAAAACTATGAACTAATATCCTTCATGAACATAGATGCAAAATTTCTAAACAAAGTTTTAACAAATCAAATGCAATGATATATAAGAAGGATAATACAAAGTAGAGTTTATCCCAGGAATGCAAGGCTGTTTTAGTATGCAAAAATCATCCATGTCAAATAAACTAGATGATCATCTCAATTGATGCAGAAAAAGAATTTAACAGAATTCAATGTAAATTTCTAATAAAAAAATTCTTAGCAAACTAAGAATAGAAGAAAACCTTCCCAATCTTATAAATGGCATATATGATAATCTACAGCTGACAACTAAATGGTGAAGGACTGAATGCTTTCCCACTAAAATCAAGAACAAGTCAAGGCTGTCTATTCCTTTATAGTGTACCAGAGGGTCTAGCCAGCAATAAGGCAAGAAAAAGAAATAAAAGGCATTTAGATTGATAAAGAAGGAGTAAAACTGTATTAATTCACAGATGACATAATCATGTATACAGAAAATCTGATGATATCTATAAATGAACTATTAGAATAAAGAAGTTTTGCAAGCTTGTCACATACAAGGTGAATATACAAAAATCAGTTGTATTTCTATAAACTAGAAGTGAACAATCAGAAACTGTATTTAACAAAACAGTATTATTTACAATAGCATCAAAAATATTAAATGCTCAGGGTTAAGTCTGATAAAAGCCTTATAATACCTGTGCATTTAAAAACTACAATACATTTAAGACAATGGTGGGGAGGATTGAATGTGGGAGGTGGTGGGTGGGCAAGGCAGGGAAGAATAATGGGGGAAATGGGAACAACTGTAACTGAACAACAATAAAAAATAAAAGAATTAAAATTAAAATGTAGCATAAAAAATTTTAAAAACCTTTATAAAAAACTAAAACTAAAAATTTCAATACATTTAACTTGAGAGAAATTAAAGAAGACAGATAAATATATCCTGTGCATAGGTCAGAAATCTCAATATTGTTGAGATAAATTTTCCCACAATTCATCTATAAGTTAAATGGAAACATGATCAAAAGTAATCAGAATTTGCTGAAGCACGTTCATAAATACAGGGATCTGCTATCTATAAAGCTTTCTAGATGATTCTCATTATAAGCCAGGTTTGGGCACTACTGACCAATTGCACTGAAGAATAAAGACAAAGAGTAGTTTTAAAAGTTACCTGCTGGGAGAAAATGATAAAAGAAGTGTAGATGTTTGCAACTGACATTTCATCACAAAATGTGAGTGGTTAAAAAAAAAAAAATCCTGCATAGAAGAGGAAGAAAAGAGTCAGGAAGGAAAAAATAAGCCTCTTAGTCTTATATTTTAACAATAGTTAAAGTGGATCTTCTTAAGCATGCAAATTGTGAATCCTTGAAAGGACAATGATTTTGTTAACTGCAGTAGAACACTTCCTTCGCATGAAATATCACATGGAAAAAATATATGCAAAATAGAACAAGAGCACTATTGTGGCCAATGCTGGGGGCAAGGGAGTGTCCTGTCTGTTTGATACCCTCCTCTCTCTTTTGGAGGCCCCTAAACAACATCTGGGAATCACAGGCAACGTTTTGAAAACCAATGACATAACCAAACCCCACAGAGAACCAGAAGTTTCCTCGGATGCAAGAGTAGATCTCATCATCCAATAGGAACTCTCCTGACCCAAAAGCAGCTCTGAGGGGTGCCATCAGAAAAGCTGCACTGCCATACTCATGGATTAACGTAAAGATTTGCTTCTCCTGCTTGCTATTACTCCCGACTCCATAGGCACCTCATGGTTTCTGCTTATTGACAACTTCTACTCATGGATTATGTGTGCTGCTTTTTCTCTGTGGCTTTCTATTGTCTCCTGTACTTCTTGGCATCTCTCTCACTCAGATGCCCAAAGAATCTGATTGTGTTGCCCAGTCAACATTCAGTACAGTGTGTCTTTGGGGGCAGAGTTCTTGTGTCCAGATAACTTATGGGTCATCAGTCAAGTATCTGAGTATCTGAGTATCTTTGAGTCAGGTGTTACTCCCTAGAATATTTTGTTAATGGTGCCAGGGTAATGAAGTCATTAGTATAAAGTATAGTGACGACGTATTTGTAGGGAACCACGTTAAATTATTTTTTCAGAAGTGGGTTGTGGGCCCTGGCTAGTGTGGCTCAGTAGATTGAGTGCCAGCCTGATAACCAAAGGATCACTGGTTCGATTTCCAGTCAGGGCACATGCTTGGGTTGCAGGCCAGGTCCCCAGTAGGGGGCTCATGAGAGGCAACCACACATTGATGTTTCTCTCCCTTTCTCCCTCCCTTCCCTTCTCTCTAAAAATAAATAAATAAAATCTTTTAAAAAGTAGTGGGTTGTGGGTGGCATGTTCTCAGATCATCATGATGTTGGGGCATTAAATCGATAAATAAATATAAATTTAAATCACAATATATAATAATTATAATAAAGGTGCAATCCAAATTTACTAAGCTTATATTAATAAAATTACCAAATTTGAGTGACAGGATAAAGATGGGAGAGAAAGCATAAAAGTATAAGTGTGAGTTTTTAAATGGATAGAGATTTCTCCCATTTTGTCATCATTGCAACATGAATAGCTCTTTAAATATGTGTTCATTCAAAAAGAGGAATCCCTCTCCACTTATTTCCACCCTTTTTTACATTAGGAAAATCAAACTATTCTTGAAATTTAAAAAAAAATTGCAAACACATTATGAAATATGAAGAATCTTGGGACTAACTGACCACTGCAGTGATTATGAAAACTGTAAACCATCTTAAAAAGCAGATTTTTCACTGTTCTTCATTAAGGTCTGATTACCTTGCCCATTAGCATTTGGCTCTTTTATTGTTATGATTGTGAAATACTGTAGATGTTACCACTAATGGATATAGAAAGTTAACATGGTTATCTTGATTAACTCATCAATAATCATTTGGAATAATTTTTCTTCATTCAGTGAATGGATCATTCACATGCCCTATAATAATTGTGTACACTGAGGTACAGGAAATTAGCATAAAAATTATCTACCCTGGAGAACTACTCTCTACTTCTAAAACCATGAAAATTCAGTTCAAACTAACATTTGAAGCCTTCATCAAATTAAGTGAGAAAAAGAAATGATTCTTTGGCCATTTTTTTACAGTGTCATTATATATACAATCTTTCACTGTTAGGGTCCTACACTTAGAAAGGTTAGAAATATAAGAGCATTCCTATATCTTCCTTTTCACTATTTTATTTTTGGTAAGGAAAAAGCATGAAGCAGCTCTTATAAAACAATGCAATCAAGACTGACTACAAATAGAAATTTGCACGAGGATATTATTCTACTCTTCTTCCTCTAAAGAAGAAGAAAGAAAATGGTGGCTTTTTAATTCCTATTCTTAGAATGGAATTGAGAGTGGAAGTGAGTTTTACATTGTTTGGGCATCATGTCTCAGCTACTGCCAGAACAACTTAGCAGTGCAAACCTTGGTTCTAGAAGGTTTCTTAGAGGTCATCTGATCTAACCCAGAAGAGAAAATTGAGCGATTTGGTAATTTACCCTGAATCATTGATTCAGTAAACAACAAGATGAGACCTCTCACTCAGATCTTCTGACTTACGTCCAATAATTGCTTTCTTAAAACACACGTCATTACCGCAAATACCCTGAACCCGGCATGAATCCAGACATGAAGACAGTATGGAAAAGGTAGGGAGGAGACACAGGGAGAGACTTCCAGATTATTTTCCCTCTGTGGCAATCTCTCCTTAAGCAGGCTCAGGAATGTATTGATTCTGGCTGGTCTTTGTTCTCCTTCAGGAACTTTCACAATGACTGCAGTTGTTGTCATGTCTCTTAAGGGCCTTCGCACTGTGAGTCTGCTTGTTTTCAGGCACAGGTGAGCATATCAATACTGCCTGCATAATCCTATGGAACTTGATTTCTGGTTATCCTCCAGTCAGTGTTTACTTCAGTTGATTAAAGAAAATGATAACCAGTCCAGGGTCATTAGTGCAGTTTCTTCACGGACAAAGTTCTCCGGGAAATTCAGTTCCAAGGCCACACACTGGACCTTGAACTCTGACCAGGAATCTCACAAACAGAAGCCCTAGTTTACAATGGAGAGAGGATGTAATGGCTTAGTGACTTACTAACTGCTTCACATCACGTGACAATTGACACTGACCAGGATGATAATATATATAACCAGATGCTGATACCTTTGGGATTTGGAAACAATTTGACAAAATTCATAATGTTAGGACATTGGGACCAGTGCTTTGCAACAGAAATATAATGTGAGCAACATATGTCATTTTAAATTCACTACTTACCACATTAAAAAGGTAAAAAAAGAAAGGGTAAAATTTTAATGGTACATTTTATTTAACCCAACATATCCAAAATATTATAATTTTAATATAAAAAGTACGAATGAGATATATTTTTATTAAATTTATTGGGGTGACATTGGTTAATAAGATTATAGAGGTTTCAAGTGCACATTTCTGTGATATATGACATGTATATTGCATTTTGTGCCCACCACCCAAAGTCACATATATTCTTTTGTTCATACTAAGTCTTCAAACTCTGGTGTAGATTTTATATTTACAGAATATCTCAATATATATACTCAGAAATACTTTCAGATTTCACAAAATTTACAGTTAAAAAACAGATTCAATAGGACCCCAAGTTGTTTCAAACATACTTAAAAGTTTTCCAAAAATTGAATCAATTTTCCAAAATTCAGTTTCCTTTAATATTTGCATCCACATTGACAAAACTGTTCTTCTTTAAAGATTTGATTTAACTTCAAACCAAAAGCATGTCAGTTTCAAAACTACAACTGCACAAGTTAAATAAATCCAGCCTCCTTTGTGTCCACTCAAGATTATTAACATCAAATTCAAAACAGGACTTAATAAATTGAAATACCACTCTAAATTTATAAGTATCCAAATGTTTAACTTGTTCTTGTAGCTATAGCAGCCAATTTTCATGAAAATATTCTTCATATTGATTCATGTTATAAAAATGTGTAAAATAATTATTATTACTCTGTATTGCAAAAAGTTTTCTTTCAACATAATTGTTCTCTGTCTAGCTAGGTCACAAATAAGTTTTCTCTTTCCTTGGACCTTCAAATTTAGCTCAGTGTAGTATCAGTGAGAAAATGTAAATCACACTGCTGGTTTTATCTTTGATAATTGATTATTTGGCAAGCATTGCTCTTGTTCCAAAAAAATCAGAGTTAACAATACAGTAAATCTATAAAGCTCTTACATAACTCAACCAAGAAGCATTAGCAAAGAACACAAGATTGTTAAATTCATTATCTTCTGTTTCTTTAGCAGTTACACAAACTGTCAATGATTCATAGCATTGGCACTTATATATTAAAGGGTTTTAACCACTATATCCATAATACTTTCATAGAGTCTGCCTCAGCAAACTAAACACAAATATTTTCAATATATTTCACACATGTCATTTAAAAAAATAGTCACTTGTTTTAAATTTCCAAAAAATTTTAATTTTTGACCTGACACAATTGGATGGAGCACCAACTAGTATGATGAAAAGTGTTTTTTTCCAAATCTAGCTGAAGTTCTTCTTTGACAGATGTAAAATATTCAAAAAATATGTACACTGTGAGTTTGTTTATTTTTTCTTTTTTAATCTTTATTGTATTTTTTTCCATTACCATTTAGTCCCTTTATACCCCACTCTCCCCAGCAATCACCACACTGTTGTCCATGTCCATGAGTCCTCTTTCCTCCTTGCTCAGTCCCTCCCCTCTCTCTCTTCCCCCAGTCCCCAGATGTCATCCTGCTCTCTATCTATGAGTCTGTCCCCATTTTCCTTGTTAGTTCAGTTTTTTCATTAGATTTCACATATGAGTGAAATCATATGGTATTTGTCTTTCTCTGACTGGCTTATTTCACTTAGCATAATGTTCTCCAGGTCCATCCATACTATTACAGAAGATAAAATATTCTTCTTTTGATAGCCTAGAAGTGTTCCATTGCATAAATGTCCCACAGTTGTTTTATCTACTCATCTACATGAGTTTAATATCGGTCACAATTTGACATTTCTTTGTAAACATGAAAGTCCTTCAAGACAAAAATATAACCCAAGTATTACCGGTAATTGGGCAATATCTCTAATGTGGCATGGCATCTAAAACTAAAAAAAATACTCGCAATTTTTCAAGTTCTGAATCAATGGATCTTTTATATTGTTAGAAAGGTCATGGGTGGGAAATTGTTTGGTGGATCCCAGAAACACAGTGTGATCTCCTCCTTGGAGAAAGTCCTTCCTGCTAGGGGTCTACTCTAAAGCAGCCCAGCTCTTGGCCATCTTGGGTTGTCTCCTCTCTAGCTTCTGGGGAGATCCTCCTCCTTTCTCTCAGCTTTCTTTTGTACAGAACAGACAGACATGTTCCTTTCCCATCAGTGCTTTGTTTCATGCTGGAACAAGTTCCTCAAAGGGCTCTGCTACCATTTCAGTCAAGATCTCAGAAATGAGCTAATGAGGACATGTCGATAACAGAAGACAATCAAGATACCACATCATTTGATAACAGGATGCCGGCCCTCCAGGAAGTCACGGGACCAGCAAGCACAAAATAGTGCAGGATGGACTGGATTTTCAAAGTGCCGAGGGAGACGAGATAAAGGTGTGACAGAATCAATACTAAAACCTTTAACTGGGAATATCAAAACTGGCCTTATGCAGATGGTTCTGCCATAGAGCAATTTCAGAGACAGGGGAGATGTTCGCCCCAAGTCCCTCACCTCCAGATCCTGACTGCCCAACTTTCCCAAATAATAATTCTTCTGAGTTGAAGCTCCAAATGCTACTATTAAATTGGAAATGTTAATGGAGAGGGATAATGTTTTAGACTGTTATCAGTCTTTTGTTACCACTGATTTTATTTATTATTTTTTCCGACAGCTAGCTAGCTAGCTTTCTTTCTTTCTTTCTTTCTTTCTTTATTCTTTTTATTGAACTCATTGGGATGACTCTGGTGAACAAAACTATACAGGTTTCAGGTGCACAATTCCATAACATATCATCTGTACACTGTATTGTGTGTTCACCCCAAGTCAAATCGCTTTACATCACCATTTATCCCTCTTTCACTCTCCTCCACCTTCCCCCACCTCCCTCCCCTTGGCAATGACCACACTGTTATCCATGTCCATGAGTTTTTTCTCTCGTTTTTTCACAATCCCTTCACCCCGCAACAGCTGTCAGCCTGGTCTCTGCCTACGGGTCTGTCTCTATTTTGCGTATTGGTTCCTTTTGTTCATTAGATTCCTCATATGAGTGAAATGATATGCTAACTGTCTTGTTAAGAATAGCTTATTTCACTTAACATAATACTCTCCTGATTTTATTATTGAATTATTAGATTAGTTGGTCAGTCATCTAGCTGGTTCTAAAGAAGTAAAACTCACATGAAAGTATTTTGATGGGAAGGAGAGTGTTGTGAGAACATGGGATGTGAACAAAGAGGAAGAATGATAGCTCAGGACCAAGAGTGAGAAGGGCAAGCCAAAAGTGCAACAATGCCTGGTAAGAAAGCCTGGAAGCAAGGCCACTGGTGGGCAAAGAAGGAAGGAAAGGAAAAGCATGCCCCAGCCTGCTGAAGGCATTTGGAGTTCACAGGGCGACTCATTTGCTACCCCAATTAAAGGCATTTGCTCCCTGCCTTGCCTTGCTGTGGTTTTCCCAGACAGAAGTGGCTTTGTTACTGGGTGAGCACTGGGGCCTGGAAGCAGCTGTGAGTATGTGGACTTCCTGGTTGCAGCCTTTCTCCTCTGAATGCCTCACTGGGACCTCTTGGTCCCGAGCCTTTTATCTCCCGTGTTTCATCTGATTCTCATTGAGTATATTCTGTAATTTGCTTTGTCAACTGCCGCTCCCAAGAAATCATTCCCTCTTGATCTTTCACTATTCAATCCCTTTTCTTTTGTTCTAATTTTTTTATTAATTTTTTTAGCTAAAAATGTATCAAAGTTCAAAAGTCAAATAGATTAAAATGCTGATCACTAAGAGGAGCAGTTCCTTTTCTTTCCTACCCTACCCAGATGCAACTACATCACTTTTAGTGATTTTTTTCTATGACTTATCCCCAAATCTTTGCACAATATAAACATATGGTTACCTCTTAATTCATTGAGTATAAACATATCTGCTGAGTTCTTTATTATGGTAAAGGAAGATTTTAGCTCTCTCCCACATCCTTTCCCTCCCTCATCTTCCCAATTACTTACATCATAATTTGGGGTTAATTCATTTTGAGTATTTTAGTTATGATTAAGTAAATATTGTTTGCTTGTAACCCACATGTTATACTATGATTAATTACATTCTTTTGTAATTTTTTTGTCTTTCTGGAGTTAGTGACTCCATTTTTTAAATTTGCTTAGTTGAGAAACATGAACTGTTTCATGATTTGCATGTCACTCTTGGACAAGGTCCATATTGAGCTTTTTCTTTTTTTCCCCTTCTTTCAATTGTGCTATGTGTGCTTCCAGAGTAAGTACTTCAAGGCTATTTTGAATCTTAATGGCTGTTTCCCTTTCATTCAAAACCCTCAAAAGCTATATGTTCTACTGGCTGAAAAATTGCCCCAGATCACAGGACCAACACCAGCCCTTACATGTAACTTGTGCTCCGAAAACATTTCAAACAGCACATCTATACTAACTCATTTAATCCTCACAGCTGCCCTCAGATGCTGAGAACTGTTTCTCAAAGGAGAAAGGGATCACAGGGATAAATGTTACTAAAATTGGGTCATTCCCTGATTTATCAATCAGGAATTTATCAGTTTCAAATAGGTTTGGCTGTTCATAACCCAACATGTAATGAACAGTGTCTTGAACAAACAAAGGTTTCTATTTCCCATGCAACAAAAATTCCACTGGAAGGCATTTCAGGGCTGGCACAGAGATGCTACTGTGCCATCAGACCCCTATCCTCCCACTCAGCCATCCTTCATATGTCTTCATGCTTATTGCTTCATGGCCCAAGATGGCAGCATCATCGCTATCATCGCATCTGCAGTCCAGGCAGGAAAAAAGGAATATACAAAGGCAGAAATGTTTACTGACTTTTTATTTGGTCTCCTTTTACAAGAAAATAATAGTTTTTTCTAGACGCCTCACCCAGTGACTTTCATTTATAGCCCATTGGCCAGAATGAGGTCACTTGCCTATTCTTTTCACTTACAAGGGAATCTGGGAAATGTTATTCTTTTAGGTAAGGTATATTTTCGTCCCCAAATAGGATTGAAGTCCTATGTGCATGCTATCATCAGTGTCTCCAATGTTCTCAAATATGGGTAAGCAATACCAATATATCATGAAAATCAGAGGAATGTCAGGCTTTCTAGAGATAACAGAATTAGGCCCATTTTTATTCAAGTGTTGCTTTAACACAAGAAAATTTTAGGCTTTCTTTGTACTACAGGTCTAGATCCAATTTCTCACATGTAATTATATTTGTTATAATGACTTTTTATGCACTGGTATATAACCAGATATTATGTACTAACAGGATTTCTGACAGTGATCTTGCAAACATCCTCATCCAAAAAGGTTCAGAATTCATTAGTGAATCTAAACCTTCACATACACAAACATACACAGATGAAAAAAAATAGTGTCAAGCAGTTGGGAATCAAGTAAGAACATTTAGTGATAATCAGGATTAATTTTGAGGAAAACGATACTGTTGGGGTTTCAGAGAGAATAAACAACTGACATAATGAAATATTTGCAGTATTTTTTTCACCTTATGTGAAGGGAGTTGTTTTCCCAAAAAGATGTGAATATCTGTTACATAAATATTAAATATAATTCTTATAATTACAATGGGGAAGAAACCTTCAAACACTATAGTTCAAATTAAGTTTATCTCCTCTATCCAAACCCTTTGGCTACATAGAGGAACAATAATTTCTTCAACTTCTAAAAGGTTGGAACCTAAGAATGGGCTAAAGAAGTTGTTTTTTGTGCCATTATGATGTAATACAACTGCCCAATAATACTCTCTACAGAAAACAACTTAATAAAAAATATGCAAATATTAACAAGCACCTTTAAGATGGTCAGAACTGGATTGTTGAAAGTCAGGCAATGGATCTCTTAGAAGATCTGCTTGCATTAGGCTTTTCATTTTAATTTCTTTAGGTTTGGCAGGTTTTTACAGTGTGGCTTGAGGGAGAATTCAGTCTCTGTTTTCTGTGAGGCAGACACTTTTGTGCTTTTACCATGTCCCCTTCTCTGGGTGCTTTCCCTCCCGTCTCTGCCCTGTTGGAAACCTGTCCATATTTCAAGACCACACCTACAGAACTTTCCCTGAAACCTTCTGTCTACCCCTTTCTTCTTCCTCATAATCTGATTAAATTTATTGTTATTACTTGTGTATATCGTGACTTTATAGTCTATCCAGCTCACCAGGAGTCAGTTAGGAATATTCTAGACAACTCAGAATCCACAGTTGCCCTCCTTATTTGGTCCATGGATCTCTGACACCATAAGCAATACATTCCCATAACTTCCAGAAGGTCAAAACTGTTAAAGCTGGTTCAGGTTCTTGGCTGTCTCCTAAATCCCATTTGCATTTAGACACATATATGTCTGAATACCACCATTGGAATAAAACTGCCTTTTTTTAAGTTTTGTCTCTCATTTGAAGGACATTTTTATGAAGAAATAATGCCTTTAAAGACTTCACATGAGGAGAAAGAGGAACCCTCATGCACTGGTGGTGGGAAGCAGATTGATGCAGCCACTGTGGAAAGCAGTATGGAGTTACTTCAAAATATTAAAAATGAAACTGTCTTATGACCCAGCTATTCCACTTCTGGGAATTTTTATGAAGAAACTCAAAAGATGAATTTAAAAGATTATATATACCCCTATGTTTATTATAGCTTTATTTGCAATAACCAAGATTTGGATGTAGCCCAAGTATCCATCAGGGAATAAGTGGATAAAACAGCTATGATATACTTCCTATACAATGGAATACTACTCAGCCATAAAAAAGAGGAAAATTTTACTCTTTGTGACAGCATAGATGGACCTGAAGAACATTATGCTAAGTGAAAGGAGCCAGTCAGAGAAAGACAAATACCATATGATTTCACTCACATGTGGAATCTAAAGAACAAACTGAACTAACAAGGAAAATGGGGACAGACTCGTAGATGGAGAATAGATGACAGCTAGTGGTGGTTGTCAGGGGAGGTGAGGGGGTGAAGTGATTGAGCAATAAGGAAAAAGAGCTCATGGACATGGACAACAGTGTGGTGATTGTGGGAGGGAGGGAGGTGGGTAGAGGTGGAAGAGGATATGGGGAGATAAGTGGTAATGGAAAAAACACAATTAAAAAAAGACTTCACACGACATGGGAGTGGAGTAAATGCTGGGCTGCCTGCTAAGTTCATGAACAGCTAAGTGATGGACATCACCTCCGCAGCCTCGGCATGCACACAGAATTCCTACTTCAGCAAAGTGTTAAATCGATACATCATGACACTCCTTGTCATTTCCCATGAGTTAAAACATGAATGTTGTGTGTACAGTGATTCTTTATTGCCTGCACCTTCTGTAAGTTTCAGGACTCCATTGTTTCAGTGAAGTCCTTATTCAAGCATCCGAGCTGCTATGAAGCTGTCTTTGAGACAAGCTGTAAACGAGTCTGCAGGAATTCTAGTGGCTCATTTCTTCAGGCAGACGGAGTGGCCCTTTACCAGCTACACTACTATTTAGGACTTTTATGCCTAGAACCCTACCCTTTTTCTCAGCATGAAATTTCTAGAGGACTCGTCTACACTCTTCACTTCCTATGCATTTCTCACTCTGCTACCTTCTGGCTCCAGCGCCCTCAATACCAGGAAAACTGTTCTGACAAAGGCCTGCAATAAACTCCTGCTTGGGAAAGTCACGGCAAACTTTTTCAGGCTTTGTTCTATCTGAACTGTTTCCACTGACCATTCCGTCTTTGATGGCTGTTTTCTTCCTTTGCCTTCTGGCATGTCACTCCCTCCTGGTCCTTGGTCTCATTTGCTGGCCCCTCTACTTTCAAGCACCTCTTGAATATCTGTGTTCTCCAGGTTCTGCTCTGGGCCCTCTCTCCTCTCCTCCTTCGCGCTCCTCCTTGCAAACAGGTCGACTCCCGCGGCTTTGACCAGTACTGCACAGCCAGCAAGCATGGCTTCTAAATTTTCTAATCAGCTCCAGATTCTTCTACTTTATTTTTTCTGCAAAAATTACTTCTAGTATGCAAGTAAATGTGATTTAATTTTTCAGAATGTTGTGGGATTTTTCCATAAATATTCAAACCCACCTGCCTTTGTAGCCTGTCACACCATCCTTTGTGTACAGATTTTTGGTTAAGCAATTTGTCTGAATTCAGATCTCAACTCCAACACATACTAGTGTGAGCTTGGGCAGTAAAGTATATAACCTCTTCGCACTTCCATTTATTCATCCTATAAAGTGGGGTTATACCTCACATATTTTCAGGGAAGATAATAGGAGCTAAATTATGTGTAAAGCACTTTAAGCAGTACCTGGCACTATAAATCCTATATCCCTGTTAGTTGATATTACTTACATGGGCAACTTATATGCTGAAGACTCACACAGCTCTCTGAAAGGTGTCCCCTCTTTTGTGAGCATTAAACTACCTGTTCATGCAGAAATCCCACAGGCACCTCGGTTGCAACATGTCCAGCACTGATCTCGTTGCTTTTCCCAACAGACCTCCTTCCCAAACCCTGTTTGCGTGAGTAGTGTCACTTATCACTCTCTGCCCAGCTGTGAACTGGCATTGGGGGTGTTAACTACATGCCCTCGCCCATCTGATCGGTCATGCTGCTTCTACCTTCCAAATGCTTTAGATTCCTCCACCGCCATTGTAACTCATCTCCTCTCAGCTTGACCCTCACTTCTTTTCCAATTCAACCAGTTTCTAAGACACCCGTCTGGTCACATTATTCCACTGTTCAACAGACTTTCAAGGTACTGTATTGTTCATAGCTATGCTATGTAACAGAATTTTCTGCAATTATGAAAATTTCTATGTCTATATTTTGATATGGTTGTCACTAGCCACATGTGGCTGCTGAGCACTTGAAATGTAGCCAGCACAATGGAGGAAATGAATCTTTAATTATGTTTAATTCTAATTAATTTAAACATAAAGAGCCTCATATAACCGATGGCCACCAGGTTGGACAGCACAGATTTAGAGGGCAGAGCCCACCCCACCTGGCCTGGCACATGCTACATTCCCCACCCCTAACACCCTACACCCTGACCACAGCAGTCTTCTTATCTTTTGCTGACACACCTTGTACTTTTATACATTCATGCTTTTGCATATGATATGCCTTTTGCCTAGAGAGCCTTTCTCACATTCGCTGTCTGATGAACTCCCATTCAGCTTTGCAAACCTAGACCAAATGTTACTTCCTCTCAGAAGCCTTTCCAGACATCATATACAGAGGCACACAGATTTACGTTTTCTTCTGTGCTCTCTTGTACTTTGCATTTATGGCTATCATAGTTGTTGTACCACATTATATTTTAACTATTTGTCCCCTTTTAACAAATTGTGATCTCCTGAAGAGCAGTCCTTAGCTCAGTACCTCAGACTTAGTAAATGTTTGTTGAATGCAAAAATGAATAAATGAAACACAGAAAACTAGTGTTGATCAGTAACTAGATACTTTGGTTTGCTGGACGTTAATGATCTCATGTTTTAGTCATCTTTAATCACCTTCAGTCATTGATACAGAGCCTATCAAAATACCAATTGAAACAAAAGACTGAAATAGATTGGCCAAAGATTTATGCTATTCATGCTGACTCTATACTCTGAAAACGCGACTCCTGTACTAAATCAGATGATCAAAAAGGCATACATCTAACTCCCCGTGGTATTTCTAGACTAAGGACTACAGTGTAACACTATGCCTTTTTTTTTGGTTACTATAAGAAATAGTCATGTGGGGAATGAATTTTCAAAGACACTGTTCATTATGTAGTTCAGTGCTTCTTATAGAGAGACCGCTGTGAGAATTCTTATGCTACTGCAGTCCTAGAGAGATTTTATCCTCCATAACACACTTACACACGTCCTTTCATTAGCTAAGGACAGCTATGCGACCCTTCACACTTCTCTCTGGCTGCCAAGAAGCTCGGAGTTAACTTTCATGCATTGTCATTAGTAATTTAGTCATTTCTTTATTTTCAGCTCAAGGTAAATTCCATTCTTTAATCTGTCTTCATAGTTTTATTGGAGCTATGCTATTTGTTGTTGGTCAGATAAGTTTATATTATCAAATATCCTTTAGATATTACAACTATTAAATAATTAAAACATAAGGTTTCCCCTTCCCATTATCTATTTGTATGTATCTGTATTTTCTCTCCAGCAAGTCATTTTCTTAGAGACAGGAGCTCCCCTTTGCTCATCTGTTGCATCCTCTCTGCAGCTGTCACAGGTCCTGCAGGCAGTCACTGCTCAATAAAGAGTTTTTGACTAATAGTACCAAAGCTAATTAATTCAGCTAAAATAAAAGCCTTGTGGTCTAATTCTAATATTTTAAAACTACTTGTAAAGCTGAGCTGCTATGTTAATAAATCTAAAATCAATGCATAAAATTATGTTCAACCTCATTAACAATCAAAAATACAAATTTTCAATTTCAAGTACTCAAGACTGACTTCCAGACCAACCGTCCACCTGTCCAGAACCCTTGCTAGCAGCATTCTTATCAAAGAACTCTACGAGCCTCCTTCTACTGCTGGAAGCTCAGTGGTGCTCCAGACTAGAGCCTCCTAACCTATGCTACGGGTTTTTAATGTATTTTCTCTTATTTCATGTACACTGCTTTTTTTTGTTACAGTGTATGATGGATATGTATACAAATATATTTTTGGGGAAACAATTACGGTTTACTAATTTGAAAATAGTTAATACTAAACTACTGTTCTTGGGCTATCTCATTAACAAAGTTTTTTTAATGATAAGTTACATGGTGGGAAACATCCTGAGAAATAAATAGTTTCTAATCACTAAAGATGAGAGTGAACATTTCTAGAAGAAAATTTGGCAATATAGGTGAAAACCTTCAAAAATGTTTATATGTTTGATACTGCACTTGTATTTCTAAGGATTTTACCCTGAGAAAACAATAGAGCTGCAAAAAAAATTTGTTCAAGGATGTTTTCACAGTATAACTTACAATAGTAATAAAATTGGAAGTAATGTAACTCTCAAATAATAGAAAAGTAAAAATTGGCACAAATGTTGGAATTTGGCAACATTTACACATGCATTCTATCGAGCAATCCTTTTTGTAGGAATTTATCCAAAAAGTATATGTGAAATGGTATATATAAAAGAATATCTAATTTGGCATTATTAAAAATAATAATAGGAGTGGAGCCCTATAGCTCAGGGGTTAGAGTGCTGGTCTTGTAAACCAGAGCTCATGAGTTCAAATCTCGCTGGGGCCTGTTAAGTGTTCACTAAAAATTTCCACTCTGGAGAATTGGATAAGTAAAACTCAAAACCTCCATATGATGAAATACTAGGTAGCTGTTAACTTGGTGTTGTAGGAGAAAATTTATTGACATAGGAAAATGAACACAATAAATTCTTTAGATACAAACAGTCTACAAAACAGCATTTATAGTATGTAATCATTTTTGAAAATAAAAATATGTTAACATTTAGGTATGTCATGTGCTTTTCATACTTTCCAAATTGTCTGCAACGAACAAGTAGCACTTTCTTAAGATCAGAAAAAATCTATCCAAGACAAGTATGAATTTATGATTCTTCAGTCTCAGTATGGAAGCCACTAACAATAAAATATCAGACTTCTGATGAAAAGTTCTTTAGGTGTGAATTAGATGCTTTACACTGTCTGAGCTCAGGCACCTTATAGAAGTTCTATTAGGGCTTTATGAAGCGCACTGCTTATCACCCGAGGCATGCCAGAACACCAGAGCTATGGAGGCTGGGGGCTTATATCTCCCCAGAGCCCACAGACAGGCCAGAGCCTGTTCTCCATGTCTGCTGGCCCTGACCACCATGAAGCTGGGCACGCCATCCATGGTTTCTCCATCCCAGAGGCATATAAGCCAGCAAAGTCTTTGCCCAGACGAGAACTCAATTCTAGGACTGAGGCAGAAGGTGCAAGAGAAAAATGCCTCATCATGTTTTCTGTTTCCTGCCTCCCAGGAAAAGGGCCTCTGCCTTACAAAAAAAAAAAAAGTAAAACATAGTGTTCTGCTTTCTGGTCTATTTTGCAAATTATTATTTAGACGTACTAAGTAGTATTAAGAGGTCTGAAAAGAATTAATGTTGTTGGCAAAGTCCCAAACCTAATCCCTCATTCAATTTAACTCAATTTGGAAAATGTTACTGAGTCCCTTAACACTGTAGGGAACTAACTATACTACGTGATGCAGAGTAAACCAAAGGCAAACTAATATTCAGTAGGTGTCTACTAGAGGTCAGGGGCTGGCTTGGACTTCACATCCCTGATCTCTGGCATTCTCTCTGGCACTACCTCTCACCCTGGGAGGTAGTTATCATGATTCCTGTTTAACAGCTGACCTGCAGGCCCAGAGCAGACGTAGAATTTGCTTAAGCCCAGATACTTGGTGGTGGACCTAAAATTTGAACTCAGGTCAGCTTGATCCCAAAACCCCCACTGTTATCAATTTATCAATCAAGGCTTACAAGCCACGCATAGAGTTTACAATTCACATATCCAAATATCTTTAAAAAGAAAAAAAAGAGGAAAATGCCCTATAAACACAGTTCAAACCTTTAAAGGAAGGCAAAGGAAAGAGGGCGTCTCTTCCAGGGACACTGGAGGAAAGTGTTCACAGAGGAGAACAGTGGCACGGAAACAAGGTGGGGGCGCTTCCACGGAATTCCGGCACGATGGCAGCACAGACACTCCAGGGGTTCACAGCAGCAGGGGCAAAGGCATGGGGGGGACCTGGGGACTGTGTGTGTGGGGTGCCTGGAGGCAGTGAGTAGAGACGTGGCTGGCAAGGCAGGCTTGAGCCTCGCCAAAGGGAGGCCTGATTTTTATCTTACAGAGTGTGTGAGCAGAGGAACGGCACAAACAGAACTGTGCTTCACAATGTTTACTTAGAAATATTTGGTCCAGTTGTATTCCCCCCTTTGAATTTCACAATGGAATTTTAATATTTAATTAGCAAATAACGACGACCTTGAAAGGTCATGGGTTTTTTTTGTTGTTGTTCTTTTCTACTATTTTAGTATGTGGATTTCCTTAGGTTCTTAACTGCAATGTAAATCTGATCATTTAGGAACTCAAGGTCTGAGACTCACACATTAGTCTTTCACTATGGACGAATGTTATTTTCCCATTCTCCAAATTACTTCAATATGGGTAATGCAGATTGGTTGCTAAGATATTTCAATCAGCTCAGCTTGGTTAATGAAGAATGTGGATGTGGATGTGGATGAATGGGTGAGTCCATCAGTATCCCCACTCAGGGTCTGTGTCGTTGTAACCTTACCACTCACTGAAAGCAGCTCAAATGGCTCAGTATGTGAGGATGGAAAATTGGGATAACTGGATAAAACCAATAAAAACTTAATTTGGAAGCAGGAAAAAATCATGCATGAACATAAAGAGCTAGAGAGATGAATGTGGCCTGCTTTCTTTTTTGTTGTAACTCTTCAATGCTGCCTGACAATCAATTCAATTTAATATAAACCCCTGGGAAGCACACTTTCTTCCTAAGCAGGAAACCGTAAAAATGTCAGAAATACATAAAAGACAGCTTACATCTGCAAGAGGAAAGACAGGTATGCTTCTAGAAGGAACACCTATGAGTTGAACCCTGAGAATTAAGCAATTGGCACTGCTCATCTATTAACATTTCTTTATTCCCAGCATAAGGATTGCAGCTTAGGGACATGTTGAAAACTCCTCACTCAATATTCTAAAGGAGATTATGTGCACCAGCACCAGAAATGAAAGTCAAGGGACAGTAGAAGGTATAATGATCATTTTTGATAGACATGAGAAGCAGGACAGGTGTCTCCTCTCCATTCCCTCTGCTCCTCCCACTCCCACTCCCACTCCCAGAGGGAGCCCTCGGCCCCTCACACCTGAGATACTTCACAGTCACCTGTTTTGTTCTCCTTTCCTTATTCTCTCCGTATTCCGGTTCACCCAGCAGTAAGCTTCCAGGGCAGCTGTACTGCTCATCTACCAACCCAACTCTGATCACTCCTACTTCCTACTGCTTTGCATTTTTATGCAATTTCTAGAGGAGCCCCTGAGTACTGTGGACAGGCCTCTGGGGGTAGGGTGGAGGGCATGGCATCGGAGTAGTGTGTCCCCAACCCATTCCTCCCCTTCACCCAGAGCTAATAATTTTCACCTGTTTTGTTCATGGAGCTTCCACTTCAGATTTCCTAAGAAAAGGCTTTCATCAAGAATGAAAGTGTGAGAATCACTGTTACATGTCTCTTTCAGCCTGGGTTCATACTTCTCAGATTCTGGCCCACCGGCTTCACCAGTTTAATTTCTAAACCACTCTCCTGCCTACCATTTCTCAGTTCATTCATTCTGTTTCTACTCCTTCCAGGTCATAAAGCACTTTTCCTTCTCTGACTTCCTTCTTAGAGCATTTCTTTCACTCCTTGTCTTGCAGTCCATTTCTAATGCATTTTCCTTGCTATATGTCTTGTCTGCCCAAGTAAACCAGGGGCTTAGGGTAAGGAGAGGACCCTACCTGCAGAAACATTCAGCATTCATTCACACATGGGATTCTCACACAGAGTGCCCTCCTACCTCCCTGCACTTGCTGACACCCTCCTCCACTCTAGCTCAGGTGCCCATTCAGAGACTGAGCTCTCTTTTTTGCAGCTCACTTCCTGCCTCTCTCATTCCAAGGATCCATTTTGGCCTGACCTCCCCTCCTCAGATCTAATTCACATCTAGTCAGTACCCCATGATGTAGCATGTACTCATTCTCTGCTTTCAATTGTTCTCTGGTTGTTTCAGGGGTTACTTTTGTCTCTGAGTTGCAGGTTCATGGCAATAGACCGGTTTCACTTCTAAGGACAGGCAGATGACCTGATTGGCTTTTGGCAAGCTATGTACTCAAAGGTCATTCAATGACTCCACTCATCCTTAATTCCAACAGAAGAGAATTTTCTCTTTCTGTCTTGAAAAGCCAAACTCACCTTCATAGTCAGTGCTGCAAATAACTGGTATAAGTTCATGCATATATATAAAACAGTGTTTAAAACAGAGAAGCCACAGCACTGATGATCTCATCTCTGTCCTGGTCAGGCTTTTGTAGTTGCAAATAACAGCAGAGTCACACACAGGAGCAGCAAGTGAAGTGACCCCAAAGCTCCTCAGAACCAGAAGTGCAAGTGCAGACTGAGACTACCTCCTGTGCTTCCCTGGAGGTTACAAAATCTGCTTTTAAGCCAGAGCAGTTCCATTCCCTGGGGCCTCTCTGAGTTCTTCTTTCTCGTTTTCACCGGCTTCTCGGCTCTCCTATATCATCAGAATGTTATTCGGATACATGCCTCTTCCCACAGCTCCAAATGCTGAGAAAGGTTTCATAGCACAGACTATTCACCATTCCAAGTCCCTTCATGCAAATCCTAAGAAAGAGAATCTGATTGGCTCAGCCCTCTCCTGGCTGGGTTCCCCTTCTGCCAAGTGTCCAATAGTGAAGAAGGAGGAATGTTGCACAAACAAGCCAACCTGCAGAATCCCAGGGAAAGAATCTAACTAAGGAGGGATGACGACTGACAAGGACTGGTCTCTCTGGAAACATTTGTTATTACTTGCAACACGTTAAAATGTACCATTGCCCTGACCAGTGTGACTCAGTTGGTTGGGCATCGTCGCAGCGAAGCAAGACATTGCCGGTTGGATTCACGGTCAGGGCACATGCTGGGGTTGCAGGTTTGTCCAGGTCCAGGTGCGTTCAAAAGGCAACAGATGGATGTTTCTCTCTCACATCAATGTTTCTCTCCCCCCCAAATAAACAAACAAACAAATAAATGCTAGTGGGGAAATGTATCATTGGCTCCCCTGATATCAGGAAAACCTCTTTAGTTTTCCAAATATGCTGTTTTCTCAAAAAGTACTCCTAATTTCAAAGTGCATGGACAGAAGGAAATCAGAAACCTGGAACACACCTGGGTTAGACTGAGTGAGCCTGGTCAGTCGAAACTGACAGCACCAGGGTCTTTCTCAAAGAAGCTTCTTGTCTCAATCCCCTAAAAAAATCCCCTAACTTTAAACAGACTCAAACTTCACATCCAAACTGGGGTACTCTCAAGCTAACTAAGCTTTGCATTCTATTATTTGTATTTTGAGGCCATTAAAAGTGCATTGTCTGGTTCTCTCAAAAGACTTTCATGCACATGTGTTCCATAAGCTTTCCCCAGTGAATGGCTTTATATTACGGGATTTTTCACTGCTGGACAACACAGTATTTGTCTTTCAATAAAGAATACTTTGAGATATGAGCTTAATGTTTGAAAATCATATATTTTTAAGATGAAAACTTCCAAGAAGCAGATTTTTTTTTAAAAAAAATTCTGTCAGGTTTTGATGCTGCCAATCTTATTTTCATCAGAACAAATAAGCTAGAAAAACTTGTCATATCAAAGTATTATTGGTCTATGGCTTTCCATTCTGCAATTTTTAACATGGAAGTTGTTCCCATAAAGTGAAGGCCAAAAATAAATGAGAATTCCCACCAGACCTCTAACAAAAACATAGTCATGTTGTAAATTTCGGAAACAAGAAACTTAATTAATTCTCCAGGAAAGAATTATAGAGACACAACTAGCATTTTATGGACTAAAGGTGTATAACACCAAAACCAAACTAAACATTTTTGAGACTACTTTACTTTCAGTGATAACAAATTATTGAATTTTCTGCCAAAGGAAAGACTTATAGAACCTGCAAGACTCAGATTTAACAGAAAACAAATCAGTATTATTGGACATTAATGATTTTTGAGTCTTTGAGATGGATTTGATAGTCAACAACAATGATTCTGTCTTACATTGAATCATGTAGAAAGGAGGAGTTTTGAAATTGGCATTTCCCACACAATTTATTGCCTACAACTAAAGGCAAACATTGGTTTTTCCTAGTATCTCTCAACTTTACCTTCACTACTTCTACAAAAAAGCAGAACTTCCTTAACAAGGTTGGTGTGTGAAATCAGAACTCTGCTGTAGGGAAAAAGTCCTTCAGATCCTTCCGCTACCACTGTCTTTCTGATCCTGTAGATATACTTTGATATATACAGTATTGCCTTTGCTTATATTCTCCCTAATAATCTACTTGATGCCATGTACACACAACTGTATAATTATTTTTAGCAGACAGGCAGATTTTTTTCTCTGATTCTAAATATAGAGATAACACATTGTCCAAGAATTAATTGCTCTGTCTTTTATGTTCTCCTAGCCAAGGGTACCTCTGTTCTAACATGAGTAATATAAGTTGCCTTATTTACAGACTGGCTAATTAAACCACAAATGTCTCCCAAGGTTATTCTCCTTAAGGAAAGTGAGTGTCTCCATCATCTTCATATATCCCAAGGTCCTTGACATTGTACCTGGTGGTGTCAAAGAAGAGGTTGTGGCTACTGCAGTGTCCCATGCTCAGCCATCCCAAATAAATAGATAATCTGAGGAAAACTACACTTCGCAAACTCAATCTTAAAATAGTTTTTCTAGCTCAACCTCTTCACCCTCTAATGTGATTGTATGACCCAAGTCTCCTTCCTAAATAGAAATTCTAGAACTCCCTCTCACTTTGGAGAAGGGAGTAGGGAGGGGCCAGGTAGAAGAAGTTCAGGAGAGAAAGAGAGTGAGAAGGAGAAAGATGGTTAACGTTTTGGAGCTCCTTGTGCCTAGGATCGTGTGAATATTTTACATGCCTTATCTCATTTAACCCTACCAGCAATCTAAAAGGGAAGTTTGTTATGTTGTTACTTTCCAGCTGAGAAAATTGCAAAGGTTAAGTAACTGCCCAGAGTTACCAGTAAGAAGCAAAGCCATATACTCAGAAATTGTCAGAGGATTGAATAAATGATCTTATCACTAACCATCACCTTTCCCCTGGCACTTCAGTGGGACCGGTCAAGAACTGGAACCCATCATTGCACTCCATCACGTTTCAGGCACACACATTCACTTGCCTATCAGATTGGACTAAGTGCTCGGTGTGTTTAGCCGGGGATACAGAAAATTATTGGAAGTATGGCAGCCAAGAGACGGGAGCAGGTACAGCATAGCTCAGCACAGCTATTCATGGCTTTGAAACTGCTGCACATCCAGGTATTGGAAACAGCCTCTACAGAAAGTTAAAGCCAATAGGACTGGGAAAGCCCAGATTTGGCTACACTACAGCCTTCCATACCTAGGATTTCAGACAAACTTCCCTCTCCAGACAAACTTCCTCTAACAAGCTGTGTGCCTGCATTAAGGAAATGCTTACAAATATTGGGATCTTCTGGTTCTTGAATCACATTCAGTCTTTGTGAGGCCACATGCTTCTCCAGACAGAGAAACCAGTTAGAGGAATTGGAGAGAAACACCGTGCTCAAGCGTCTCTGAGCAATCCCTTGGTCTCCAATTCCCCTAGCTGGTGAAGCCAGTACCCTGCTCACTCAATAAACCTCAAATAAATTTTAGTCTAATATTTCCAAAAGTGTGAACCATCAACAATTGTGTCTAAATTTCCTGGTACACTTGTTGGAAGTGCTCATGCCTCACCAAGCCTGGACCTACTAAATTGGAACATCTAGGTTGGAAGCCAGAAATCAGTGTTGTTAACAAGTTCCCAGTGCTGCCCCTGTTCATTAACATCTCAACATGCGTGTAAGGGTGGGGAAGGGGATGCTCCCAGCTTGCAAGGAGAACCTCATTTATGTGAGACTAACTTCCATTTAAAACATTCAAAACCCATTACTGTTGCAAACTTTTCATTCAAGTGTCTGGCTTTGTAGAAGAAGCTGGGGACCTAAAGTTTCAGCTTTCTTAAAATTGTACTCATTAAACAGCATGTTAATCATGGATCAGGGATTGCACATTATACAACCCATTAAGCTTTTGTATGCTCCTGGAAGACTGCAGATTGTATAAAAGTACAAATGATCCAGCGGTTAAAATAATTGGCTATAACGAATCACAAAATTAATTATGGATGACCACATTGCTTACCCAGTTGACCTAAGTCATTAGCAGATGTAATGGATCGGGTAAAAAGTAAGATGTATTTTGGCTTCTACAAAATGTTCCACAAGTATCCTCTGTAGTCCCAGGATCTAATCACCTGCTCAGAGGATGTATATACTATACGTGAAGCCAACGGTGGTCCTCTAGAGAAAGATTAATTATGATTCCATGATAAGAACAAAATCTGTTATGAGATCCTGGGTTTATTGTAAAGCAGGGAGAAAACTGTTCACCTTTTACTGTAAAATTAACTCTCCTGGACTACCAAAATGTCTTCTGATTTAGCTCAGCATTGACTTACTAAATTAGTATTTCCACCTGTGTGTTGCATGGAATGTCAACCTCAAGAAACGTTGGGGGGATTTGGAAGGGGGTGTGGAAGCAGAGCTTCTGGAGCAAAAATTTTTTTTGAAAACTCCACATTTTTTATTTCTCGATCACCTTTCGGAGAATCTTGATGCAAACTAGCCCGTTAAAGGTTCTGAGAGCCGAGAAGAAATTCAATTCAGTTCTGCCTTAGGGCATGTCCTTGGCTGTAGGCAGCAAGATGAGCTCTGCCCACCCAAAGAAGAACAGGGAGTCAGACAGAGGACATGGAGTAGCTCCCAGAATAGATGGATGGCTTGAAAACCAAGAATGTCAGGCATAGAAAAACACCAAAACAATCAATCTGTCTAGGGCACCACCACGGCAACGGTGAGTCATCTCATCTCTTCCTTTGACGCTGAGTCGTTCCCCAAGATGAACCATCTCAGGAGGAAGCATTTAACAGACAAGCCTAGGTACAAGGAAGCCTGTTCTCTGATTAATAGAGGCAGAGAACATTGTCATCTGACCCATCAAATTCCTGAGGGGAGCAAATGAGAGCCCCGACTCCAGGATGTGTGTGTTAAGTAGTTCCCCCATCCCCCGCTAGACTCACACACCAGTAACAATTTTCCAGCTCAATTATGCTAACCCAGCATTTCCCAAAATTATTCTACCACCATTTCTTCAGATAACACCTATTAACAAAAAACACTTTTGGAAATGGGGTAAATAATGGTAAATGGGGTACATGATCAACATGTATCAAAATTAGTGCATCCCATTATTAGCATGGCTAATTTTGAAGGCATACCAAGCTGTCATTCAGGTTTGCAATAGTATTCTGAATAGGTCACCCAGTAAAGGGATAGGTTCTGAGGCAAGTCACTCTAAATGTTCCTGTTTCCCCATTTTTTAATAATCTACATGAATTTGGTTAAAATAGTTCCCAAGAGCAGCCTTAATTAGCAGAAATTAACAAGAGGGCAACCTGCCGTGCCGTCTCCGGGCATGGTGAAAGGAGTCAGTGTCGCATGGTCTCAGTAACGATGGACAAGAGGGTGATTTTGTTGTTATTCTCTCCATTGATACAATTAAAATAATCTGTAGGGCACTGTATTTCACAGTATGTTTGCACCCACCTTACCTCTTCCATAGCAAAAGCTCCAAGCTGACAGTTCTCACGTGAGCCCAGGGTTCTCTGAACTCCAACATGCAGACCTGCCTTCTCCTTGCTCAGCAGCAGGCTGCCTCCTTGATTCACTGCCTAGAAGTGTCTCTGACTAGGAAATGTCACCAGCACAAAACCACATGCGGGGTCTTACGTGATGCTAACCAAGAGAAACCATGAGGCTCTCTGCCCCTGTAGCATTAAGGCTGTTGTTGTTTGTGTCTTCCGTTTTCCCACACTTTGGAGTCCAGAGTATTCACAGTCAAATTAATCCCCAGAGAGTAAATGAGCTCAGTGTAAG
This sequence comes from Trachops cirrhosus, assembly GCA_028533065.1. NCBI lineage: Eukaryota > Metazoa > Chordata > Mammalia > Chiroptera > Phyllostomidae > Trachops > Trachops cirrhosus. The sequence continues at coordinate 117,286,984 of CM052542.1, read as the reverse complement.
GGAAATGAGGACCAGTAGGGATGCAGCTGGCCCACACATGACACAGAGAGAGGAGCAAAGCTGAGCCTCACAGGCCTGGGTGTTAGAGAGTCATCCAGCTGCTTATAGCTCCAAGAAGAGAGAGAGGGTCAACATATCGGTTCTGCCTTAACAGTGTCTAAAAGAGGCAATGTCAGCTCCTGCCTGCTTCTGCCTCTGCCCAGCCCATGTCAGGTACTAAACGCCTGACCCTTGCAGGCCCAGCTGTGCCCAGCACAGTGAGTACCTGGTCAGGCAGCACACTAGCTATTTCTATCCACCAATAAGCAGGGCCCAGATGGACATCCATACATTGGGCTAGAGATCTAACAGTGAGCCTGACTCGTCAGCCAGGTTGTTGCCAGGAATTTGCTGCTCCCACTCCAATTTCCCAACTAGATGAGACACAGGCCCCATGACCCTGGTCTCTAGGGTTGCCCTATTTTTCCTATACCTTTTTATTATATTTGGCTGTACCTAGTAGAAAACCTGGAATAAGGAGGCTTAAAAAACAAAAGATTTGTTTCTTTGTGTAAAAGAAATCCAAAAGCAAGGGGTCCAATACTGATAAAACTCATCAAGGAACTTGGAAAAGACAGGAGAAAAACTCCTATTATTCTGTACGTCAAGGACTCCCATGATCCAAAATAGCTGCACCCCCGCATCCACATATAAGCAGTAGGAAGGAGAAAGGAGGGAAGGCACAGGGACTTTCTCTAGTTCTCTATACATTTTTAACAGAAACTTTCCAGAATTCCATCATAATTTTCATTTCAAGAGAGGCTGGGGAACATAGTTTTATTGTTGGATACATTACCATCCCCGATAATATAAGAATTCTATTTGTGTATCAGTTAGAATTAAGTTCATACTAACATAGGCAGTCCAGGGTTGGTTAGGTCCTTGTAGTTTTCCAATCCTCACCCTGGGACTTGTATAGTATTTTAATCAGCTTGGGCCCCTATAACAGAATACCATTCCCTGGGTGGCTTAAACAACAGACATTTGTTTCTCACAATTCTAGAAACTGGGAAGTCCACGATCAATGTGCTAGCAGATTTGTTTCCTAGTGAGGACTCTCCCTGGCTTGGAGACAGCCACGTCTCACTGTGTGCTCACAGGACCTTCTCTTTGTGTGTGCGCGGAGAGCTCTGGTTTCTCTTCCTCTCCTTAGAGGGACACTCTCGGGGGGTCATTTAGACCTAATTACCTCTCAAAGGCCCCACCTCCTAATACCATCACATTGGGGGAAGACTTCTGTTGGGGGGAGGGCAGGGAACACAAATATTCAGTCATGACACATTTCTTAGTCTATAATGGCTGGTTCTGTTCCAGACTTCACATCTATAATCTAACTAGCTAGAAAAAAGAAAGCTTGGAGATTTGAAAGATATTTCCTGAAAGTTCCATGTATCACTCTGCTTGCCTCCCATTAGTCACGTGGCCACACCTAGCTGAACAGCAGGCTGAGAAATAAATTTTGGGTGGCCAGATAATATTTGCGAATTCCAATTCTGAAAGATGGGGAAATCCATATTAGAGACAAGTATCAATTTCTGTCACCATTTGTAAGACAGACAGAATGGATGTTGTATAAGCAATTAATATTATCTACCATAACCTCCCTAATTGCATTGGGACACCTACTAATGCTGAGACTTGCTTTGGTTGATAAACTCTATCTTAGCTCTGACCCCTGGGGTCTCATTCCTCTTGGATTGGACTAGATTTTGTCAGCTCCTCTTGGACTTGAAATGATGGTGTCACCCTAGAGCTGACCAATCATTCTATCCTAACTATCCCCTTCCCTTCCCTAACCTTGTCTAAGAACTCCCAGCACGTTTTACATTGCAGGCTTAGCCAGTTTTAACAAAGAAAAAAAAGATTGTTGGTTAGTTTAAAATTCTGTTTACCTATTTCTCATCATGAAATAGAGTTAGTCTCATGGAAGTGCCTCTTTTTAAATCGGCCGCTTGACAGAAGCAGATGCATTTGCATTTGGAAACAGAAGCATGTAAATGAATGAAAGAATGATTGAGGAAGTGAGTTTTGGGTTGCAACTCAACTCCTGGGCATTTTATACTTGTCTTCTGCATGATAATGCTGGAAGAAAATCACCAGTTTTGACCAATAAAAATCACAAGTTCAGCCCACCATCTTGAAATATAAAATAGTAGCCAATGAATATTTTTAAATAGGTGTGTTGTTTGTGATAGTTATTTTGTCATGTTTAGGGAAATTGTGTAGAAGTTTAGAGGTGATAAATGTGTCTGCTGGTCCTGTGTGAAGTCAACAGATCTTAGCGTGCTAGACTTGGGAAAGGTTAGAATGCCACCGTCATGGCCTCCGAGTTCACATCCCGGAGTACTTGTACTGGGGAGAATACTGACTCCACATTATGAAAATGTGGGTTTGAAATCCAGCTTTAGCACTTTTAAAAGTGCTACAAAAGAAACTTGCCTTGTGACCGTAGGCAAGTTTCTTCATCCCTAAGGGTCTTAGATTTTTCTTCTCTCTAATCAAGATATCATCATTGTGTCGTTTGAAGATTAAGTGACCACATATGAGGAAGAAGCTAGCACTATGTGTGGCCCACAAAACACAGTCAGTAAAGGTTCTTTCAATCTGAATTTATAGAGAGAAAACATTCAGTGCTATATTCATTAAATACAGCACACATCGCTCTTTCTTAATGGACTTTTTAAAAACCTCATTCTGAATATCCCATTTTAGAAAAACAAACTATTTTTTAAAGCTCTATAGCCAGTATAGTAATTAGTACTGTGAACTAGTCAGTTATTTTTCATTAAAAAATATAAAAGCTTGTATTGGAAATTATACCCATAAAGTCCATTTAGTTTTACAACTTAATTACATGTAGTAAAACTTTGCTGCCACATTTAACAGGTAATAACTGAATTCTTTGTAAACAAAAGCAATATTTGCCTGGAAGTGAACCCTAAGTTGAGAAAGAAAAAAGAACTCCCTTAAAATATTTCCTTAGTGTTTATTTTTCAGAAAGGTCAACTCAGCTAATGCAAGGGTTTACTTAATGTCTTATTTGTGTTATCTCAATATTTTTAGTAAAACAAATTTGTTACTATGGTGTTCAGTTTTAGCATTACCACGAAATGGGCCAATATCAGGAAGGCCAGACTAACTGTGCGTTTTGCAATAACAAATTTTTGTCAATTGAGTTTCTACATTGGTTAAAACACTTTTTAAAACTCAGGGAAAAGCTGGGGAAGATGAGTATTTTAGATAGATTAATCTCTTACTGTATTCTGGAGGATTTTTCACTTTCTTTCATAATAAAACCAAAAAAGAAAATGAATCTACCCAAGTGCTGAAATATATTACTTTTAATCTTAATAGACTTCAGAGTGAAATATTACCAGAATTTCTACATTATTGAATGTGTTCCTCCGTAAAATAAAATATTCTTTAAAGTTCTCAATAAAAATCCATAAGACACCATTAGGTCCTTAAAATATATTTCATATGAAATATTTACAACTCATAACTTCAGAAGGTGTCAACATACATATGCATGAGCAATAATACAGACTTCTTAGGTGATTATCTGAAATTCAATTTGGCTCTACAACTATTTATTGGCTGGTGTATAATCACAGATAACAAATTCGTATAATGAATGAGATCCACACTTCACAAGACACCAGATTAGCATCACCAACTATCACTTGTGGAGCTCCCTACTATACATACAGCCTTATGGTAGGTTCCAGAGGTACAGAGGCTTATAAAATACAGTCCCTGCCTCAACAACTTTGTTATATTATTTTAATGTTGATAATGCCAGCATGCTACATTTGTGTAGTGCTTTTAAATTAACCAAATATACTAATATTCATTATTTCACTTAATATCTTCAATATTACCCTCAATATCTTTATAAGGCAAGTGGTTGAACAGGCAAAACCATTTCCGTTTTACAGATTATGTGAGCCTCAGAAATTAGGCGACCTGCCCGGGGTCGTGAAGCTAGACTGATGGCAGAGTCGGATTCAAACTGCATTTGTATCTCAGGAGTTTTCTACTCTTAATAAACGTCTTCAAAACACTTATTTAAGAAGTCCAGTCGTATTTATAATATTTCTAAAACACCAATGCAGTATGATAGGCACAGAGGCCAAATAGATCTGGACCCCCTCTGCACAGGCTTCAAGGAGAAGGTGAATCTGAGCTGGCTGAGAAAGATGGTTAAGACACAGAAAAGCAGGGAAGAACCAGGAAGGCATTGTAGGTAGGAAAAGCTTGATCCAAAATATTTTGGTTGAACTACCACACTCTCTGGGGCACAATAAGCTGGAGGTTATTCATATTTTGTTCACTCTTCACCCCCTGATGCCTAGCACAGGCCCCCTGGGCTTTGTAGAGTGCAAACAATCTACAGCGCCCTGACCTCTTTCCATAACAGGTCCTCAGTACATGTTTGGTGAATGAAGAAATGGAAAAATGAATGAATTAGAATAATGAAGGAACAAACATTTGCTCAAGGATTAGAAAATCACAAGGATTGAAGATTTGGAAATCCCATCATATTCCTGAATGAATCTGTTAATTCATTCATTTATGCATGCATTCCTTTATACATGAATTATTTGTGTGTGTGTGAGTGTGTGTGTGTGTTCTTCAACTAGGGATGGTTTTGTCCCCTGGGGAATATATAGAGATGTTTTTTGGTTGTCACAACTGGAGAAATACTATAGGCATCTACTAAGAAGCCTAGGATGTTGGTAAACATCCTGCAATGCATAAGACAACCCCCTAAAACAAAGAATGATACAGTCCAAACTGGCAGGGGTGCCGATGTTACAAAACCTCGCTTTATAATAACTAGTAGTAAAGATTTTGGTTTCATGATGTGGACAGATGTTTCAAATAAGTGGACAAATAGATTAATCATTATTAATTAATTATTATAAATAATTATTATAAAGTGTGGTAAGTACCATGGGAAAAAAAGAGAGAACTACCATAAAAAATTTTGGGGAATTCTGGATGCCTTATTGCTTCTGAGGAGGAAAGCATAACTGGTCATTTCCAGAGAACAGCATTCTGGAAAATCTTAGGCAAATTAATTACAAACCCAAACACTCCAGAAACCCAAGATTTTATGGGAAAAAAATTTAGTGCCTACGAAATTGTTCTGCTATTTTCTCTCTCACATGAGAATCACCACCAACATAAAGAAATTAAAAATAAATAGGATAGTGTTTGAGACTCGATGAGACTACCATTTTCTTTAAAATGCAAAGGCAATTTTTGAGAACTAGAAAATTATTTGGGTTTTTAAAAAGATCCTCCCTTTCTTGGGGGAATCAGTCCCTCCCACTCCTTGTGATCCTGTGAGACTGCTAATCACAGGCCCTCTTACCTCCTCCACAGGAGTGGCCACCTGACACAAGATGGACCAATCAGACTCTCCTCTGGGCACTCAGAAGGCAGGTCAATGAAACATATTCATTTGATGTCATATCCTGGAGAACTTGTCTATGCATTCCCGTCACCATGATCCAGGGATTCTGTGACACTAGCTTTCCATTGACCTTGTTTTTCTTTTTCTTAAAGATTTTGTTTGTTTATTTTTAGAGAGAGAAAGAGAGGGAGAGAAACATCCATGTGTGAGAGAAACATCGATTGTCACACCCTCAACCAGGGACCTGGCCTGTAACCCAGACATGTACCCTGACTGGGAATCGAACTGGCGACCTTTTGGTTTGCAGGATGATGACCAGCCCACTGAGCCATGCCAGTCAGAGCATCCATGGACCTTGTTACTCATCTATCCTTGGCTCCTGGGGAAATTCCAGCATTCTCCTGATAACTCACTTTCTCCATAGTTGTTATCTTTGCTTGAACCAAAAAACCATACCTAATATAGTTTGATATTTTGTTTTAGGAAAGCACAGTGGCTTTGAGAGGAAATTCAAAAGAGCCAGAGCTTTCTTTTTTCTAATTGCTCAACCATTCTTTTATCCCCAGCACCAATCATTCCTGTCCCTGAAGTGTTCATTGACCAGAGTTTCCATGTAGAGTCACATAAACAAATATTGTTGCCTGAAATGACCACTATTTATTTCACATGCATTGTCTTTTACTGTTAGTATCTTTTCCAAGACTGTAAGGGCCTCTGAAGCCAGGACCATACTTAGTATTTCTTCCTACTTTTCACATTGACAAGTGAATAGTCAATTAAAAATTGTTAAATGAATAACTGTAAAAGCCAGTCTCCAAGATGCCTCCATTAATTCTCACCTGCCGGTGTCCATATCTTTGTATTATTCTCTATCACAGCAAATAGGGCTGACGATATGTCTAGTAGGATATTATGTAAATGAAGGTTTATGGCTTCTAAAGCCAGATCCATAGAAGACAGCTGAGTTCCTGCCTTACTCTCTCTTAGGTCACTCTGTTTGGGAGAAGTCAGCCACTGTGTCATGAAGACACTCTAGTAGCTTTAGGGAGACGCCCACTTGATACAAAATTAATCTTCCACCTATAGCAGTACTTAGTTGTCATGGTGAACCATCTCAGAGCCAAATCCTCCAGCCCCAGTAAGACTTCCGATGACTGGTGCTCTGGGCAACATTTTGACTTTAACCTCACGAGAAAGCCTGAGCCAGGACCACTCAGCTAAGCCACTTGCACATTTTTGACACACAGAAACTGTAATGTAATAGATTTGGTTGTCTTAAGGCACTAAGTTTTGGGGTAATTTGATGCATAGCAATAGATAACTAACATAATAAAATTGGTTCCCTCCTGGGAGAAACACAAATCCCATTTTTATTTGAACTGTAAAAATGAAAGATGAGGGGGCAAATTTATCTATTTCCTTGAAGAACCAGTTTCTATAAACAAAGCCACTCCAATATATGATGACTTAGTTCTGCTTAGAGGATGAAGACAAAAATAAAAATTCGCATATTATACCCATTGTATAACATATCAAATACTTAATGATAAATACAGTACCTTTTTAGGTACTTAGCTAGTAAGAGAAGAACAGGGTAGATTTCTCATAGAAAAGTCTTCTTCTGAAAGAAGAAAAGTCTTCTTCTGAAACAAGATGAAAAGTATGGTCACCAGATTTTTTGAACCCCAAATTAGAAAATATGGTTGACTTCTTTTTTTACTTATTTTTTTCAATTACAGTTTATGTTCAATATTGTTTTCTATTAGTTTCAGGTGTATTACATAGTGGTTAGACAATCTTGTACTTTACCCAGTGATCCTCCCCTACATTTCCAGTACCCATTGACACACTGGCACCGCACATAGTTACTGTAATATTATGGACTGTATTCCCTATGCTGTACTTCACATCCCTGTGCCTATTCTCTAAGTACTGATCTGCACTTCTCAATCCCTTTCGTTGATTTTATGAAGACAGTGGACTAGAATATTTGAAACCTAGATAATCCTAGAGAATTCAGGGATAGTGTCTGAAAAAAATAAACATGGTCTCAGTACCTAAGACTGTACTGGATACTTAAATCATGCTAAGACTGAACTTAAAGTATGGAAATAGCTACAGTTAGAAGCTGTGTTTTGATTTGTCTAGGAGAACAGATTTTTTTTTTAATTTTATTTTCATAGAGAAGGGAAGGAAAGGTGAGAGGGAGAGAAACATCAATGTGTGGTTGTGTCTCTCACATCCCCCACTGGGGACCAGGCCCACAACTTGGGCATGTGCCCTGACTGGGAGTTGAACCAGCAACCCTTCAGTCCGCAGGCCCATGCTCAATCCACTAAGCTACACCAGCCAGGGCTAGGAGAACAGATTTAAAAACACCTTGTACCATCCTCTGAAGGCTAATTGTGATTTTAAATTAATACTGACTAAGAAATGGTCTGCTAAGTAATGACAAAAAGTATGTGAGTCATATGTGCTTAGAATATCAAAGTATAGTATTTTTTCTGAGTCATGGTTTTACTAAACCAAGAAGACCTGAATGTTAAGTCTAAGCTGACTGTGGGGGGAGGGGGGGTTGTTTGTTTGTTTTTTGACAGATAACAGAACATAAATTTGATTCTATCTAGCAAATTCACTACAAATTAATCCTTTATAAAGATATTACAGGTTTTTAGCATATATAAATATATGTGTGTTGCGTATATTTGTTTCCACAAAAATTTAATTTACAAAGAACTATGGCTGCATTCTAACATAAACAACTGAGTTTATGCATATAAATAAGATTTGCCTCCTATACTGAGTTCATAAACTTAAGAATTCCTAATTCTTAAGTTCAGAATTCCTAATTTTTTCTGAGTGAAAGCCCCTTTTTATTGTTTAACTTATTTTTATTGTATTTTCTCCACTACTATTTATCCCCTTTGTATTCCTCTCCCCCACAATCACCACACTGCTGTCTCTGCCTATGGGCCCTTTCTCCTTTTCGCTCCATCCCTCCACTCCTAACCACTGCCTGTCCCCAAGAGCTGTCAGCTTGCTCTCTACCTATGAGTCTATCTCTATTTTATTGTTAATTCAGTTTGCAGAACTCTTTTTTTTTCTTTTGCCACCACTAAAAGTAGTAATACGGGGTCTGGCAGAAGTGAGGCTTGCTTGAGTGTGACTGGCAGGGCACTCGAGTGTCTCCCACAAGATGGACAGCAGTTTGAACATGTCACCTAAGATGTCACATGGTGTCCTTGCGTGTGATATTGCTGTTACATGCTTATGATTTTGTAATAAAAAGCGGTGCTCTGTAGTTTGATAGAAAAAGGCAAATAATTTAGCAGTCAAGAACAAGGACTCTGAATTAAGACTTTCTGTGTGAAAACTTGGCCTTGGCCACTTATGAGGTAAATAATCTTATGAAATCACTTAACATCTCTGTGCATTAGTTTTCTCATCTGAAAAACAAGAATAATAAAAGACCCCATCTCTCAAAGTTGTTGTGGAGAATAAAGGAAATGGTATATGTAGAACTCTCAGAACAGGCTCTGGCACATAGTAAGTGCTCAACAAATGTTAGCTGTTGAAATTAGTCCATTAGCTAGCTAATTAATTAGTTAGGGATGAGAATTACGCCCCCCAAATACTCCTCTTAAATGTGCGCCCAGTGGTTCCATAATTACAAAACCCATTTACTCTCACAAAGACCGCCAAGAGATTAATACTCTGCAAAGGAGGCAGTAAGTCTTGATACATTGTTAATGTTATTGTTGAGTGAGTCTAGTTGCCTTCCTTGACTTTCTCGGTAAACAAAGATCAACTGAGCAGACAAACCCTCCCAACTAGGAACAATTAGAAAAGCTGGATAATATATGAAAATGGAAAAAACCTCTTTTTAAAAAAAAAGTTGTTTAAGTACAGTTGTCTCCATTTTCACCCCACCACGGCCCCCTAACCCCACTCATCCCTGCCTCCCACCCTCAGTCCTTCCCCCTTTGGTTTTGTCCATGTGTCCTTATACATGTTCCCTGATGACCCTTCCCCTACTTTCCCCATTATCCCCTCTCCCTTCTCCCCTCTGGTTACTGTCAGTTTGTTCTTTATTTCAATGTTTCTGTTAATATTTTGCTTGCTTGTTTGTTTTGTTGATCAGGTTCCACTTATAGGTGAAATCATATGGTATTTGTCTTTCAATGCCTGGCTTATTTCACTTAGCATACTGCTCTCCAGATCCATCCATGCTGTCCTGAAGGGTAGGAGCTCCTCCTTTCTTTCTGCTACATAGCATTCCATTGTGCAAATGTACCATAGATTCTCTATCCACTCATTTACTGATGGGCATTTAGGTTGCTTCCAGCACTTGGCTATTGTAAATTGTGCTGCTATGAACATTGGGGTGCATAGGTTCTTTTGAACCAGTATTGCAGGGTTTTAGGGTATAATCTCAGCAGTGGAATTGCCAGGTCAAAAGGCAGTTCCATTGTTGGTTTTCTGAGGAAATTCCATACTGGTTTTTTGCAGTGGTTGCACCAGTCTGCATTCCCACCAACAGTGCACTAGGATTCCCTTTTCTCC
>CM052542.1:117239874-117276460 GCA_028533065.1 Trachops cirrhosus | reverse complement strand
GGATAGAGCAATATGGGATGTAGGTCCTTGTCTTTCATGACTTGGAATACTTCTTTCCAGTCCCTTCTTGCCTGTAAGGTCTCTTTTGAGAAATCAGCTGACAGTCTGATGGGAACTCCTTTGTAGGTTACTGTCCCTTTATCAATTGCTTAAGCGTGGTGCTTTTAACAAATATAACATCAATAACTATTTTCTACAATTCTTTCTTTCTTTCTTTCTCTTCTCTCCCTATCTTCAAAAATTAGATTTCTTTTCCCACTGATTTAAATTTTTTAATAATTTTTGTATATGGGGAGAAGAAAGTTCAAACATATAAAGCTTTGTACCACTAGTTATTAGCACTTGTTAGATATTTGGATTTGGTGGGCACATAGTATGTGCTCGATAAAATTTATTTCATTATACTTAAGTCTCCAGTGAGAGGGAGAAAAATGTTCCTCTTGTGCCATCACTATGGTGTTTGAATGTCCAATGCTCTCTAGGCAAAGCCCTAACTCTAGGCTGCCTACATGTAATTTAGGAGCAACGTAAGAGCAGACTAAGCCTCCTCCAGGAGGGCCCACGCCTCCGGAATGTTCTTCTCCTCCTGATCAGACACAGACTGAAATCTGTGAGGCTGTCTGCTCAGTCAGGCATTAGCCTGAAACCTGTGGGTGGACTGGGATCAGAGATTAAAGTGGTGGCAAGTCTTTATTTATTACAACTACAGCGTAGTCTATCCAAACCATCCATTTAGAGGGACGAGAGATGCTTTTGGAACTGCAAAGAACATCATTAGCATTTTATTTCCTCTCCCAACTACCTGTCTATGGTCATTGTGCTCACTTTGACCCAGTCAGGGCACAGAAACAGTTTCCTGGCCTAGGGGACGAAATGTGAGGTGGCTCACCTCCCAGGCCAGGCTGGACACACTGAGACAGCATGGTCCAGTGACCTGAGTAATGGGCTGGAAATTCCAGACTAATTATGCTCTTTCCAGCATCCAAATTGCTGTGTGATGCCAGGTGAAGCACCTACCTTCTCTGAACCTCTGCCTGCGCTTGTTTGCTACATGAGGAAAGTGGCTGCTATGAGATAACATGCAACTAACAGTGTTTGCGAGCCTTGGTTCCTCATCTCTAAAATGGGAATGATTAACCAGTGCCCTCTCTGCTTCACGGGATCAGTGTAAGGAGGAAATGCATATAAAAACTCCAGTAATTTTTACAGTGCTGAATTGGTTCTTCCTAGTGCCATTATTAGTCACAGGATAAATCTGAGCCTCAATTCTAAGTTTGCTGACTCCCATTCCAGGACCCAAGAAAAGCTAAACAGACTGAATTCCCTTTTCTTTCCATGAACACCCAACAAATACTGAACCCAGTGGATTGTGGTTTCATTGCACAAACATTCCTATAAGGGTTTGAGTATATCCTAGTATTAGCTAAGTCCAGAAAAATCCTGAAGCCAGCAACTCCTAGGGGCATTTTAGTAGTTCATAGGTAGAAATGGAGAAAATGTGCTGCAACATTTTTATTTAAAGCAACAGTCAAAGTGAGCCCCGCTTCTTTTTCAAGTTCTTAAATGTATAGAAACTTTCCACTTGAGGACAAGATACAGAATGGTAAGGCTGCTTCCCTCCACGTTGAATCACCCTTAGCCCTCCCTCATTATATCTCCAGTTAATGCTTCAGTCATTGGAGAGCTGTGGTCTTTGCAAATGTCACAGTTTTTACCACAGTGTATTTACTTCTGAGTGGATTAGCATGAATGTGTCGATTGTATTGGATTGCCAATTTTGTGGGAGTGATTTGAAAGCCTGCAGAATAAACTGTTATTTAACTTGGGGAAATTGGGAAGGAAAAATGGCAATGTTTTTATGTTTTGCTCCCTTTGGTTCATATTTGCATGAAATCCTCATAACCAAAGGCAGCTGGAATCCCAAGTATAATGATAACATTGGTGGTGAGAGGTTTGGACCTGGCTGGAAGGTGGGGCTTGTGTGGGAGGCAATTTTTCCATGCAGATGTAAAGCATAAGAAATATGTATTTGTAGAAATTACATATGAAGATTAGGAAAAAGTAGGTTTGTTTTTTAGTCACCTTGTTCACAATATAAACCACAAGTATTTGGCTAGCTTGGTTTCTGTGGAAAGACAGTCACCATCATATCCACTTGCAAGTATGCATCATTCTGTAGAACATTTACTTGCCATTCAATACCTAGAAGAAAGTCTTGTTTGGGGAATAACACCATTAGATTGTTTATATAAATCTGTTAACTCCAAACTGACAAAAATAGTCTCTCTTTATTCTGAAACCACCAGAATCAAGGGTGGGACAATTAATGAGGCCAATACAAAGAGGATATCCAGTTTTCACGCAGGCACTGCTAACTACACATGACCGTGCTGCGCACTAACAGCACGGGAGCACCAATCCTAGGGCGATACTCTTTTCTCCTCCTCGGCTCCCATGTATCTTTTCTCCTTGCTCCTCTGCCCTCCTGAGTCTCCTGAACTTAGCAGTAATGATCTCTGTTATGATCACGAGGGGATTTTACGTTACAAACTCGTACCACACGCACGGCAGAGCAGAGGCACACCGCGGGGCAGCCACCCTGGCCATACTGCACAGCAGACGAACTGTGGCCACAGTCTGTGGGGAAGCCTCTGTTCCAATTGATCATCCCCACAGGGCAGAGCGTCACTGCTGCTAAACCACGGAACTTACCAGGGCTTGATTCGCAAAATCCGAAAAGCAGAGATCCCCTATTATACGTGTTGTTTGTCTCCTTTTTGAGAAGGAAGTGGAAAAACACAATGAAAGTATGCTATAGCAAAAGAAATGCTGGACTAAGAAGCTAGAAACTTTGTTGGTAGCCCCAAGACCACACTTACAAAGTCAGAGAGTTTGGGCAAGTCACTTATCCCTCTGGTCCTTGGTTTTTCAATCAGAAAATGAGTGGATCGGACCAAGGGTGTCCAACCTTTTGGTAACTCAGGGCCACACTGGAAGAAGAAGAGTTGTTTGGGGACACACATTACCTACATTATGACACATAATCAGAACAAAATGCTATAATGTTTTAAATAAACTTACCATCTTGTGTCGGGCCACATTCACAGCCATCCTGGGACACGTGCAGCCCGTGGGTCACAGGTTGGACACCCTGGACTAGACCTATGAACTTTCTTAGCTTTTAACTTCTGTAATTCTGTTTTCACAGTGTTTGTTTTTTATAACTATTTTTCTTGTATAAGCAATATATGTTCATCCTGTAGTTATAGCAAACATACAATAAAGAGTAAAATTAAAACCACCTGTTATCTTCCTACCCCAAGATAACTAGTCTTACAAATATATTAAATATGCATTTTTTGCAAATATACCAAAGTGAACCTATGCCCAATATACTGATATGTATATTAAGCACAGAAAATATATTAAAATAAGCTGATACCAATTTTTCCCCCAAAAGGTAACATAAGTTTCTCTGCTATTTCCAGAGCACATCGACACATTCTCTTTCACTTTTTCCACCTACTGTCGCTGGCCTGGGTATGAACTAACGTGGGGATGGCAATGTCCCTGGCCATCGCAGAGAGTGTACGGGACCTCAAAAGTATACTCAGAGGAGCCATGAAGGCCATTTGGAACTACCCTCTCACTTCACAGATGAGAAAGTTGGGACCAAAAGAGTCCAGGTGATGCATTCCAACATCCTAATGTCACTGGAGGGCAGAGACAGGGCTAGAGCAAAGCTCTCCTACCCCTGTTCTGAAACCATTTGTACTCTTTATTGTTCTTGGAGTTTTTTATTTACTTATGTAAACAGCAGGGTTGCAACTTTTTTTCTATTGAACTTCAGTTAATAAGTTGATTTAACCAATTTTCCTGGTTAACCGAGGGCTTACCTTACCACATGCCAACCTCAGACCGTCAATAGCAGGCAGCAGGCTGAGCTGCCTTGAAAAGCAAGAATGAGTCATGGTGATAAACTGGGTTTAGGAGAAAAAGTGAGTGAGTCTGTGTCCATACTGCCTCTTGCAGTCATATTAGACAAGCTACTGAAGCTTAATTTTCCCTTAATTCATTGGGTTTTCTCGGACCAAATGAAGGGACATCCCTACACATACCTCAAAAAAGGATGCCAGAAAACAATGTCATATTCTTAAGTATTTGTTGACTCATTGAGCTTGCTACAATCAAAGACACTGGTTTTCCTGGTGCTCTTGTTTAAGAAGGAGATGGGGAAATAACACCCACCCACGCCTATCTCACGGAGAGGCCAAGAGAGCAAAAGAGACAATGGAGAGCAGATCCTTGCAAGAAAAGTCGTATGTGTATTCAGATCTCATTCATATTAATCATCAAGCCAAAGTTCTTGAGAGGCTACTTCCCCGTTGTTGAGAACTATGAGGTTTGTGTTCAGTCTATAAATGGCCTCATTCCCCAGATCACTGCACCTAAATTTTAAAACTCTTCACCCACAATTTTCCACCCAGTTTGCTTTCCTAGGTCATACTGGATGCTGGTCAGAGGCACCAAGTACAGTTGTCTTTGGTTTTCCTTACCCCAGCTCATGGGAAGGATATAAGACTTTCTCAAAGACAAGGTGAAAAAAACAACTATGGGTCATTTACACAATGGAATTCTACTTGGCCCTAGAAAAGAACAAAATTTTACCATTTGCAACAGTATGAACAGGCCTGGAGAACATTATGCTAAGTAAAATAAGCCAGTCAGAGAAAGACAAATACCATATGATTTCACTCATATGTGGAATCTAATGAACAAACTGAACTAACAAGGAAAACAGAGACAGACTCATAGATGGAGAGCAGATGACAGCTAGTAGGGGGCAGGGGTTAAAGGGTGAAGGGACTGAGCAAAAACTTGAAAGGACTCATGGACATGGACAACAGTGTGGTGATTGCTGTGGGGAGTGGGTATAAGGGGACTAAATAGTAATGGAAAAATACAATAAAGATTAAATTTTAAAAAAGACAAGCTGAGGTAGAATCTTTCTCATTTTGAACCAAACATTCTGGATAATTCTGAAATGCCCGCCACCTTCTAATTCCTGAATAAGAATTCTTGAGTCTGGCTCAGCAGCAGAAACTGTGATCCAGAGACTGGAGATGATGTGTCTAGGGTTTCATCACTGATTGGAGGAAGAAGAGGGGCAATGCTTTTCAGATTTCAACTTTGACAACCCTTTTTTTCCCACTAGGCTCCTGTGTATCAACCATGACACTGTCTCCTTTTGTTCCACAGTATATACTAATATCTCTCTACAGACTCAAACAGAGTACTTTACATATAGTAGATGGTTAATAAATACATGAATGAATTAATCTCTAACTTATTTTTCTCTTACTACTCTTTACTCAGTCTTTACCACTTACCTGGAAAGAAAGATTACTCAGTGGGTCTCAAACTTGAGCATGCGTCAGAATCACGGAGGATTTGTTAAACAGGTTGCTGGGCCCCACACTCAGAGTTTCTGATTTCATAGATCCAGCGTGTAACCTGATAATTTCCATTTTCTGATAAGTTCCCAAGTGATGTTGATGCTGCTGATCTAGGTACTGCACTGTGAGGACCACTGGTCTTTTTTATCCAAGGAGTACATGGGGCTGTGTCTTTTTTAAAATGTTGGTTTTCAGCTACTAAAGGATTCTATGTATACTTTACCGCTATGCTTAGACATATTCTTAATCAGCAGTCTGATTTGCTTACCGATTTTTGTAAGTAACACTATCCATGGTAATCTGCAACATTGATTGTATATGTGTGTTATGTGTACATACAAAACACACATATAGAAATATATGAAACTTTTTATCAAGGAATAAGTCTGATCTAGAATATTGTACCTAATTTATACTACTATTCTCTCCTATATATACAAATGATGTTTATTAGCATAGGCCCATGTCTTAGTCCCCACCTAAAAGATATTAGCAACTTCTAGTCAAGAAGGAAGCACAGGTAAACACGGCTCACCTGCTCACACAATCACATCAAAATTATAACTAAATATAGAACAAACATCATTCAGAACCATCAGAAAGTTAGTTGCATGGAAGTCTGACAACTATGGAATTAAAGAAACCACATCCATCCACACTGGTTGAAAGGGCGGAGATATGGAACAGGCTGGTCCCACATCCATATGTGGTGGATAAAAATTTGGGAGGGATATATTGGGGATAAGGAGTCCCATCCCCACAACAGACTCCCCAGCCCAGGGTTCCAGTGTCAGGAAGATAAGTCCCCATAACTTCTGGATACAAAAACCAGCAGGGATTGAGTCAGTGGAAGAAACTTCTGGAGTCCCAAGCAGTTCCCCTTGAAGAACCTACACACGGGCTTACTCCAATTCACTCCCTCTGAGCTCCAGCACCAGGGTAGCAGCTTGAAAAGCAACAGTGGCATACAGGGAGGAATGGAAATGCCTGCCATCAAGGCAAGACCTGGGGGACAGTTTTCTCCCTGACATAAGGTGGGCAGAAGCCATTGTCCCTCTTCTGAGCCCTCCCTTCACAGAACCACATAGCTGGCAAGCAGGTGCCATATCTGAGACTCCATCAACCTAACACTGTTTGCCCCACCCTGGAGATCCCCTGAGACTCTCTCCCACCCAATTTACCAGCACACCTAAGCTGTTAAGAGTAACTTTTCCACATGAATGGCTGGTCTTGGATCATGCTTCACAACTTCCTAAATCCTATCAAACAAGCAACAACCAGCCTCCATAAGGTCCCAGTCCCTCTTGCTAAGTGGACCCAGGCCAGGCACAAGCTACAGGGAGCCTAGATTCACAGGTTGGCTTTGCCTGGGAATCTCCAAGCCCAGCACAAGTAGCAGCCATCTCATATTGCTTTATAGCTCATGAAGACTGGTCCTGGGCAGAACACAGATGAGGACTGACCTTGGCTTGAGCAAACCAGGAAATCCCAGAACATGGGCACCCAGTGAACAGCCATAGACCACTAAGGAGCACCATCATCCTGCCTCTGCACAGCAGATTCTCCATGGAGGGTGGAGGTTGGTGGTCAGTGGTCACAGCTAGTCCTTGCAACTTACTGGCCTGGGTAAATCTCTCCCATTGACCTGCCAACAGCAATCAAAGCTCAACTATAAAAGGAAGATGTATTCAGCCCACATGAAGGGCACACTTCAAGTACTCAGCTTGGGTGATGGGGAGGCTGTGCCACTGGACCCTTCAGGACACCTACTACATTAGGCTACACTACCAAGACAGGGAGTCATAGAAACTCTAACTACTACATAGAAACAAACACAGGGAGGCTGCCAAAAGGAGGAGACAAAGACACATGGCCCAAATGAAAGAATAGATGAAAACTCCAGAAAAAGAGATAAACAAAATGGAGATAAGCAATCTATCAGATGCAGAGTTCAAAACACTGGTTATTAGGATGTTCAAGGAACTTAGTGAGGACCTCAACAGCATAAAACAGATCCAGTCAGAAATGAAGGATACACTAATTGAAATAAAGAACAATTTACAGGGAAACAACAGTAGAGTGGATGAAGTTGAGAATTAAATCAATGATTTGGAGCATAAGGAAGCAAAAAACATCCAATGGGACCAACAAGAACAAAACAATAATCAAAAAAAATGAGGATAGTATAAGCAGCCTCTGGGACAATTTCAAGTGTTCCAACATTTGCATCATAAGGCTGCCAGAAGGAGAAGAAAAAAAAACAAGAAATTGGAAATCGACTTGAAAAAATAATGAAAGAAAACTTTCTTAATTTGGTGAAGGAAGTAGACATGAAAGTCTTAGGAAGCACAGAGAGTTCCAAACAAGACGGATGCAAAGAGGCCCTCTCCAAGACACATCATAATAAAATGCCAAAGGCAAAGATGAAGAGAGAATCTTATAAGCATAAAGAGAAAAGCAGTTACTTACCTCAAGGGGAGTTCCCATAAGATCATCAGCTGATTTCTCAAAAGAAACTTTGCAGGATAGAAAGGATTGGCAAGAAATATTTAAAGTCCTGAACAGCAGGGACTTACAGCCAAGACAGCTATAAAATAAATAAATAAAAGAAACTGGCACTAACACTGTATTTTGTTGAGTACTAATGTTAAACATATTTATTACAAAGAAGCATTAAATTTAAAATTAGAATAGGCCACAAATATAAGTATAACCATCAGTCCATTTCATAGATGAAGAAGCTGATGCCCATCAAATTGTGAAGCTTCCAAGAGTTCACTAACTAACTGTAGCACAGCCAAGACTAGAACCCAGCTCTCCTTTCTTCTGTTTCTGTTTTTAAGCATACTGTGATGCCCCTTTGGGCATTGTGTGTGAGGCTATCATTGTTTAATATGCATGAGGCTAAAATGTCTAATGTCTGAAATGTCTAATTCTTCTTTTTTCAATTCTTCTTTTTTTCCCTTTTACCTACCTCTATCTCTATCTATGGAAGTCTTCCAACAATTAACAATAATTTCTCCAATGATTAATTATACAAAGATCTAGATTTTCTTTAAAAATATATACTTGTAGTAAAGATACTGTCTAGTACCACAAATATCTCACTGTTCTCAGGCACTGTGCTAAGTACTTATATGAAATCCTCTTTTAATCCTAGAATGAACTCTGGGAGTGAATATGATCCTTAATTTTCAAACATAAAAATGGACACACAAGAGGTTACTTGCCCATATCACTAGAATACCCTTTTCTTTCCTGACTCCTCAACTAAACAGTGAGCTTCATAAGGGCAAGGAATGTATGTATTTGATTACTATTTCCACCCTGATTGGTATGGCTCACTGGGTTGTACATCCTCCCACAAACTGAAAGGTTGCAGATTGAATCTCGGTCAGGGCACATGCATGGGTTGTGGGCCAGGACCCAAGTTGGGGGTGTGTGAGAGGAAACCAGCCGATGTTTCTCTCCTTCTTTTTCTCCCTCCCTTCCCCTCTCTCTAAAAGGAAATAAATAAAATCTGTAATTACTATTTCCAATCCAGTGCATAGATCATAGAAGGAACTCAATAAATATATGTTGAGTGAATGAATCAATAAATGAGAATATCTTACAATATTTTTTATCTTACCCAGTGCTTCTGCACTCCTTACACTACCATGGAATGCCTTTAATAATGCAGTTATCCTGGTATTATGGAAGAACATGTTTCCCTATGTAGAAAAATCTATAGTTTATTGCTGCTGCCTTGAAATTTGTACACTTCCAAAATTTTTCCAGCTTTTTTAGCATAATGGGGTCCCTGTAAAAGCCTGTGCTTGCAAAGTGCTTTTCAGTTATTTACAATGAATTGTCCCAGTGGTAAATGTGACTCATCACCTCAACACTCCAATTCAGCATCGGGGAAACACATAACCAAGTCACATCTAAGGTCAAAGTTAAATGAATAGAGAAGTCAGACATGAAACTAGTGACCCTGGCCCTGAATCTAGTTACTTATGCCTCTGGCTCCTGGTCTCTTCCAAGATTTCTACATACTTCCAAACCCTCCTCACTTTGCCAGATGTTTACCACATCTTTCAAGTGGGAGCAAGTCCTTTCAATTACTCTCACCAGGGGAAACCCACCCCACTTCTCTGAAGGAGAAATGACTAAACCAGTTCATCTAAAATAAGAACTGACGTGATTTTTTTGTCTGAATTCTGAAGCTGTTCTGACAGCATTTTCTTGTTGGCTGAGGTCCCACCAGTAACGAACTGGAATATAAAAACAAAGACAGTTCTCATGTTGTTTCCTAACCAAAGAGGGCTAAGCACTGGCTGAGCACGGGAATGTCGGCATCTTTATCTGAGTCTCGAGCTCGACTTTTTTCTGCCTAAATACTCCATCGAGTTCTTACCAGTATGCATGCACACAAAAACTGTTTCCATGTAAGCCGATTCCCACAGTCATTTAACAATTTCACCCCTGATACCTCCGGATTTTGTTTTCTCTTGAGGAAATAAATGAGCAGCTGAAAATAAAATAGATAAAAATTTTGCTTAGAATGTAAGTACTATGACTTGTCTTTATTCCCAACTTCATAATCCAAGTTCATGTCCACACTAGCATTTTAATGGTGCCACATTTGTGTTGTTCCTTTGAAATTTGCACAGTCTCATTAATTAAAGAATTGAGAAACATAAAAGGTGAGAGTAAAGAGGTCATGCAAGAACAAAAACATAGCTCAAGACTTGGATATTTAATTAGGTTTACCATTAAGGTATTCTTTCCTGCAGTGAAAAATCACTCCAGACCAGCTACTGTGGATCGAATCCAGCAAATAAAGAAGCAGCAAATAAAGGGCACTGCAGCAATCTTTCCAGGTTTTCCCAGTTCCCTCAGAATTTGACACAGCAAACCTCAAACCCCAAAGTATTTCTCTGGAGAGATTTCCAGGTTAAACTGGGAACCACAAATAATTAGAGCAAGCTAACTTGTAGACAGTAGCTGCTCTGGCAAATTCACCACAAGGGCATTCCTTGGCATACTTGGTGAGTTGGCTTCCAGGCAAAAGAGGCCAGAGGAAGACTCTCCACTCCCACATCAGTGTCTTCCTCTCTCTTCCCTGAACTTTCTTCCCCAAAGCCCATGCACAAAATAGGGAAGAACCACAAAATTCTAGCCCTGATGGTTTCAAACTGGTTAAGGCATCATGGTCAACTGGAACATGTAATGAGGTGGGAAGAGTATTTAGGCTAATATTTTACACTTTGTGCTTCTCTAGTTTAGCTGGGTTTTTTTTTCTTTACCCATTAAATCAAGGACAAAGCTTAAGTTAGGACAGGGCTTCAAAACTGTTATTTGCAGGAGAAAGGCATATAACATCAACACGTAAGCAGACTGGGTGTAAGAAACACACTTCCTACTCAATCTAGCTTTATTTTCTCACTTTTAATGGTGACATGGATATAAGAAATAGATTTTCTTTTTTTCTTTCACCTTAACGCTACTACATGAAAATAACATTCCAAAGCAATGGTAAATGGCAACTGACACTAGGCCTCAGTGTTGGCAGTAAGACTGTGGAAAGCAGGAGCATGGTACACTGTTTAAAAGCGGTAGACGCTCTACCTCCAGCCCACTGCTGACACACTGGAATTCAGGGCCCAGGGTTTGCCAAGCTGTCTGATGTTTTGAAAGAGGCCAGAAATCTGTACTTTTCCGTGTTGGCAACTTATTCTGTTTTTGTTGTTATTGTTGTTTTTGTTTTTTTAAGAAATGCTGTTCCAAGTTACATTGTGTGGGCTAAAAAACAAATTAATAAAACAGAAAACGTGTGTGCAACTTCTGCCTTCGGGTCTTGAGATCATAGTTAGATTGGTTCCTTAGCTTTTATTTCCCGTGAATCTCCACCTCACCCACTCAGCCTTCAACTTTCCTGCACAGGCCTCCACTTCCAACCCAGGCTTTTGGCAAAATCTAGTCTCAGCACAAAACTTTGGAATCAGCAAAGATAGTACTTGTTTCCCTCCATGCTTCCTGAATGAGATTAACATTTAATAGGACATGTATTTTGAGACCTTTTTCTCAATTGTGACAACTGGTGTGCCCTTACCTGTATGCAATCTTCTGCCATGAATAACACTTTTCAATTAAAAAAATAAAACCTGTCCCTGTGAGGAGTCACATCTGTGGACATGAGACCAAGCAGTGCCAACTGGCCCACACTGAGCTGAGCCCCAGACACACAGAACACATCAATTAAACAGGAAGAGCAAAGACTATTTCAGAGTCATAATAATGAAACTGTTAAAATCAGAGTATCATTCAGCATTACACGTGGAAATACCCTTAGACACAGCTTACTTTAACCCACTCAGTTTACAGTTGAAGAAACTGGGGCCCAAAGAGATCAGATGTTTGAGAAAGGTCAAACACCAAAAATCAGGAAACTGGAGCTAGGACCCAAGTCTCCGGTTTACACCTTCAACGTGGTTTGTGTTGTTAGCTGTTTGCTATTCTAACAATACTGTCAGGTGACTGCAGAATTTATTCACCAAGTTAAAAGTGAGCAAAAGGAAACCAACCTTCTGTTGATCCTACTCATAAATTTTGGTCTCTATTGCATATTGCATAGCTCCAGACGAAGCAACTACTGTTATTATTTTTTAATTTGTGTTCACTTAGCAGAGAATCAGGGCTTCCTATTAATCACGTTGTTTCTTAGTCTGTGATGACCAGGGTCCACAGAGCAAAAGAGCAGTATACGAATGAACACAACACCTCATGACACTTCTATGTACCCTTTTCCCCTGAAATTACTCATAGTCAGGAAATGATAGTACACAATTTGCTATTTCCTATAGGCAGACTCTAATTGGAAGGCAGGAGTGGTTCTTTGCAGTCATTGTTTCCAGCCCTTAAGATTCTGGAGTGAATTTGGCCCCCAAAGTATCTTGGCTTATGAAAAGAGGTTCTATCTCGGAATTTCTATAGCGTGACAGCATGGTGTTGTAGAAAAAGCAGTGGGACCCCACCCAGCAGGAAAGAGTGGTAATGAGCACGTCCACTCTGGGACTGGATTTTCTCATCTGTGAAGTGATAGGATTAAACGAGATTACTCTTGAGTTGCCTTCTAGTTTCAATATCTGCTGCTTCTTGTACCACCACCAGAGCCTGACAACTTGAGATTTTCTGATGAAAACACATACACATTATTGACATCTTTAAGACTGGCATATTATATAGGGTTAATTGTTTAAGTGGCCAAGAACACATCTCAACCTGATATAAAATATTTGGCTTTGTAGTTTTTGCTGTTACTGTGGCTGCTGCATGTTGAAATATTTTTTGATATTGTCTTTAAATTCCAGATATTTGTCTACAAACTTTTGGAGGTGTCTGCCTTTATATTTTGATGATTTCTTAAAAACATACACACATCTAAGATTTTTTTTTAACCTTAATCTTTTAGAAGACATGAAAGCAAGAGGGAGGGAAACACTTGCAATTTGTTGGCTTTTTCTTAACAGGGAAACCTTTTTCATTTTTTTAAGTCTTTGACTTTTTCAAAATAAACATCACAGGAAAGGAAGGAAATTGTAGCAGAGACACTAAAAAGTCCATACACTGCATTTCCACCCGTCCTCTCAACATTTCCACATCTTGAGACACTTCTTTAACAATGAGGTGAAGATTGATGCTTTCCAGGATAATGAAGCATGGAACAACCTTAAAGACATACAGTTGTTTTTCAGCTTCCTCTCTGCATGGGCCAGGATATTGGAGAAAATCAGCAGATTTCCAAGTGTTAATGTTCAACCAGGTACAGTAATGGGTATAAAGCACAGAGGACAAGACAGATTCGTTTGACAGATCCACCACTGCAGCCTATTGAAGTTGGCATGTACTAGCCTTGTATGTTGCCTTGTCTAATTAGCTGCTGAGCTGTCCCCTGGCTCCTTGCTCCTGATGGAAACGTAGCGGGAAAACTCCTGTCACCAGGCATGATGAAGTAGTGCTTGATTGTGCTACACGATGTCCTGTGGCTGCAGTCCAGACTGTTTCAACTAATCATCAACCTTGCAGATTCCAGGGCTCATCTACCGGGGCAGGAGCTTTGCAAAAGTCAGCATGAATGATCTATAGCTGCAAAAAGGATATAAGGAATTGCTTTGTTTATATATATTTTTAAAGGACTACAATAGACAGCCCCATGAGTGAGCTTGAGAAACAGGGGACCAGTTTTAAGTCAAGACACCTCACAACATCATCATAAGAAAGGAGAAGCACCGACATTTACCGTCTGCATATGGCCAGGTCCGTCACCAACTTCAGGCTAACATTTTGGTTATTTTATGACTATGGAAGTATTCAGTTAGCTCCTCACTTTCTTCCCTTGGATAGGAATCTGCCTCCCAGCTGCACCAAAAAGTTGCAGCTCTGTGCTTTTGGACAAATAAATGACTTATACTCTCTAAGTCATAGCCTTCCCATCTGTAAGCTATTTTATAGGGTTGTTGTGAGTAACTTTTATTAAAGTACTTAGAACAATGCCTGACACATAGTAAGTGCTCATTAATGTTAGCGGCTAGAATTATTATTTATTATTTTTAATCCATTGTTCTAGAAGTAAATGTGGTAAAAGAACATCTGTTAATAAGCATTATCTATACAGTGTAGATTCTAAAGTTAACTACAGGTCTCAAATGATAGTTGAATCTAACTGAGATCATCTTTAGAGGGTGTGGTAACAAGTTGTTAGGCCCTGGCCAGGTAGCTCAGTTGGTTGGTGTGCCAACCCAATGTGTCAAGTTCTTAGGTTCAATCCCCGGTCGAGGCATATACAAGAAGCAACCAAACGAATCATGGATGGGTGGAACAACAGATCTCTCTCTCTCTCTCTCTCAAATCAGTAAATTAAAAAAATGTTTTTAAGTTGTTAAGTCTTCCCATGCAGCTTTCGTAAGTGGCTACAAGAGGAGTAGGCTGCCCTTTCTCTCTCTGGTGGCTAATACTATCATACCTTGGTGATGAAAAGGGCCATTCCGAGCCATGTTTTCAAGGACTAAAGCATATGCTCACTATGGGTAAAAGTAGATGTGAGTGTTCACACTTAAAAAGTTGGATGTCTGTCACAAGAACACAATTATAACTAATCCCAGAAGAATTACACCCTGTTACAATGTAACTGTTAACTCAGAAAACAGAAAGAAAGCATGTAAGATTTAGACAGAGAAGGACCGATCTGGCCTAACCCACCCCAGCTCCTGTTTTCCGAATGGGAAATCTGAAGTGCAGAGAGCTGACTTGCTCATCTGTGTCAGAACCAGACTTCACACACACACACACACACACACACACACACACACACACCCATGCTGAATCAGGGGCTCACATCCTCTGTAACCCTTGGCGAGTTTCCCCTTTGAATATGCTCAGAAGGGGTCAACCCTAGTCAACCATTTACCTAGCTGAGGCTCAGATTGAGGTTTTCCTCCAGTTCATCTGTATCTGAAGGAGATTTCCTAAAATGGAGGGTAACATGAAAGTGCAGACATTATTTTATAGAACAAAATAATAGTTAAAATAAGGCATGCCCAGTTTTTAAAAAGAAGAGCCGTGTGTGTGTGTGTGAGAAAAGATACTCAAGACATATTTTAAGTGATAAAATAAGATGCAAAACAGTCTATAGAATATCCAGTACACGATTCATAGAGGTGTGTGTGCATGTGTTTGTACTTGCACATGGTATGTGGAAAAAACCTGGAAAGGTGCACCAATGGTTAGCAACCCTCTGGGGAAGGGAATGAGATTGAGGAAACTATAACATGTAGAAGGTACAAGGACACTCTTATCTTTCAGTCTACCTACTTCAGCATTATTCATAAGTTTTACAGCACTGATTTTTTACAAGTGTTACTGGTGTAATTATAACCTTGTTTAATATATGTATTTCAATATATTGGCTATGTTTATTATCATCTAAAACATCCCCAAAGCTTAAAACTTTTGCCAAATCTGTTATAACAAAAGGAAACATTTGGCATGTGAAGTTAACCTCGGGCACCTCTGTTCTCAAACCAAGGCACAATGTGGCAGAAGTGCATCTCTGCTATGGGCCAGTAATAATATTAAGTCCTGATTTGATCATTAGTTGTGTCAGTAAATACAAATACTCTCTTACAATTTTGATTAAGCTTCTAAAGCATTTTAGGAACAGTATATTAAAAATAGAAATACATCAGTATACTGTAGTTTTTATGAATGCACATAAAATAAAACATCCTCTTCAATTTATGCAGACAAATTGCATTATTTTAAGAATTAATCATAAAGTCATGCTTTTCACTCAGGAAATTCAGGACAACTTTATTCCTTACACGCCATGGTCAGTACAATCACCAGCAGCAAAATAAAAATCAAGCTATATTAACCCTTCTTAGAAAAAATTCTCTACTAATTGTAGTTTTACTTTTCTCTAGGAAATGGTAAATTATGTCTCATTAAGAAATGTATATTGGATAGTCCTTATATTTGAATGTCAGTTTTAAAGTTCTTAAATTTCAGTTCAGTATTTTCTGTAAAGAAGTAATAAAAGACTCAAACTATTGTGTTGCTTATGTAGGAAAATCATCAGAGAACATGACTGAACCTCTGCGTGCCCTAATAATGACTAGGTAGCCGTCATTTTTAAAAACAATGTCACAAAAGCTATTTCGATGCTGTCATGCTTAAGAATAATTAGTTTCCATCAAAGCAACAGATTATCTGTTCATGTTGTCCACTGGGTCATTACAATGAACAACCAATACAGATAAATGATATCTAATCTTTTCTGCTCTTCTATTGGGCTGATGGATGGTTATAACATCTCCAATATTATAAGGCAGAAAAATTATGCTGACATTTAGAAGCAAAAGCACAGAAAGATAAAACTAAGTACAAAGCATGCCCAACACTATTGGGGAAGAAAGAAATATCTAAAGACAAATAGAACTGAGAGCAGAATGGCAATTAGGCCAAAGGAGAATTATGGGAGAGAGTGACTATACCTTGTGGGTGGCAGGCAGCTCAATTAATTATATAACAAGAAGGGGGAACCCAAGCATTTCTGTAAGACACATTATTAAAAGGAATATTGACTTAAGCATCTTTTAAATTTTATGCCCTAAAAGAAGACAAAAGGGTTTCCCTAGTATTGATCTGCTTCTGAATTCGGTTGACTTTAAGGAATCATATAATGAGAAATGGCTGAGCAGCAAATGAGACTAAGAAGGAAATGCAATTACTTACAACTCACATTTACCAGGTTCAATAGATTACAGCTTTTCCGTGTCGCTTTGGGTTCATGTTGTGTTTGTCAGGTAGAGTTGGCATAGAACTCTTTAGCTTGCCCTAAATATGAAATAGCAGTTGGAGACTGTACCTTTGGTTCTCTTCATTAGCAGTCATCATTTATTTAAAAACTACCAAATGAGGATGGCTTACACTGAGAATCAAGACAAAAGCCATCTTCAGGCGATTTTTTCAGAGATTTAGACAATACATAGTGTTATAGCTGTTTTTGCCTTAAAGAATGTCAATTCCAATCTCTACTTTAAGCAGAAATAAGGAAACTTTTTAGCTCAGTGAATGCTAATATAAATAAGCCTCTACTTAGCCCTGGCTGGTGTGTCTCAGTGAATTGAGTACGGGCCTGCGAACCAAAGCGTTGCTGGTTCGCTTCCCAGTCAGGACACACGCCTGGGTTGCTGGCCAGGTGCCTAGTAGGGGGTGCGCAAGAGGCAACCACACATTGATGTTTCCCCTCTTTCTCCCTCCGGTCCCCTCTCTCTAAAAATAAATATATAAAATCTTTAAGAAAAAGCCTGTACTTAGAAAATTCCGTTCAGTGTCATAATTTGAAAATCAGCAGTTTTCCAAGAATGCATTATATTCTTTCTGTTAAAAACAAAAACAAACGAACAACAAAAACAAACCCACCAAAACAAAACTATGCTGTCTCTAGCCCCGGCCAGTGTGACTCAGTTGGTTGGAGTGTTGTCCCATAACTGAAAGGTTTCAAGTTCAATTCCAGGTCAGAGCACATACCTGTGGGTTCAGTCCCCAGGTCCAGCCTGTGCGATCCCCAGTCCAAGTGCATGCAGAAAGCAACCAATCAATGTTTCTCTCTCCCATCAGTGTTCTTCTCTCTCCCTTCCATTCTTTCTCAAAAGCAAAAAAAAAAAAAAAAAAAGCCATGAAAAATGTCCTTGGGTAAAGGGGAAAAAACATCTATGCTCTCCTCTAAACGCAATGAGCAATCCTGGATTGGACCCTGGAACAGAAAAAGAAGGAGGTTTGTGGAAAAGCTGAGAAAATACACATAGAGTCTGCAGTTTAGTTAATAGTTGTTGTATTAATTAATGCTAGGATCTTAGTTTTGGTAAATTTACCATAATTATGGAAGATGTCAACATTGGAGGACATTGAGAGAAGAAAATATATGGGAACATTCTGTACCATCTTTACAACCCTTCTCTAAATCTAAAAATATTTCAAAATACAAGGCAAAAAATATATATGCTCCAAGGCACCAATCCCCCTGCCCCCACCACATCTGAGTATTAATAGTAAATGGGTGATGCTTGTCAGGCGTACACACAATGGCGTCAGTGTGGTCCACTGGTCCACCAGCAAGATTTCATAGCAAGACACCAGCGTTGTTTTTAAGAAAATCCTACAGTTTTTGAATATTCTTCCTTAATATATACACATACACCATAAAAATTGATATGGCAGGGATGCTCTTTTCTTTAAGCCAAAGTTGAGACTGGGAGTGATTTTGCCCCATCCCACCTAGGGACTTTTGGCAACGTCAACAGATACTTTTGGTTGTCACAGCTGAGAGGTACCACTAGCATATGGTGCCTAGAGTCCAGGGATGATGCTAACTAAATATCCCACAGTGCACAGCAAAGCACAAAGACTATAAAGAGTGCAGAGGTTGAGAAACTCTGCTTTAAGCGATTAAAATGCAAAAGCTAAATGGATGAGAAGTCAGACTAAAGATAAATTGTGCCAGGTCCTTCCTTTAAAGGAATCAGTAAAGAAGGGAGAGGTTCTAACAGGGAATGAGTAGTCAGAGTGGCCACACAGACATAACTATACCACAGCACAACTTTTCTAAGCAGAATATCCCACTAACAGCATCTCTCTTCCTGGGGTCCCTAGCCCTCTTCTTGGGGCTTATCCAAATGGACTCTCCTGAGTTAGCAACTTAACTCAAGTCTGACCTTGGAAGTCCTTTATAACCTCACTGCCTTAAGATTCATTGATTCCTCCAGTGGCTTTCCCATTTTCTAAGGATTATGTTTGATAACGTGTATAACCCATTCCACCCTTTACCTGGTCCACTGCAAATGTTGTTTTAAAATGTTACATATTACTGCTGACTACCGTATTTCATTGATTATGAGATGCAATCAGTAATAAGATGCACCATTATTTTACATACCATTAAAAATAAAGAAGATGATACCCATTAATGATCAATTATTAGATGCATCCCAATGATGCAGACATAAAACACAAAAAATTCTGTTTTCAGAGCAATGATATAGTTTTACCTCCCCTTAAGTATTTGCTTACATATATTTTTAGTATTATTGCATGGAAACACATCTGTCGGCAGTTGAAAATCCCTTTAAAGACTCATTTTCCTTGTATGTCTTTCTTTATTCTCAACACCAAGATCAATATCCACAGCCCCAGAATCAGTACTGGAAAAATGGAAAAGATAACAGCATTTTATATGCCACATGCCCAACCTACATTACACATTCCTCTAAGTATTTTAAAATAAAGTAGCACTCTTATTATCTCCATTTAGTAGATGAGGCAAGCAAGGTGATGGACGTGCCCAAGGTCACCCTGCTGGTGAGTGGCAGAACCTCAGATTGCCCAGCTCTTTCCATTGCAAATCCAGGCTTGCAACGCCTAAGCTGCTCTGCCCCCATGAACCTTACAAACAGTGGAGAGCTATAAAAGGCAGGTTTAGGATGGGAAAAAATGACAGTATTATGCTTTTTGGCCACACTCTGCATGGACTGTAATTTTACAATAAGTATTATCATCTTCAAAAACAGGGACATTAGCAATAGCAACCAAAAATTAAACCAAAACAGTCTATTTCCAACTTTAAGCCACTAGGGGGCAAGTATTAATAACCCTCAGTCACAAACCAAGAACATCTAACAAAGGTGCTTTGAGTTTGATGTTGCCTTTGGTGGCCCTAAGAGAAATAGTTTCTTTTCACCTTCGCGCTAGTAAGAAATTTTGTGACACTCTCTGGATTAAAAACCTACAAAGCTTTAATTTTAAAATCATTGACAAGAAATCACATCCAGGTTAAGAAATATTTCCATTAAAGAACTAAATATTCCATCTCTCTAACCCCCTCCAAATTCTAACACCACAGGTTTATTTATATCCACAGGCTTCTTTATTTTACATTGGTATGCACAGGTCAATTCATTTCTGATTTTTACAGGATCAACTTTCTATGTCAGCCATCCCATCTATTATGTTAATATTTCCTCATACATTTGGTTATTATGTTAACATTTCCATAACGTCCAATACTTAGATAGTTTACACTTTACTTGTTTTGGTCAAGTCTCCTCCCCTATTGAAAATGACACCATAATGACTGAGCAATAGGGACAGGAAAACTTTTTATCTCTGCAAAATTACTTAATTAGGATTCATCCTTGAGCTTGGGGTAATTGAGTCAAAGGATTGAAATTCTTTATGAAATGATTTAGTTCCCCCCTTTTTGTCTTCTCCCTGCAACTTTTATTTTAGTTTTTGTTTTTATTGTATTTTTTCATTATCATTTATCCTCCCTGAAATGATTTATCGATAGTTCAATAGTATAAAACAGAGACACACTGAGCAGTTTCACTGTCCTGAAAATGGGGGAGGGGATTTAAAACATAGAATAATAATACCTAGCATTAACATAACACCTTATACTTCTCAAAGTGCTTTCATGTGAAATAAAATCTTACATCTCCAAGCTGTGAGGACCTAACTTTCTCAGGGACACAGTTACTGATGGAGCTCAGCAATAACTGAAGTGTGTTCAAGAAAGAATATTATAAGATCAACCACTGTTTGTTACATTAAGAGATGAAATAATGTCTATCAGGGGGGAAAGAGGTGGCTTTAGATTCTTCAAGGGAAATATTGACCTGATTGATCACAGATGTGCTAAAAGCATAATTACCTCTGTCATACAAACACCACTTAGTTCCCAAAGTATTGAACAGAAACTGTAATTGTTTTCCTGTTAATTAGGCTGTACACTGTGCTTTCAGAATGATTTGTGTATTATTTCATTTATTTTTGAATGCTGGCTCATCAGCATTCAGCTAAATTGGATGGATTACCACCATCACCACCACCACCAACCTCCAAAGTAGGGCTCCAGTCCAAAACATGCAATGGAGTTCTCACCAAAAACCAAAACCACACAATTCTTTGAGTCATAAGAAAGCCAAATCTTACTGAAACCCACAAGTTACTATTTCTCTTGACTTGATTTCCATAATATAATCCAGAACTTAAAATTATCACAATGGAAGCTTTTTTGTTTTTAACTAAGATTATAAAATTAACCAGATAAACTTGTGAATCATATGTAAATAGGACATTTCTATATTTGCTTCCAGGCAAGATCTACAAGGTGACACATTATGGTGGAAGTGCCTCCAGAATAATATGATCCACTTGGTGATTTTGCAATGATCCTACAAATAAAATGAAGAAGGAGCCTTCCCTGTTACTGTCCGTGCCCCACACCTAGTGGACCTGCCACTTACAGGTTTACCAAAGCACCTTGCTCTTACCCATTCATGCCTCTACAAGCTCTACTCTGTCCACTTAAAACACCTGTTCCCATCAAAACTTGGAAGCAACCCAGATGTCCTGCAGTAAGTCAGTGAGTAAACTGTGCTTCATCCAGGCAATAGAATATTATTCTGTGCTAAAAAGAAATGAGTTATCAATCCATGAATAGAAATGGAGGAACTTTAAGTGCATATTACTAAGAAACCAGTCTGAAAAGGCCACATACTGTGTGATTCTAACTATATATGACATTCCGGAAAAGGTAAAACTATGGAGACAGTAAAAGGATTGGTGTTGCCAACAGCTGGGCCAGTGGGGGTAGACAGAAGGGGTAAATAGGCAGAACTCAGAGGAATTTTAGGGTGGTGAAAATACTCTGTATGATACTACAATGATGGATACACGTTATTATACATTTGTCCAAACCCATAGTACATATACTTTCACTGATTGTAACAAATGCATCACTCTGGTGAGGGATGTTGACGGTGGGAGAGGTTAATGTATGTGGGGTTGGGAATATATGGGAAATCTCTGTACCTTACACTCAATTTTACTGTGAACCTAAAACTGCTCTAAAAAATAAAATCTATATTAAAACAGCAACAACAACAACAAAAAAACCCTTACGCCCCTGCCCCCCTTCACCTGGCTAATCACTACCTGTCCTTAAAGATGCAGCTCAGGGCCATCTCCAAGCTGCTCTGCATTCGTCCACTTTCTCATGCCCTGTCCCCTGTCTTGACTTCCAGGGCTGGAGGGCAAAGGCTGTTTGATTTGTCTTTGCACAAGCATATGGTAGATACTCAGTAAATGTTGGCTGAATAAATGTAGAAGAGAAGCCTTTTTCAACAAGCTAAGGTTTTGTGAAGGAAATACCTTTTTGGTTTTTGTAATAGCCAACATACAGGGTGTGCTTGAAACAAACAAACAAACAAAACAGGAAACATGCCAAAAAGACCACCCAAAATTCTACCATATTTCACATGTCCGCAGGATTGTTTCAGCCATAATCTAAAGTGTTAAAAGCATCCTATTACAGTTGAAATTTTTTTAAAAAACCCTCTATGAATCCTGCTTTCACATCAAGCCCCATAATGATAAAGAGAAGGGGAAATCAAAGCTCTTGTTTAAGCCAGGTGAAGAGTGCATTCAAGAGCTCCCTCTGCCTTGCTGGCTGCCCACACAGCGCAGAAGTGTACAAAGTGCTGGATTGTGGAGAATGCCTCACCAGGCTCCAGTCACGGACAGAAAAGAAACTCCCTTGGCTCCGATTTACATAGTCACAAAACAAAACCCGCCTTTACAGGCATAAAGGGCATATACATGGAGGAGCCTAAGAACCTGAGAGCCCGGTTGGCAAAGCGGCATTCGCCTAATGCAGGGTTTGTAGTGAATAATTTGTAGCTAGGAGGTGGCGCTCTCATGAAAAGCACCAGCTATAGCTTTCCTCCCGCTCCTCCAGATAATAGGTTTTTAAATGCCTCCAATTTGGGGCAGTCTAGCCTACACAGAAGCAAATAATCAGTTCCTGAAAAAGAGCTTTCTGGGTGAGTCTGGATGCCACACAGGTGAGGAGAGTTTAGCTGTATTCAGACAAGCAACGGGGGATTCACTTCTTGCCACTCCCTCTATTATTTATTATCCTCTCTGCCTGAAATTTCCATCACCTCACCTCCTCAAAGGATATCATTGCTGAGCGGAGTTTGGGAGTAGAATTAGCAGTCTCCCTTTCCCCCTCTAATAATTGGACCTTTTTTTTTCAGGCTGTTGCAAGGCTTCAAAGGAATGTTGTGAAGTGTGCAGGGGAGAGCCTGGCACATAGATGGTTCAAGCAGCAGATGTTTAAGAAAGAGGGAAGACAGGGCCTATCAGCACGGAGTTGGCGGGCGGGGGAGGAGGGGGCAGGTGTACCTTTGAGTCCAGGCCTCCATTCACAAAGGACCTCCAATACAGAGTTTTGACGTTACCTCCAAGTGAGATTATACGTACAACTTACAGAAACAGATCAAGAGATGGAAAGAAGTTTCTTTACTGACTTTCAAGTTGTGTTCCATAACTGGACCGCATCACCTCTATTGCTCTCCTTTTATGTAAATCCTAAACTTGTCTTACAGCTTCACAGTACATTATATTATACATTACATTATATAAAGTGTTGAATTAATAAATATAAAATTTTGCAATAGAAACATGTGAAAGCTTTTATGAAATTCTACTTTTGGGAAATTAAAAATTACACATTTTTTTTAATTTACTAGGAAGTTCAAATAATGGAAGTGGCCTGGGTCACTTGCCGTCTCTGGGATCCAGACTGGAGAAGTGTGGATTTTGGGTCTTTCTTGGGAAGGATTAGCAAAACGCGCAATCAGAGATCTATCAGTGCCGTTCCATAGAAATACACGGTATAATACAAGCCATAAATATGAGCTACACATGTGACTTGAAATTTCTTTATAGTCGTGCTTTAAAGAGTGAAAAAGATACAAGGGAGGCTAATTTGAATCATGTTTTTTGTTAAACCAATAGATGTAAGATATCATTTAAAAACACAATCAATATAATAATTATTAAGGAGATATTTTTACGTTTTTTTTTACCAAGTCTGCTCTACCTGGTATGTATTTTACACTTACAATACATCTTCATTCGGGGTAGCTGTGTACATTCTAAGTTCCCAGGAGCCACGTGTGACTCATGACTCTCCTGTGGGACAGCACAGGTCTAGAAGCCACATCTGGCAGAGACTTCCCTTCAGGTTCATTTGGACAGAGTGACATTTGGGCACGGCCATTTCAATGGTTAGCAGTGGTATTTATAGAAACAGATGTAAAAAGATATATTAGATGATAACTGACACCTAGTGGAGCTGAAATGCACATTTTCAGCAAGAAAATCAACCACCTAAGAATCTATAATTTAACACAAATTTAAGAACTGTGAATCTTGGAGCATTTCTGATAGTTTTCCCAGGCCATGTCTTCCTGCACAGAAATGCTCTGTGAACATTTCTGTGACAAGGAATCTACTTTGAAAAAGCAGAGATACTGACCTGAGAGGGACTGTGGTATACACTGGACAAACAAAATTCTGTGAACAAATCACTGTGTCCTTCAGCACAAGGAACCTTGGACTTGGATTCCTCATCCTGATTTTGTGAAAGCAATTGATTTCTATCAGTCTCAAATATTATGTTTCTCAAATGTCAAGTTTGGGTTGGGGAGTTCCTAGTGGAGGGGAAAGAGATTGGAAACCATTGAACAAAGTGATCTCTTGGCTAAGTGAAAGAAGTCAGACTCAAAAGCTATATACCATATATGTCCATTTATAAGACATTCTAGAAAAGGCAAATCCTTAGGGACAGAAAAATTAAATCCTTAGGGACAAAACAATTAAATCAGTAGTCACCAGGGATATGGGTTGGAGCTAGGGATGAGGGAGGGAATTGATCATAAAGGGACACAAGGAGACTTTGTAGTGAAGGAAATATTGATAGTGATGCTCCATATCTTTAAAAAGGTGAGTTCACTGTATGTAAATTATACTACAATACCATCTGACCCCATAACATGACCGTTCTAAGTCCCCTTTGTCTCTAACTGCTATAATTCATGGGAATGTTGGCTCTTAGGCAGATCATAGGAAGTGTCATTTGGGTATTCAAACTATCACCTCTCTTATTTTTTTTAACCCTGTAGTGGGCATTTACAGGGTTTTGTTTTTGTTTCTGTTTCTGTTTTGCCCCAAAGACATTTCCCTTCATCTTGGCAACAGCATCCCATTTCTTTTTGGAAAATTGCTTTTCTATTACATGCTCTCGCAGTGAGACTGTCAGTCCAATCCTCTCCTACCCAAGAAATGGGCACAGAACCCAATCTTTGCCAACTAGATACTCTTTTCCAAGACTTTGAATCTTTATCATAAAGGGAGACATAATATCCTTCAAATAAATGTGAGCTGGTTTCTGTGACCTTGGCCTCCAAAGCAGCCCTGACTTCTTTTTTTATTGTTTCCTAGCTCAGCCCTTAGTTTTTGTATCAGAATCTATATAATGGCTCATCCTACATCATATTTAAGCCCTCCAGCACACTGCTGTGTGCTATAGAGATTGGAAATTAAAACTACTGTGCATTTCCCAGATTCCTTGCAGGTAGGGTTCATGTGTGACTTGGAGCCACCAAGTAAATGTACCTGCAAGGAATTTGGAAGACAGTTGTGAGCTATTTATTATCACACAGGACATAAGGTCATCTGGGCAAAAGGTCATAAGGTCAACTTGGGTGAAAGTTCTGTGGATGACAATCAAAAACTCCTACTCTTACATCTAAGCTTCTGGTTGTTCTATAAATATTCACTACACAACTACTGTATGACAGTCATTGTATTAGACTCTGAGAAAACAAAGATGACAGAAACAATTGAGCTGAGAAAGCTCACAGCCTGGTACAATCACTTTGGAAAATTATTTGTCATTTTTAACTAAGCTACCAGAGCTAAACATAGGCCTGTGCTATGGCCCAACACATCCACTTCTATGTATGTCCCTAAGAGAAAGGAGAGCATACATCTACCAGAGAAATGTACAAAAATGTCTGTGGTAGCTTTGTTGTAACAGTGAAAAGTTAGGAAAAGCT
Organism: Trachops cirrhosus; assembly: GCA_028533065.1. Taxonomy (NCBI): domain Eukaryota; kingdom Metazoa; phylum Chordata; class Mammalia; order Chiroptera; family Phyllostomidae; genus Trachops; species Trachops cirrhosus. The sequence continues at coordinate 117,250,494 of CM052542.1, read as the reverse complement.
GCAAATCCACTAACAGTAGAAAAAATAAATTGTGCATATTTGGGATATTCATGTAACAGAATACTGCACAACAATAACAAGAAGAAACTATTTCTATACTGAATCACATGAATGAATCTCAAAGATACAATGTTGAGAGAAAGAAGTCAGACCCAAAAGAGTACATTCAATATGATTCCATTTATATTAAGTTCAAGAACAAGCCAAACAAATCTGCTGTGGTAGAAGACAGAAGAGTGGTTACCTCTGGGAGTGGAGTATCGACTAAGAAGGAGCCCAAAGTCCATTCTGGGGTGGCAGACATGGTCTGTATCTTGATCTGGATGGAAAAGTAAAAAATCATCAGGCTGTACATTAAACATTAGTCCATCTTAGATATGTTATCCATCAACCAAAAATGGAATAAGAAAATTTAACGGGCTTATTGCCTCATTAGACAAAGTGGCATTTAGCAAGCTCTAAATGTAGGTAATAAGTGATATGAGAGAGGGGCAAATAGATCCTTTGAAGCTACAGAGAAGGAAGAGATCATTTCTCACTGGGACAAATGTGGTGATGACATTCAAGTTTGGTCACTTGGGGCTGGACTAGGAAGGGCCTTGAATATCAAGAAATAAAAATATTTTTCACAAAATTATCATCCATCTTTCTTTTGAAACAAAAAGCTGATTTTTTAGAAAAAATACTTTTATTCTCATCTTAGTTCTTCCCCAGGCTTTTATGGAATACAGTGTCCTTCTATGAGTTACTTAAAGTATCTTACATTCAAATTGCCAATGAAAAACGACCTTAAAATTTTTTAATTTAAAAAACAATGACATAGAATTTTGGGTATGTATCTCTCAAGCACATAATTCATTTACTCTATAATTTGCAATATGATGCTTAAACTAGTTTTGCTTTTTTGGCTTTTTTGGAAGGTTTCCTTCCTTAAGGCAACCCCATAGATTGAGAATCAAAAGAAAATAAGGATTTTATTTACCATTATGGGAAATCTCTCAATCTCACTACTCAGCTTTTAAGTGGGTATTATGTAATCCCCAAACTCAGCTGAGTGTCAGATGGATCTGGACTCTGACCTTTAAAAAGGTTACAGGATAATTGTGAATAAAAGTAAGGTGTTCCTTGGTGGGTAGTAAGTAGGTTTTAGGCTTTTTTCATGTCTGTCCTATATTTTTCCCTTTTATTTTAATTAAGTATATACTGCATTTGAAGACTATCAAACTGTTTTAAACAAGATGTGACATAAGTAAATACACATAGTTTGGTGGTGCTTTCCTTCCATTCACAAAAATACCTATAGCATTTTGACTACATGTGATTATCCAAAGTTGCTTCACATTCTAGAAGTAATGGAAGGGATGCTTACCAGCCTGATTCTGCAGAAATGGAGGATTGTTGCAAAACCCAGTATAGTAGTTAACAATACTATGCTGTATTGCTAGATCTTAAATGTTCTCCTCACAAAAATAAAAAGGAAACTATGTGAGATGATGGATGTGTTAACTAACCTTATGTGGTATTCATTTATCAGATCATTATGTTATACATTTTAAATTTACAATGTTGTCAATTATATCACAATAAAGCTGGGTTGGGGGGAACCAATACCCAAGACTTCCCTACAACATAAACAAATGAACATGTACGGAGAGTTTACAGAAAGGGTGAGGCTGGGAGGGAAAAGAAAATATGATTTCACAACAAGGTTTTTTAAAAACTACTGAGATTGCAAACAGCCTATGTTTATACTACAAGTTGAGGTTTCTGGCCAGTGCTCAATCCACTGAGCCACACCAGCCAGGGCTGACTCTAGGTTTCTGAATTGCCATCTCATTTTGGCATTTGTTCTACAACGGAATTGTGAAACAGACGAAATGCCATCTCAACAAGTATAATAATAATAAATAGAAAATTCCAGTTAATGTTGCACAGACAACAATAATATATTCAGCAAGAGGAAATAATTTATTTTTAAGTATATGTTATTGATTATGCTATTACAGTTTTCCCAATTTCCCCCCCCTTTATCCCTCTCCACCCTGCACCCCCAACCCTCCAGCATCCCCCCTCTTAGTTCTTGTCCATGGGTTGTACATATAAGTTCTTTGACTTCTCTGTTTCCTGAGCCATTTTTTATCTTTCCCTGTCTATTTTATGCCTACCAGTTATGCTTCTTCTTCCCTGTACCTTTTCCCCCCATTCGTCCCTTCCCCCTCCCCACTGAAGTCTCTACATGTGGTATCTATTTCTCTGATTCTGTTCCTGTTCCAGTTTGCTTAGTTTTTGTTTTTGTTGTTTGTCTTTTCTTTTAGGTTCATTTGTTGATGGTTGTGAGTTTGTTGTCATTTTACTGTTCATAGTTTTGATCTTCTATTTCTTAGATAAGTCCCTTTAACATTTTATATAATAATGGCTTGGTGATGATGAATTCCTCTAATTTGACCTTATCTGGGAAGCACTTTATCTGCCCTTCCATTCTGAATGATAGCTTTGCTGGATAGAGCAATCTTGGATGTAGGTCCTTGCCTTTCATGACATCAAATATTTCTTTTCAGCTCCTTGCCTACTAGGTTTCTTTTGAGAAATCAGCTGATAGCTTTATGAGAACTCCTTTGTAGGTAACTCTGTTCTTTCCTCGTGCTGCTTTTAGGATTCTCTCTTTACCTTTCATCTTGAGTAACTTAATGATGATATGCCTTGGTGTGTTCCTCTTTGGGTCCAACTTCTTGGGGACTCTCTGGACTTCCTGGAAGTCTATTGTCTTTGCCAGATTGGGGAAGTTTTCCTTCATTATTTGTTCAAATAAATTTTCAATTTCTTGCTGTTGTTCTCCTTCTGACACCCTTATAATTCAGATACTGGAACATTTCAGGTTGTCCCTGAGATTCTTCAGCCCCTCTTCATTTTTTTGAATTCTTGTTTCTTCATTCTGTTCTGGTTGGATGTTTATTTCTTCCTTTTGTTCTTTCATTTTTCTACCAAGCTCAATGAGATCTGTGAGCATTTTGATTACCAGGGCTTTAAATTCTCCATCATATAGGCTGACTATCTCCTCATCGCTTGGCTCTCTTTCTGAAGCTTTGCTCTGTTTTTTCATTTGGGTCATATTTCTTTGTCTTGGTGCAGCTGAGAAGTCATAAGGGGGTGGGGCCTTAGGTATTTACCCAGGCAGGGCAACCCTCCTTGCTGCACTGAGGCCCTGCCTGTGTGGGAGGGGCTAGAGAGGGAACACTGCAACTTGCCTGCTCCTCCCTAGGGCACTTTCCAACAAACTCCTGTGTGAGACTGGGAGTTTCTCCTGCCAAAGCAATCACCATAGTCCACAGTGAGCTCTGAGTCTCAGTTTCCCATTCAGTCAGCCCCTCCACCCAGTCTGCCACCTCGCCGTGGGTTCTTACCGGTCTGGTTGTTCTGGTTGACTATTTCTTTAATTCCTTGGTTGTCAGAGCTCCATGCAGTTCAATTTTCTGGCACTTCTGGTTGTTTATTAATTTTAGATAGGTCGTTGTCTTCCTTTTGGTTGTGCAAGGAAGCAAAGGGTTTCTACCTACACCTCCATCTTGGCTGGAACTCCCCCAAAAGAAAATAATTTAAACAACCCTTTGGAGTTTATGCAGTCATTCAACTTTTCATTCAATGAATAACCATTGTGTAATTATCATGTGTCAAGCATTGTACCAGGAACTGAGGAAACAATAAATAGAATATAGTACTTCCTCTTGAGCATCTTATAGTACAGTGAAGGAGAGAGACATAAGTGAACAATTACAACAATGAGTAAACAGTTCCTTAAAGGCATGCAGATGACATAGAAGTGTATGGGTACCATGACTACTTCTGCTGGAATAGCATCACTGGAAGTGATGCTCAACGTTATTCTTTAAAGATGGAGAGGAGTCCGAGGTATGAGGGGAGGCACAGAGGAAGAATGACAAGAGATAAATTTGGAGAATTAGGCTGGAACCAGGTCCTAAAGGGTTTTATATGCCTTCCTGAGGACTGTGGAAATAGTTCTGTAAGGGATAGAGAGCCAATGAAGACTATCCAGATTGGGAGTTAAGTCAGATGGCTGTATCTCTAAGGATCACTCTTGCACTAATACAGATGGTGGGTGGTTTGGGCTGAGACTGGAGGCAGGAAAACTAAATAGGAGGTTATTTTAATTACCCAGACAACAATCATGAAGACAATAACAATAGGAATGGAAAACTAGGGACAGTTTTGAGAACTATTTGGAATATATGGTGATCAAGACATTGTGACAGGTAGACTATTTTGGAGAGAAGGAGGTATCTAAAATGTCTTGTAAGTTTCCAGCTTGGCTGACTCAGTGGATGATGATAGCATTAAAAGAAATAAAAACATAGGAGGAGGTGCCATGTGGAGAAAAGATGTTAAGTTTGGTTCAACAACCAAATGAGCATGATTGAGAGCGGGAGGCTCAGAGAGAGCTCAAGTAGGCAGTTGAAAATATGAGCATAAAACTGGAGTCAGATTGGCCTTTATTTTGGTTTTTATTCTTCAAAGAAAACAAGAGCTCCTGGAAATATAATCCTTGCTGTCTTTTAGAATAACTTCTTGATAAACTAGTGTTCCCTTTTTCCTGGGACTTTGTTATCAAACTGTGTAATTTGTTTAAAAGGGTGGAGATATTCAGTGCTTCTCAGAGCTGTCAGCTCAAGACCAAGTCTTCATAATTCCATACAAAATTATTCATATTTTTCCAAAGGGAAAGGAGATGAGAAATGAGATAATATATTAAAGGAAATCAAATAAATTTACAATAAAAGATCATTAGGAAATGAAATCTTGTCAGCCTAGATAAATGGGCTCCATTATTACATTTAAGTCAGACTAAATTACTGTCCATGTATCTATTAAAGCATTTATAAGTGTCGAAAATCGAGATGTTATGATCTCAACTGTAGGTGTAAAATCAAAGTGATTTTGATAAGTTTATACAATCTTTTATTGTTGAGAAAAAAATTTTGAAAATAATATAAATGTCACAGGGAGGTTTTCATAATTCCTTTTCTAAAACACTGTCAATGATTCATGAGGTTAAAAAAAGTTAGACACTATTTACATAATTAAGCATGACAATCAAATTATTTTAGCTCTAAATAAGTAATTATGAGATTTTTTAATTGGCAAAAATCTCATATTCTTTTCCTTAAAGAACTAAGAGGAAGCTGATTAAGTAAATTCAACTTGTATAGATAAAAGCAATTTGCATTCTCTCTTTCTCTCTCTAGCAGAAAACTTGTCATTATTGCTGATTTGAAACCTCCCTTACTTAGATTGTCTAACTAGATCCCTGAATTAAGCAATTAATTAGATATTACTTACTCTGCCTTTGTAAGAGATCCTGGTAGGAAATTTTCTGGGATGTCTATGAATGGTTGCCTTCTCTAATAGGACACAAGAGAGGAAAAATTCTTCCTCTCTTTTCCTGTAGGTACTGCCATGGGAGGATGTGATGCCTGGACCTGCAGCAGCCATCTTGTAAACATGAGGAGCAAAGATACAGAAAGTCAAGACACTGACCATTGCACAGTGAAAAGATGGAAAGAACCTAGATCTTTGATGATATTCAGAACCACTGAGTTAATCCTGAAACTACTCTGCCTCTGGGCTTCTTGATATGCAAGCTCATAAATATATTTCTTCATTTAAACCAGTTTTAGCATACTGAAAGCATCCTATATGATACAATGACTTTACAGGGGTCTATGCACCTGCAGAAAATTTAACAAAACTTTCTAAGACTACTGTGTACTCTGCAATGATTTACTGAATGCACATATATACTAATAACTCAAATATATTTGATAAAATAACCAAAAACACATCTTTCTCAAGTAAAGTGCTAGTAGTGGGTGAAAATTAAGGGACATGAGCATTACTTCTTCATGGGAGAAGTCTTTCAAGAGTAATAGATCTTTTATTAGAAAAGTTATTGAGCCCTGGCTGGTGTGGCTCAGTGGATTGAGTGCAGGCCTGCAAACTGAAAGGTCTCTTGTTCAAGTTCCAGTCAGGACATATGCCTGGGATGCAGGCCAGGTCTCCAGTTGGGGGCATGCAAAGGGCAGCCAATCAATGTTTCTCTCCCTTTCTTTCTCCTTCTCTTCCCCTCTCTCTAAAATAAATAAATACATAAATAAATATCTTATTAAAAATGTTATTGCTATGTGAATAAACTGATTCTACCACTATTACTGAAACCTTATAAGATGCTTCCAAATTACTCATTTTGCAGCTATAGCCCAGATGAGCCCTCCCCCTCAAGTCTTTTACCCTTATGGACTCTTTTTCCTTAAATATTAAAAAATATGTATCTCAATGGCTTTTGAAACTGACTGATGGGTAACCGAGACCTTATTACTATTTTTGAGTGTTTTTCAAAATTTCTGTAATGAAGACAACTTCAAGTTCCACAACCTTTCAATCCCATATGACGGGAAGATTAGTGCCCTCCCCAACACTCACATGGTCAACTCTCACTGTGATATTCTGCTCCCACTTGGTCTCACCACAGAGTTCTGTTTCCTGTGTTTCACATCATCCCAAACATTGGACAAGGCCTTTTTTGCCTTAACTTCCCAAAGCTACTTCTAACACAAGGTTACTATCTATAGCCTACTTTTAATAAAGGGTCGGAGCTGAACACTTAAACAGTTAATGTTAGGAATCCTTGTTTTTAAATTCCCTTGACCATCCCGGTCATTAATCATCCTTTCTCCTTGGGCCATGACCTCCCAATAGGATTCTGGGCCCTCTCTCTCACCAAACTGCTTCGCAGCTCCCCACTGAGTTCCTTTGCCAGGCCCGTTATGCCCCTCTTTCCTGGGAAAGACAAGAATTCCTCTCACCTACTAAGCACAGCACATTAGCACTCTCTTTGTTTCACCCTCTCCTTGCAGAAGAGTTCCATTCACCTTTTCAAATCGAAGGTGTCCCTCAGGTTATTTTCTTAAATAAGTAAAGAGAATCCATTTTCCCTGAGGTAAACTATGATATTCTACTTATAAATAAAAACAAGTAGTTGCAGTTAGTTTTTGTAAATAGCAGCATTTTTTCCCACCATGCCACAGTGCAAACACTTTGTAGTCAACAGCAACAGGATTTTACCATGGGACAATTTCCGTCTCTTGGCATTCCAAACTGAATGCTAGAGCATCTAGGAATGACTTGCCAAAGGGGTAGCTAAAAACAGTTTGTGGACCCCTAACCCAAACCCATCCTAAGGCTACAGAAGAATTGAAGTTGCAAAGGAGGAAAAATATATTCAGAGAGAGTTATTGGTGTTCTGTGCATTCTCCATCTCCCTCAATGGCGGAGAAGGTGGAGGAGACTGTGCCTCAGTTAAGCCAAGTGAGAGAGGGAGATTTTTGAGAACCACTCAAAAAGCTCCCGGCTGGTGTGACTCAGTTGGTTGGAGCATGGTCTCAACTGAAAGGTCTGAAAAGGTCACAGTTCAATTCCTGGTCAGGGCACATGCCTAGGTTACAGGTTGTATCCCAATGCCCTAGATGTTTCTCTCTCACATCAATGTTTCTCTCTCTCCCTCCCTTCCTTCCCCTCTCTCTACAATCAATAGGATTTTTTAAAAAGTGCAATGTGTCTCCTGGAGATTAAGGAGCAAAAGGACTGTGTAGTTGCATTGGCAGAAAACTGTACCCTCCACTGATGGCAGAGCAAAAATACATGAGTATTTCCTGTGGATCAGATAGCATCAGATGGCAAGGACTCATCCCTGTGGCTGAATTGAATCCTGCCCAAGAAGACTTCCTCAGGGAGTAAAGTAACACTTGAGGGGGTGCATCATGGGAAGTCCAGGACTGAGGAAGGGATTCTTAGTTACCAGCCAGAAAAGTGGAATTTTTCATGCCAATGGAACTTTAGACAGGGGTTCTCAGCAGGAATATCTTGTGAGGAACCCATGAAAACATTAAATGGCATGGCGGGGGGTGGCTACATTGCGAATACCGTAGGCATCATAACCAAATTCCATGTGTGCCAGTCATTAGAGATGTTTCACGAGCCTCACCTCTCTTCCTGCTCCCTAGTTCACCCTGGAAGATCCAGAAGCAATCAAGTGAGTGGGAGAGCAGAGGGGAGAAATAAGTAGAGATGAGTGGAAGAAACCAACGACATTCCACCTTCCCAGATGCAGATGTAGGCTTGCCCACCTGCAGGGAAGGGAGAGCCCTTAACTTTGAATGAGGCTCTGTCTGTCACTTATTACACTACTGGACAAATCAATTACTGAAATGAGCCTGATCTCATGACTTAATGTTATTAAAAGACTTCTATTCTCTGAGATTGATGATAAAAGTTATGGGATCTACTTAATACTTAATCAAAGGCTGGGAGAAAAAAGTAGTCCATCCAGTGTTTTACACAGCTGTGCGTAGTAATCTATGCATATCTAAGATTAAGGAAGGAGCTTGTCGGATATGACAAACACAAAGAAAAACAAAGCTCAGCAAATTACGAAGAATGATAAAGATCACTGTATTTGGCCTAAAGGAAAAGTTCAGGCTTGCAAATATTCTTGGGTTTATTTTGTTTTTTTGGTTGTTGATCTCGGTATTCAGGTGTGGTTGTTACTCTGATTTATTCAGTGCTGTAGGTCCATTGCCCAAAACACAGCCTGGCACATGGTCTGTGTTTATGAAATGTTTATTAAGTATACCGGGGCTTGATTTCATGTTTAATAGACTCAACTAACTTTTATAAAATTTAGTTTTTATTTTTAAATCCCTACAGTATAGTTAGCGAATAGGATTACCTGACATTTATAAATAAAACTCCATCTCATGTTGAAACTCTGTTTTTTAAACTACTTAAAATACATAGACTTCACTTCTGTAAATACATCTAAATGTTCACCTGTACACACAGGGCTGGTGGAAAATTTGAAAATGAATAAGGACAATCAAAATGACCACAGGCATCTTTAAGACAGAGATAACTAAAGCTGTCCCGTAATGAATGATATCATAATTAACTTTCCGACATAAAAATGTGATTAGTGTTGGTCTGAATACAGTAAATAAAAAGAACTGGATGTTAATAGTGCCGCAGGGTTTTTACACTAAGAAAAGAGTGTATCTAGAAAACACAAATACTAATGATTTTTCAAACTTTGGACTTGAATAATGTAATTTTGACCACCCTCTCCTCTGAGGACAACTAGAAAAACTGAACAAAATAATGAAAAAAGACTGTTAAAAGCAGTTAAAAGCTTATAAGGAAGGAAAAATATGTGCTTTTATTAAAGAAAAGTATAAATTGATAAAAAGTGTAAATAAAATAAAAACAAGATTTGTTCTAAAACAAATTTAATCTTGTTAAAATTTGGTGTGTTTTTTGTCTTTTTGTATGGATGTGTATTTTATTTGATTTGGTTTTGTAGGTATACAAAATGCTTTTAAATATTTTATCTTGCATTCTCCTTTTAGGTTTTACTGAACAATATCATGAGAAGTTTTCCACGACTACATAATCTCTCATCACGTGGTCATATCATAATTTATTTAACCATTTATTGATAGACATTAGGTTTCTCTTAATTTTTGCTATAATATATATTGCTTCAGCATCCATAATTCTTGAATGCTTCTTTGATTATTAAAAGAGATTAAATTCCTAGAAGTGAAATAACTGGGTTAACGGCATGAAAACTATAAATCTGGTGTATGTTATAAAATTTCCCTCCAGAAGAATAGTACTAATATAAACTGCCAGCAGCCTTTTTGGAGAGTGCTCCTTTTATTGTAGCTTTGCCAATACTGAGTGTTAACTTTCATCATTCTCAACTAATTGCAAAATAATGATGTTCGTTAATTAATTAGACAAATATTTACCCAATGTCAAGTGTCTGTCTATGTATACTAGCAAGCAAAAACAGACCTAGTCTCTGATCTCTTGAATTGCATAATTTGGTATAAGACATAGATATTGAATGAATAATTATGCAAATTGAAATATAATTATAAACTGGGATAAATGCACAGGAGGAAATTAATAGAGTACTATGAGAGATAAGGGCTAAGACACAACTGGGGAATTTAGCATGAGGATGACATGATCAGATTTGAATTTCTAAAAGTACCCTCCTGCTGCAGTATAGAGAACGGATTACTGGACAGTCAGAGTAAGTCAGGGGAGATCAGTTTATTGATTATTGCAAGAAAGGAAATAGTAGTTCCAACTAGAGTATTACAGTAGGAAGTTGAGGAATATATCACTGGTAGTTTAATCTGAGTGTGTTGATTATTAGTAAGATCGAATGCTTTTCCGTGTGTGTTGAAACTTTATGTATTGTGTCTGTATGTGAGGAGGGGAACCAGTCAGCATGAAGAAGCCCACCAGAACTCTGTTCTTGTTTTCTGCTCATTTTCAGTTAAGATTTTGAGCATTTTCTGAATTGATTTGTGAAAGCCCTTTATTGGTGACTGTATTTCTATCATAATATTTTATTTATTTTTTTTTAAATTTTTATTTTAGTTTATTCAGTACAGTTTCTATCCTTTATTCCCTTTCCAGCCCACCCACCCATTCCTCCCCTCCTCCCTCCCCTTTCCAACACCCCTAGTTTTGTCCATGTGT
>CM052542.1:117119017-117239374 GCA_028533065.1 Trachops cirrhosus | reverse complement strand
GAAAGGAGAATAGAAAGGGAAAAGGAGAATAGGAAGGAGAAGAAGAAGTTGTTGTTAGTAGTAGCAGAAGTAATAGTAGTAGGCATAATAGTAATAAGCCAAACATAATAGTTGGAACAGTATTTCTCCAGCTCTTAGTTCATTCACCATTCGATACCATCAGCAGTCCCTGAAAGTTCATCCTCAATCATTTCTGGGAGATCCCAAGATGATCTCACAAGGCCTTAGCTCTGGGGCTCACCTGCCATTTTCCTGTTACAGATGATGTTTATCTGTCCCGAAATTCATATGTTGAAGCACTAATACCAATGTAATACTATTTGGAAGTGGGGCCTTTAGGAGGCAACTAGGTTTAGATAACGTCATAAGAACAGGGTCCCCATGATGGGAGTGGTGCCCTCATAGAAGAGAAAGAGAGATAAGATCTCTTCTCTATCATATGAGAACATAGCAAGAAGTTTGTCTATAAGCCAGGAAAAGGGTTCACACCAGGAACCAAATCTGCTAGCACCTTGATCTTGGACTTCCAGAAATGTGAGAAATAAATGTCTACTGTTTAAACTTTCTACAGTGTTTGTTATAGCAGGTTTAATTGACTAACACATCTCTTCTTTTGCTCCTGCTCCCAATGGCCATGGGTGAGGCTCCTGAAAACCCCAAAGGCCCAGTTGAGAGCTGCTCTGTCTACTCTGCGTGGAGACACTAATGCTCCTGGAGTCAAGGCCATTCTCTGTCACAGGAATCCTACAGTAGGGCTTCCATCAGACCATGAGGATTTTCCAGACATCACAATTGTTTTGAATCACATCTCCTCTCCCTAGGAATCAGGCACAAGTCCATACAGGGCAGGCCAAAGGCCATTCTGCCTTGCCTCGCTTTGCTCAGATAGAGTTTAGTATATCTCACTGTTTTGTCCCCAAAACTGCCCTTACTGTATAGAAGGCCTTCAATACAGTAAGTGTTGGTGGAATAAATGAACCTCAAGCATTCATTTTGGAAGGGCCCTCGTTTCTTTCCCAGGAGATTTCTTGGTTCCTCATGTAAGTAATCTCCTAGCAGGGAATTATTTGTGAAGTAGAAGGATGTGTATTATTATCTCCATTTCACAGATGGAAAAACCAAGATGCAGAAAGGTTTAGTAACTTGCCTAGGAGCCCCACTACCTCACTATGTTTACTAAGTGCCTCACATAGGTTCTTGTTTTTATTTCATCTTGTATGAGTAATGCATCTTGCCTTAAACAGTTTTTTTAGCTCAGTATGTATTCAGGGAAATGGTGGGGCTGGGGTGGAAGGGTGGACTGGAAGGGGATTAACAAATAAATTCATGATGAAAAGCCCAGTTTTTCAGTCTGTGAGCACACTCTTCCCCAAAAATGCCCAAGGGCACTCAAGCCATTTACTTCTCCTTAGAATAAGAAGAGTATGAGCCTTGTAAAATTTCCCACACTGCCTGACCCAGCAAGCTTTTACAAGGAGAAAGGAACTCTCTATTAGCTTCCAGTTGGACTTCTATGCTTTTGTTCTGAATGTTCAATTGTCAGGCAGGATCCTGGGGTGTGTAAGTATGTAATTATACTGCAAAACCAGAGAGGATGGATTTTTTATTAGAATCTGTTTTATTTTGATCTTTAATTTCTAGTCAAATAGTTTAAACTTTGGATTTCTAATGCTTTGTGGAAATACAAATTTTACATTTCCAAATCTGTTTTTTCATTTAAAGTGTTAAAAATGGGACAATTTCAACATTTTAGTTTACAGTTTCATAAATGTATTGTTCTATGTGATACAAACAACTACATTTTAGGATTAGCCTCAACAAGTATTTTAATGGGTATATTATTCTATTATAATAAAAACATGACACTTGTATAAATACTCGTCATTCAAGAATTGCTGGAGAAACTGGAAGCAGCCTCACTAGTGAGAAGTTCTGCTTCCCTTCTTTTAGCAGAGCTATTTGCCACAACAGAGATGGATCTTGAGAACATTATGCTAAGCAAAATATGTTAGACAGAAAAAGTCAAGAGCCTTATGATTTCACTCGTATGTGGGATATAAAAGTGAAAGCAACAAATGAGACAAACAAAAACTTATAGACACATACAATAGTATGGTTGTTACCAGAGGGAAGAGGGGAATAGTAAAAGGTAAAGGCGGTCAAATATATGGTGACAGGAGTAGATTTGACTTTGGGTGGTGAGCACACAATGCAATACGCAGGTGATGCATCATAGAATTGTACATTTGAAACCTACATAATTTTATTAGCCAATTCATGCCAATGAATTTAATTTTTAAATAACAGAGTTTCATATTTTACTGTCATATGTCGCCCTATTGCATTGGGTTTAAGGAGAATGCTTTGGTCAGAGAATTAAAAAAAGGAAACTTCTAGGTGTGCGTTATCTTCAGGAGTTACCACTTGCATCAAAAAGACATACACAAGAAGGAGAGACAGACAGAAGTTAATGTCGGCCCAGCGATGGCACTTGTTAAGCTGGAAGTCAGGTTTTCTGAATATTTGACCCATGCTAAAAGGACAAAATTTAGTTACTATTCTGGTGCTCAAAGACATTATGTTGATCTGTATGATAAATATTGTATCATAGGTCTTCCATAACTCTGAAAGACTATGAAAAGTTCTATTTTCATAGTTGCCCCATTTGAAGTTGTTGTAGGTCGATGGCCTTTGGCCTCCTACTGTGGGTCTTGAGAGCCCTCCCACGCTCTGGCTTCCTTTCTTTTCATCTCCTTCCTTCTTGAAAGTCAAAACCCTCATCTTTGAAGACCAACACTGGCACTATGCTACAGGGGCCTCCGACTTACAAATGCAGAGAGAGGCCAGGAAGGAGCATCCAGGAGGCAGAAGACCGTGTCCATGCTACTCAAGCTAGTCAGGAAGGCAATTGAGAGATCAGGTGTTTGGACTTTTGGGAATCATGTGGATAAAGCAACCAGCAAACCGTTCTTATGCTTCTGCGGCAATTATTACATATGTTCCACTCATAACAGCCATTTGTACATATTGTAGACTGTAAGTTCCCTTGGGGAAGACACTGGTGCTTTTACGCCTTTGTGCTCCCACATTGTCAAGCCCACGATCATATCCATAAATGATAATGAATAGTTGATAAATTGGGGTATGCTCGTTTGCTTATAAAACATGCAGCCTCAGCAGTAACCTGTGCTTTAGCCAAAGGGTCTGCATTAAGTATTGAAAATAATATATATTAATTTACATGTTTAAAAACTAGCTAGTTGTGAAAAATACATTGATTATTTTAAGGTGAGAATTTTTTTATTAATGTGCTTTGTAAATCATGGAAAGTGTGAATTTTCCAAATAATTACCTTAAAATACTTCTTATGATTACCTCTGGTAAAACTAATTAAAAAGCAGGGTGGAAAGAGGGACTAATATGTGTTACCTTAACTACTTTTTAAGAATAGGTAAGATGTTATAAAGACTTGAAAGGTTTGGAGAATTGTGTATTGAAAACTAAAAACTAATCATTAATCCTTATCAAGTTCTACAAGTCTGTGATGTCATAAGAAGTACAATTTTGCAGGGTGGTTATTGCTAGGGGGAGAGGAGTATACTAAATGGTAATAGAAAATATATAATAAAGATTATATATTTTTTTAAAAAGAAGTAGAATTTTTGTTCAAAAATGAACAAAAGAGTGGTTTATCTGAAAACAGGACTTTTAGAAGAATTTTTTTAAGTTTTATTTGCCTGATGATCCTGAGACAAAGGTAATCAAACAGAATTTCTCATAAGAATAAATTAGTGTAGAATTTATTTTCTTTTAATCTACTAGTTTCAAATGTTTATGATCATCTCAATGGCAAGTAACTTCCACAGGGAGGAGCTTGCAGTCATGACAGGCGTAGTGGGAACACTGGTCTAGAGCAGGGTTCTCAGACCTTAATGTGAAAGCACAAGGCTTGTGATCTAATGGAAATGCAGATTCTGGGTCAGAAGATCTGGGGTGGAGCCCGGAATTCTGCATTTCTCACAAACTTCCCGGTGAAGCTCAGCAACCAAACTTTGAGAGACAAAGTAATTACAGTAACTTGAGAGACAAAATAATTACTTCAGTGACTTCACATGCTGATCAGTGGCGTTCAGGAGCTAACTGCAGAGCCAGGCAGCTCTCAGGGAGGGTAATTTCCTTGTTCACTGTATCAGGATTAGAGGCTCATGATGGCTCCAGTGGCATTGTCATTTATGAAACTGTCAGTCCAGGCAGACACAATGACAGAGGGGAGCCAGAATCCAGAGATAAATCAAAGTTTAGGAGGTAAAAACATTGTGAATTAGAATGCACAGGCAACAGAGAAACCAGGAGACTAAAGATGCTAATAAAAAGATCAAGAGAAATAAATAAATGCCAGTAGGTAAAATAGGGAGTTCTGAAGCTAATCCTATGTTCATTAGATCTGCATGGGGGTGTTAATTTTATGGGCAGTTTGGATTATTTCTCTTGCTAATAAACAGCCTTTTAAGTGGACCCCAGCTGGGCTAGACAATAATATGGAAGTAATCTGGGCAGTACAAAATATTTATACCGTTCAATAAAATTATTGGGGCCAGGTGTTTTTTAAACTTTTTCTAATTTTGTGCATATACTGTATGCACTACTTTACATGTCTGGGGAAAACCACCCCATCATCAGCACATTAGTATTCTGCAACAAAGCATACGAGCATAAGCATTTACCAAAAAACCTTGTCATTCGAAGACTTCATAATTACAGTTTAAGAGAATGTGGACACATTTACAACCCTTCAGCATCCTATTTGGGATGTTCAAGCTCCTTCAGACAGGCAATGCCTATATTACTTCTCCTTCCCTTCTTAAAATAAACTTCTTAATCTCCTCTCAATTATACTAAGATGTAAGTGACTAATAGCCTGCTCAGATAAATTTGCACTTTAAGAGGGATAACCACTATGTTTAGAGGTAGAATTTCAGGCATTAACCAATAATTAACTCATTTAGGAATTTATCATCCAGGAGATTCTAAATAAGTGGGAAAGTATTAAGTGGTTCAATTCAACAAAATTAATTCTACCTAACCAAAAGTTATTCCCTGCCTTTGGCTTAATTGACTTTGAGCTAATCTTTTTAAATTTACTGTACTGTTCACTTTCATAGGGCTCTACACTTTTAAAAGTGCTTTCATAATTATTGTCTCATTCCGTGTGTATTAATCTGTTTTTTTAGTTGAGAGAACAGATTCAAAGTAACTTTCCCAAGGTCACAGAGTTGAGAAGTAGCTGGAAATCAGACCCAAAGCTTTGATCAAATTAGACCATTTCTAGAAAATATTGGTTAGGAGATAAGGTGGCAGTGCTTGTTTCCTCCTCCCAGCTAGTGGAATGCAATGTGGACTTAGATGATGAGGATTCACTGCGGCAATAGTAAAAGGCATCAGAGAGAAATGTTTTTCTTTATTGTAATGATCCCATTTTATCTGATGAGAGCTAATAGCCCAACTTTGAGCAAATGGTCAGCCTGATATTCCTTGAAGTGTTGTTATCATCTCCTTGATTTCTAATAGTCACAAGGTCCTGCCTGGACTCTGAGTACCCAGACCAAATTTGCTTGGTTCACATTGATTTTAACTATCTGACACAGGAAGTCCAAGGTGTCATGGAAGTGGCACAAGATCAATTCCACCAACATTTATTGCACACACTGAATGAGCACTCAGTAAATGCTAAATGAATGAATATGTCCTGTAATTACAAGATTCCCCTCCTGTCATTTTGACTGAGTCAATAACTCCCCTCCCTCCACTGCCTCAGTAGTATAATACAACATTCCCTAAAACAAATGTCCAAATCAAAGTGTGGGAGGAAGGTTAATTTGCCTCAAAGAATAAATGGGGGAGTTGCTTTAAAAAATAATGTCACTATTTCTATGGGAAAAGCTTTAAGAGAAATATAGAGTGTGTACACAAGCAAAATGGAAGCTAAAGCATATTGTATCTTTATCTTCTCTAGGAAATTTCTTACCATTCATATTTCACTTTCTTGAAGAGAAAGGCTGTCTGGGCTACGCCAGTTGTATTCCTCTTTTATACCTCATGTGGCACATTGTGGTAAAATTTTGCCAGGCTGCATACCTCCCTCTCAATAACGATATTCCTTTTTATGTTTCACTTAACAAAAGGTGTCCATGAATCAGCTCTAAATCTCAGTTCATATTTAGATGACGCACTTTCTTCAGCGAACAACAGTCCACAGTTACAAATGCCAAACAGGAAGGGCACATCTGTGAAAAACAAGCCTCCTAAGCTGGAAGAATGAATAATGATGATGTGTGGGCTGTGCTTTCTATACAGCAAACTCTGGGAAGACCTTTCTGTGAACAGCCATCAGATCCCAATTGAAGAGGCTTTGTCCTGCTCACCTCCCACACTCTTTGTATCAGCAGCTCCACAGGGGTAAGTGAGATTGGTGGTAAAGATTCCTTGGTCATTAGAACCTCAGGTATGAATTCGGAATCTCCAAATCGTAGGGTAGAGTCTTTTCTCATCACTTGTAGTTCTTAGTACCAAGTAAATCCTAGGGAAGAGAGTTTTCTTCAGGGATATGAAAGTTGTTTTCACTTTGTGTTTCAAATTCCCTATAGAAGCTTTTAAATAATGAGCTAGATGCTTAAATAGAATACCTGTGCAATTGGTGTTTAATTAAGGTTTTTTGATTATAAAACAATTTCATTTTACCATAGAAATCTTATAATAAGTAAGGGGATTCCAATTTTTATTCAGCATAAATTTCTATCACTTTGGAAAATGTCTAAGTTTGCTTCTGGTTTCAGTTGTGTGTTTGTGGTATGCACATACGTGTGTCTGTGTATCTGTGTGTGTCTGCCTTTAACTAAAGAAGCTCTCGGTTCAGTAAAATAAAAAAGATTTGAGGCTGGCTAAGGAGTCAGCAAATGATCATATGCTTTCTTGCAGTTTTTGATTCATGGTAACATTTAACTTTCTTTAGTATATAGATCCTTCTCTGTAACTGTCATAAAATTGCCATAGTAATAAAACCCCTCCTTTCCATATGGAATTCCATTAACAGTTTGGCTGTTTCATCCATCATGAGAAGAGTTTGCTACTGAGGAAGAAGCTAACAGTATTAACCCTGGAACCTCCCACCTCCTCCCCCCATCCCCAAACTCAATTAAACCAGCATCACACCAAGACACACAAAAAAACTCCCGCTTATTTACATAACACAATGATCGAGTAATAAATCAACATTAATCATGAATGTTGCAACAAGTCACTGAAGATGATGTTTGACCTCAGCGTGGACCGGGCTCATCCATCCATGAACAGCATTCATTTCTAACTGGGCGCAACTTCCCACTCCCAAGGACAGGGTCAAGCATTTCGGATACACACAACAAGCAGGTTTGATCTTTCCTTCCGGGTATCACTTTCTTTTTTTTCCTAACTCTATTACCTCCTTGTTCTGAATCAATTTTATCCTAGAAATGATTCCAATTCCAGTACCCCAAGAGCCCAATTGTCCATTTTCTTTAAAACCCTCCTTAACATCCACTTTCTTATGGTGCATTCTCTCTGCAAAGGCAGACTTTAGCTCCAATGAATATCATAGCCCTAGACCGCCTGATTCCATCTACAATTAGTCCACATGAACATTTAAACAAAAAATTAATTTTTACTGGTTAGTTTTTTGATAGTGTTGTATGAGTTACAATTCTTTAAGAGAAGGTCCTCGAACCTTTTATAGTAGGAGCTGCATGGGTGTCCCCTCTGCCTGTTGTCCCAGATTTCTGTCTTCCCCTGTAGGTCTCCAGTTACAAAACAACTCTTGTCCAAGTCTGGTCGAATGGCAGCAGCCTCGGCCTAGGGCCCTGGGACATTCTTGATATTTCTATCACATCACACTTTTTAGTGTATATTAACTAGATAGAGGCAGGTCTGTGAATTTCTCTTCTTCCCAAAACTGCTTTCTCAAGCCTCTGAGTCTTTGCACATGCTGTTCGCTTTTTCTAGAATGCCCACTCTCACGTCTCACTCACATTCCCACCCACATATGAGTATCTGGGAAGCTGTTATTTACACCTCGAGTCTCCACTCAAGACAGCTGCAGCCCCTGAGAAGCCCTGCCAGACACCCCAGGCTGACTCTAACACTGTGTACCACAACGCTTTGTTCAGACTCCATTCAGATGTTGGAACATTTAAAGTTGTCCTGGAGGTTCCTAAGCCTCTCGTCATTTTTTTTTTTTTTTTTGAATTCTTGTTTCTTCATTGTGTTCTGACTGAATGTTTATTTCTTCCTTCTGCTCCAAACCATTGATTTGAGTCCCAGTTTCCTTCTCTTCACTGTTGGTTCCCTGTATATTTCTCTTCATTTCACTTTGCATAGCTTCACTTTTTCCTCCATTTTGCAACCATATTCAACCAATTCTGTGAGCATCCTGATTAACAGTGTTTTGAACTCTGCATCTGATAGGTTGGCTGTCTCTTCATCACAAGTTCTATTTGATCTATTCTTTCATTTGTCATATATATATATATATATATATATATATATTTGTCTCAGCACAGCTTTAACAATGTAAGGAGAGGAGCCTTAGGTATTCACAAGGGGAGGGCAACCCACATCACTGCATTGTGGCACTATATGTGGGGGAGGAGTCAGAGAGGAAACAATGCCACTTGCTTGGCTCTGGGCCACTTTCAGTCACTTCCTCTGCTACCCACAAGCAAATTGGGCCCCTCTGGTGATGATTCTCGGTTGGTGGGTTTGTGCACATTCCAGAACGCTGTGGGTCTCTCCAGTGAAATCTCCTGTGAGTCTGGGAGTTTCTCCCGCCTCCTCAACCCCCACAGGTTTTTACAGCCAGAGATTTGAGGCTTCATTTCCCCATGCTGGAACCCTGGGTTATATGGTCTGTCTCACTCCCCAGTTCCTCCCGGTTTATCTGCACACAAATGTGGGACCACCTGGTCCTCCAGCCACCACCTTGCTGTGCATCCTCTCCACCCCCACTACCCATCTCTGCCCCTTCTACCCGTCTGAATGAATGCTTCTTCTTTAACTCCTTGGTTTTCAGACTTCCATACAGTTCAATTTTCTGGCAGTTCTGGTTATTTTTTTTTTTGTTTTTAAATTTGTTGTTGTCCTTCTTTTGGTTGTGCAAAGAAACAAAGTGTATCTACCTAAGCCTCCATCTTTGCTGGAAGTCCCTGATAGAACTTTTAAGAGGGATGTTTCAATAATCAACATTGTTCTGTTCAAGTCAAAATTAAACTATATTGCATTTGACTTAACTTTTTATTCTATTCAATTATTTCTTCAAATCTATACCTCTCCTTAATGAATTTAATGAACAGAGCAGGCAGGTGTGTTTATACACCAGCTGGTCTTTCTTTAATTAGTTGATTAAAATGGCAGTATTAAACGAAACAAGTTATGACTAATTCAATTTTTTAATTAGAAAAGAGAATTTTTGCACACAAAAACTAGCCTGTGTCAAACATAAATTATGCATCATCATACTGATTACTTGCTATGGTCAATGACATAAAAGTTGAAAATGATGGAGAAATGATATATTTAAATTAGTACTTTACACAGTCATATGTTAAATATGTGCCATTTCCCCCATGACAAACTGATTAAATTGCTTAGATAATGTTTTAACACACATTGTTATACAAAAACATCAGAGTAAACTATGAATTATTCTGTCAATTTGTATTCAATGGAACAATGTATATCTTTCATAGTTATTAATATTTAGTGTCTTTAAGCAAATTAAAAAATCAAGCTTAACAAAGGTTAAAAATATCTGATGATACATAGATGATTATAAAAGTAATATATATTAATGAAGCATTGTATGACAGACTTTTTTTCATTTTTGGTTAATCACTCACAGAGTTATGTCAAACATATATCAAGACTTTGGCTCCTTTTTCATCCAACCTTCCAGCATTTCATTACTATAGTTACCTGATTAATGGATGCAATAATATATATGGCATGATATGATATGTTCACATTAAATTTTAATCAAATATTACTAAATTCAGAAAACATTAAGTAAATCATGACTGATGAGGCAATATCGCTGTCCTGTCATATTGATGACTCTAAAACTTCACTACTGAGAGTAACAGATTAAGCATAAGAAGTGAATTTTATGAGGAAATATAAGGATCTCAACTTCCACATTTGTGTTTTGTTAATTGCTTTATGACCACCAGAGGAAACATTAGATCCATCAAGTCTACCAGTGTCACACATCCTGTAATTCCCTTTCTCAGTTTCAAAATTTATGTTTGCACTGAAAGACAGGTCCGCTCATTATCCTTGGGTATTTATTATTTTCTAATCATGGTTTTTAACCAAAAGTTGCTGTTCCACTTACATGAGGTATCTCAAACAGTCAAGTTAATAGAAAGAGAAAGCAGAATGGTGGTCTCAGGGCCTGGGTGGGTGGGGGTGGGGGGTTGTGGTTCCATGGGTGTAGCATTCCAGTTTTACGTGACTGAAAGTTCTGGAGATCTGTTGCACAATAATGTGGATGTACTTGACGCTGTTGAAGTGCACACTTGAAAATGGTTCAGATGGTAAATTTAATGTTTTGCATTTTTTATCAAAATGTTTTAAAAAACCATTGCACTTTAAATAGCATTTAGAACAGTATTGGGTTCTTCAGTCTTGCTATAGAGGGAAAGAAAGGGGAACTCTCGCTTGTTGGGTGACAGATATACATAGATGGATACACTGTGTGGAAGAGCAGCAGCCTCACCCTAGGGCTTGGAATTAAGTCCTACTTGAGCAGTAGCCCCCTGAAGCAATATTGACATCTCTATCATACCATGCTTTTTTTAGGGGGGGCTCCGTATTAGCTAAATAGTGACAGTAAATCCCTGGGTGCTTTTTATGTGACATCTCATCTAACCTCCCAGCAAGGCTACAATATAGGCTGGGTCATGGGAATGGCAAGACAGTCAGGTTCCATGAGTCGTATTGTTCTTATTTATGGTAGATATTTCCAACTCTCATCCATGTCCTGTTCTCCTCATTTTCCTGGACTCCCAGAGGAAATAATAGCCCAGTCCCTGTTGCATTAGACAGGGCCATGGGACCCACAAAAGTCACTTTGGTGCTAGGGCAGTGAGACACCCCTGTGCGATCTCCAGGTGCTATTCCTCTGCTGTGATGACTCTGGCTATGGAAGCACAAGATTGGATGTCTGAATCACCTTTGGAAGAAGATGCCTTAGAGAACCCAATTAATCTGCAGCAGGCTTTGTGTGCAGGTAAAGTAAACTAGTATGTATTAAGCCACCAGGACTTTGAGGATTCATATCACTTTAAGAGTGCCTAGTTGTGTTGAAATATATTTGGTCTGGGTTAGTGCTACTAGCCAAAAGTATTGGTCTGTATGATAACCAAATTTTTTTCTTACCTTAACTTCATTGACTGAAATCCATGTTTTACAAATATGTACCCTATAATTACCTAACTTTAACTTGTCCTTCATTTCTCTCTCCTCACTTTCCTCCTCCTTTTCACAAAAAGAATGGGATCTTGATTCTCATGTCAGACAACTGGAATCAACTCAATTTAAAACTCCTCACATTGACACAGGATAATGTTGTTGACCAAGTGGGTCCTATCCTCCAAGGCCAACAGACCCTATTCCAATTTTCCTAAAACGTGGTACTCCGAATAATGTTAGGTGTTTCACAAACAAGCACTTTGTATTTCATCTTCAGATGTTTTATTTATTTATGGCGGTTACAGGTGATTTCATGGATATCATTGCTTAGGACAAGGCTAAAGGAGATATTCATGTTTGAGAAGTAGGTAGATATTTTTAGAAACTCATCCGTACACAACAAGACAGCCTGGCAACTGGTACAGGGAAAATCAGGAAGCTGAGAAAATGCTTTCGGAGGGTGCCCTGAGCCATAATGGGAATCCTCCATGCAGGGTTAGTGCCAGTCATGCCAGGTGGCCAGCTGTGCCTCCTCCCCACCAGCCTTTAGACAGAAGGAACACACCTTTGTCTGCATTTCCTCACACCACTGGGCCAGGTAGGCACGTCATCCCCGCCAGGGTTTTTCTCCCAGCCTCAGTCAGCTGTCAAGGAAAGTGTAAGAGGCCACCAGACAAGGCATGAATAGTGCTGAAGAGCTAGTCCCAGTCTCCTTCCTTTTTTACTGGAGCCCAGGGTCTCATGATCAGAAGCAGACCTGGTCACTTAAGTTGATGCCAGAAAGCACCCAGCTTCTTTTAGCTGGCAGGAGGAAGAAACAGAGGGGTGGAACCTAGGCAGGGGCTGAGCCTCTCTTGCTCAAACATTGCTGTCATGTTTAGCCTGGGTCTCTGCCAAGTTTTTGGGAGGGGGCAAGTCATCCAACTGGGTGCAGCCTCAGCACCTGGGTTCTCTGGTAAAAGGTGGTGTACAAATGCAGAGATAGGCAGATTGATCCAGCCTCCCACACGCTTAGGTGTTCAGCACAAACCGAAATACGTGAATAACTTGCCCTGATCAGAGCTCCAAGAACTGCTTTAATATTAGTATCACTGCTATAATGTCACTGTCTACGCTATACTGCATTCAGATAAAGGCTTCATCTTGCTTTTCTTGCTCTTCCTCATCCTCGCTTTTTCTGCATCCTTACACCTTTAGTTTGACCCAGGGTAACTCGCAGTCCCTTCTGGTTCTTATCTCACACAGAGCGAGTTGCAGTTTTCTCACCACCCTTGGGCATGTTGCCTCCTCCCTCAGCTGGTAGATTGTCACGGAACACAGGGCTGAATCTTGGCTCCATCTCCCTTCCTCTTGTCTAGCAATAACAATTCCACAAATCATCCTTTCTGTGGCCTTTAATCAGTTATCGGGCCCAAAAAAGAGAAGGAGAAATGGAATCATGGGAGTGGAACATTGGTTTCCTCTTCTCTGAGACCATCCTGGTCCAGAGCTTGGAAGACAGGGCCAGTTTACAGTGCCCTCAGGGTGGGATGTGGGAAGGAGGCGACGGTGCCCCATACAACCTGCGAGACGTGACCCAGTGGCTATCTGCTATCACTTGCAAAAACCATATGTGGGCCAGAAGAGTCCTCAAGGAAGGAAAAAAAAAAAAGCAAGGGACACAGCAGGAACTAGAGAAGTTTTTCCAAAGGGATTTTCAGAGAACACACACGAAAAAAGGAAAAAAGCACACTACTAATTTGTTAGACTGCTTGGAAGCCCAAAGCTATTGTGAAGGAAGCTCTATGAGCAAGAAAACTTTGAATTTGAGTTAGACGTCAAGGTGAAGAATATGTAGCCCAAAGGTGGCAGAGGGGCACAAACAGAGAAGGAAGATAGAGTCAGAGAGCCGAACCAGTGTAGACAACTGATGGAAAGCCCCCTGGAACTGGTACACCTGCTCCTAAGCTAGTGTTCAGACGTGCCAGGGCAGCGAACTTCTGCCCAGCCCCTCGGGGACTCACACCCAGCGCCCTATGAGCTGGGTGGGAGCTGCTGTGGGACATGGGTTGGGCCTCCCATTGTTATCTCAGTCTTCACAGCAGAGCCTGTGTCAGGAGAGGAAAGCCAGCAGACCGTGGGCTGAAACACTGAGGAATGCCGGGAGAACCATGGCTTTCCTTTGGCTTCACCGCCACCCCCAGTGATAACTGATGTAGTTCACACCTGGACTTGGGGTCACAGGATAGGCTATCTGAATTAACTAACAATAATCCATGCACCAGCCAGAGCTATTATTATTTTGGGTGCCAGTCTATTTTATTTCTAAAACACAATTAGTCTGTTAACAAATCTGCAATTGCATCTTTGCAACTTGAACTTCTAAATGAGTTGAAGTCAGATCCTAGACATCCAATACTTTTATTCATTTATGCATTTATTTATTTACTTATTTATTTGGCAACATATGGCTTAATAAGTGAAAACAGCCTTCGATCTGTGAGTCCTGCCTGATGGGGTGGGAAAGAAAGAATTGCCAGGCACACCAGCACGTAGGGGAATCCCTTTTGTTTAAGAAATGCTCCTTCAAAGGAATCGGCATCCCTGCCTCCCTTTGAGGACGTGACTGTGTGGGAGGCTCTGTCGGTCTCCCTACAATGACAAAACTGAGGAGCCTGTCTTGGGTTGGTGCTTCCCTCAAGACACACAGTCCAGGCAAAAAATACAGACACAAAGCAGGCACACAGAAGAAGTCAGTGCTGAGCAGAGTGTGGGCTGAAGAATCCTGCCTCCTAAGGAGGTGACAGTCAAATGACGCTGGCTCATCACGTATGTCAAAAGCAGCGTTAAGCAGGTAAATAGCAATTAAGCATTTCCCTCCCACTCACAAATTCCACGCTGGAAATGCTGGTTTTGCAGGCGCTCTTCCACTATTGGGTCCATTCATACCCGAGCTCTTTTTAAAAAGGAAACAAACAAGCTTCTGGTGCATCAGGCACTCTTTCGGAATGTTTTTAATAGTAACCCCAGGAAATCTGCAACCCTTCCCTCTCATGCCCTGGCATTTAATCACTTACACTTGTTTTATTTTGTTTTCTACAAAATGAAATGAAAAGTCAATTGTTCAACAGTGAGCACAGAATCGATGTGCAATGACTAAATATTTATCATAGAAAACTTGAATTGAGCAAGACCTCACTTGAGCAGGACATGCAGTCCCCTAAGCTTTGCATTATTATCTAACACAGCTGTGTTCAGAAACACGGAACCGAAGCATTCTCCTTTGCACAAAGTATGAAACTATATAAAATCCCGCAAATGAATAGATTCGATGAGGCAATATCAAATAAATTAAGGCTATATATATATAGAGAGAGAGAGATCAAATTTAAAAGTTTTTACCAAGCAAACAACAACAATGTATATAATTAATACTGTGATAAATATCAAGTGTTAGCAACTTGAGGGAAGGAACAAAGAATTGGAGCAACCATGCAAGGCTTGTCAGTGAATGATGAGCAATAAGGAAAACTGATACAATATCAGCTTTTTAAAAGATTTTTAAAAGATTTTATTTATTTATTTGAGAGAGAGAGGAAGGGAAGGAGAAAGAGAGGCAGAGAAACATCAACGTGAGAGAGAAGCATTGATCGGTTGCCTCTCATGTGCCACCGCATCAGGGGACCAAACCCACAACCCAAGCGTGTGTTCCTACCAGGAATCAAACCAGTGACCTTTTGCTTTGCAGGAGGATGTCCACCCAGCTAAGTCAACTGGTCAGGGCCAGTATGATTTTTATAGAGGTACTGCTTTCTAACTTATCCTTAAAGTATTAATGCAAATAATACTTCCCTGAGCTAAAAACATACCTAGATTTGACAAGTGGTTCGGCAACCTGTGCTACTTAACTCGCTGTCTGTCAAAGAGCTGATGTCTGTGTCCATCAACGATACACACACCTGTACCCGTATCACCCAGGGTTATGGCCTACAGAGAAATTCAGCCTTGCCTGTGTAAGCTCCTATCTCAGACAAGGTTAACTCTTATCACAGTAAGACCAAACAGTGAACGATCTTCTCCTCTCCCCAGTTCACCAGGGTCAATAACTGCATTTTTAGGTAAGCCAATTATATGTTAGGATTATCTATGAGGGAGGGAGGAAAGGAGGAATAGTGAAGATTAGTGATAAAATTAAATAAAATAACTGTGGTTTGTCTGGGGTTTTGCTCTACAAGCTGCCAGGAGGTGAGTGAATGAAAAGTCATCAGCAGGTGCTATGTCTAAGGTTTTTCTGCAGGCTGGGTAAGTCCGTGCAGTGCCAACGTTCTAAGTGGGAAGAAGGGCAACCACCTACATGGCATAATTGGAGGTATACAACAAGGCCCTCTGGCCTTAACGTCGTTCTTCCACTAGCTTGCAACAGCCAGTGCTCTCCTCAATCAACCAGCATTAACCATTAACCAACACAAATGTAATGAGTGTTAACACTTATTCTATGCCCAATGGTTGCTGAGCACAATAGCAAATATGAGATATTCTCCCTGACTTTAAGACCTAACAATTAGGTAAGAGACAAAAATAAAACAGATGAGATCATACCAAATACATTAAGACAACATATAATTAGAATTTTGTGATAAACTCTCAAGTCCTAGAGCAATAAGAGAAGGAAGAAAGAATTGGAGCCATCATGGAGGGCTTTGTCAAGGAATGAGTGAACTAATTGGGGGAGAAGTTCTAACAGGGGTGTCCAAACTTTTGGCGTCTCTGCACCACACTGGAAGAAGAAGAGGTGTCTTGGGCCACACATTAAATACACTGTGACACGTAATCACAAAAAGATCTGAAAATGTTTTAAGTAAATTTACGATTTTGTGTGGGGCCCATTCGCAGCCATCGGGGCTGCATGCGGCCCGCAGACCACAGGTTGGACATTGCATTCTGGTCTCTGGAATGACAGATGGATTAGAGGAGGATGAGAGATCAAAAAGTGCAATGGCATGGGGACAGAAATAAAGGGAAAATGGATATGTCTGATTAAAAGGGTGCATTGAGTAATAGAATAACAATTAAATAAATAAGTAAATAATTTCAAAAAAGAATATGCTACATTACTATATAATCATTTTTAGAGGAAAAAAAAGAGTGCATTGAAGGCACCGGTGGAAAAATAACTGAATAGACAGAACTGGGTCAGACGATGGGAAGCCCTCCTTCCTAGTCTACAATCCCCACCTTCAGAGTTTTTTTCCTTTTGTAAAGACTAAGAAATGAAACCTCTACCCCAGTTTCACTTTATATCATCTATTTCCTTCACAAGATTTATCACAGACTTTTATCTGATTTTTAATTCATTTTCTTTTGTACTTATTTTACTACTTATGGTCCATCTCCAGCCAGGCACATATAATGTACTCAATAAATACTTTGAATGAATGAATGAATGAATGAATGAATGAATGAATGAATGAATGAAAACTGTCCTTACAAGACATTTGGTGGAGCTGGGTGGGGTGGTCTTTAACTCTCTTTCATTATCTCTAATTCACTAAGTACTTTATGTTTCTCTCGAAGGCAGGAGGCCAGTCCTGAAGAATAAGAAAAAGTTCTTTCCAAGGAGTATGAAACAGGGATCTTCAGTATCAAGGCAAGTCTTGTGAAATTTAAGAACAAATGAGTGCCACACCAGGGAATGCTGCCCATCAGTCACGGTGTAAAACAAGCAGGTACCTAGGGGATGAGAGGAAGAAGAGCATTAGAAAAATGAAGAAAGTAGAATTAAGAAGTAGGAAGGGAAAAAAGGTGTTTGTACAGAAGAGAGTAAGCATCAAAAGGAGAGAGCATTTCTAGGACCCTTTCTGTGCCGAGTCTAGAATGGTTGAATCAGAATGGCTGTGACACCGGCCTGGTATCTCAAAGCAACTTGAAGAGTAGCTATGGAATCTGAAGGTGTATTGGAAGAGAGAGATCAAAAAATTTGAGGAGTTATTGATGAAAGTCTGGAGGAAAGTTTTCTGTGAAGGGAACGTCACTCCAAGAATGCCTGCACTTTAACTAGACAATTGCAAAACTAACTCAGTAATTGATACAATTATCTCTTCATTCATAGAATGACTTATCTTAAGAGCTGAAAGGGCATTGGGGATACTTTTAATCAGCTTTCTCCCTTCAGAGAGGTTTTCCCCAGAGGATGCACAACCTCAATCTAATCACAAGGAAACTTCAGACAAACATAAAATAGAAATGTTATATTTATTTTTTAAAAGGGAGGCATGGGGGAGGTAGAAGAGGGTAAAGGGGAGATAAATGATGATGGAAAGAGATGACTTGTGGTGGCAAACACACAATAATGATATACAGATGATGTGTTATAGAATTGTACACTTTAAACCTATCATTTTATTAACCAACGGCACCCCAGTAAATTCAGGAAAAAAAGAAAAGAAAAAGAAAAAATGATTTAAAAAATACAGAGAGAAAAAGACAAAAAAGGGGAGGGCCAAGCTATATATATGCATATATATATTTTTTAAATGTCAGTAT
Organism: Trachops cirrhosus; assembly: GCA_028533065.1. Classification (NCBI taxonomy): domain Eukaryota; kingdom Metazoa; phylum Chordata; class Mammalia; order Chiroptera; family Phyllostomidae; genus Trachops; species Trachops cirrhosus. The sequence continues at coordinate 117,221,353 of CM052542.1, read as the reverse complement.
CAGAAAATACAAGGAAAGGTTGTAGGATTTGTTCCAGATTAAAGGAGGCCAGAGAGACTTGACAACTAAATGTAATACCTAACCCTATCCTAGATCCACTGGAGAAGAAAAACGCTATAAAAAGACATCACTAGATTACTAAAAAAATTTAAATACAGATAGTAGATGAGAGAAAAGTTGTATATCAAAAGTTTTGTATCAATGTAAATTTAAGAAGTAAATAACCATATTGCAATCATTCTTAGGAAATGCACACTGAAGAATTTAGGTGTAAAAGGCATGATGTTTGTAACTTACTCTTAAAGAGTTTAGAAAAAATACAGAGGGAGGGAGAGAGGGAGGAAAGGAGAGGGAGAATTACTTCACAGAGCACAAATGAAAAAGCAAGAGGCATAAATGTTAACAATGGGTTAATTTGAATAGACAGTCTACAAGTGTTTCTTTTAACTACTGTCAGAACTTCCTTATAAGTTTGAATCTGTTTCCAAATAAAAAGCTTTTTAAAATGCTTTGATGGAACAACTGTAATAGTATAAACAATAAAATATAATATAAATTTAAAAAGAAACAAAGAAAACTTTTTAAAAATGCTTTGATATTCTGTAGCTCTAAGAACACAGGAATAAAAGGAAATGATTTCATGGGATGCTTTCTTGTTATCTTTTAATTATAATTGCAAATTAAATGTCTTGCTTACTTATTTGAGTGTAAAAACTTACTTGAAAAATATTTGAAGAAATTTTATACAAAAGTGACATTTTTGGATGTTGCAAACCTCTGCTGGGTCATCAATATCTTGGGCTCAGTGTTCGGGAGCCTTGCAGATAGAATCAATAGATCTTCCAGCTTGCAACAAAAACTCACTAGCCCAGTGCCCGTTCACCCCACCCATATTCATCAGTGTCACGTCTCAGATCAGGCTCCCCTCCTCAAACTCTTGCCCTTAGGTTTAGAGAACAATGCTATGTTTCCACCTGATGTATTTTTAGAATTCTCCCCAAGCCCAAACTTGGAATAACAAAGGAAAACAGAATACAGTTTGGGACTCACAGCCTGGCAACCTAAGCCCACTGCAAAATTTGCTTGGATTCCGTCTTTTGTGCCATCACTAATTTGTACGTTTTTCAATTATTACACCTTTTATTTTCTAACAGCCCTCCCTCCCCAATATATATGTGCTTGCTTTTGACCCTGAGGGTTTTGTTTTGGATTTTTTTTCTTTTTTTTTTTTACAATTTAATTTAAACCACTTAACAGTAGGAGAAAGTTTCCTTGAGTAAGTCACATTGTAGAAATATGAGATCAGTATTTTACCTGAAATGAACGTCAAATGTTTTTTAAATGTTTAAAGAAGATGAATGCAGAAAGTTTTTTAATGTTTAGAAGTATTTATTTGTATAAATGACAGACGTGGATTCCAAAATACTTCAAACTAGATAATCAAAATGTTCTAAAGAAGCTAGCTATTGCAGAACTTGCTCGTTCTAGCTGAATTCCGCGCCTGCAGGCCCCTGCGCGCAAAAGCCTCCGCGAACGCTGGTCACTGAAGACACCTAGAGGGCTTACTCAGAAACTACATGGAAACAGGACCTCAAGTGCTCCGTGGTTCCTAGTGCGGCCTGGGTGTTTATTTATTCAGGGAGCAGGGTGGCAGGAGGGGAATAGAATTGGGAACCACGCCGTTGATACTGAAAACTGGGAAATCAGATTCTCAGGACATGCAAGAGGAGCTTCTCATGATGCTTAATGTGCTACATTACCTCCAAATGTACACATTCTGTGATATTCCTGTTGTAATAGATAAGAATGGCTGTCATCGGCTAAAAAAGAACATCAAATTTCACTTATATGTGGAATCTAAAGAACAAAGTAAATAAGCGAACAAAACTGAAACAGACTCATAGATACAGAGAACAAACTGATGGTTGCCAGCAGGGAGGGAGGTTGGGGGGATGGGTGAAAAAGGTGAAGAGATCAGTAACTACAGACTGGTAGAGACAAAACAGGCATGGGGATGTCAAGTGTCACGCAAGGAATATGGTCGATAACATTGTAATAAGGACGGGCGGTGCCAAGTGGGTACTGGAAATACCAGGGGATCACTTTGTAAATTATATATTTGTCTAATCACTATGCTGTACCCTCGAAATTAATATAGAATAATAGTGCATGTCAACTGTAATTGAAAAATAAATATTTTTTAAAATATTAAAAAGAAAAAATCATTGAGAATCTAATTGTGGTTGATAGCGGTGAAAGATGGCAGACAGTATTTTGCTGTATTTGCTCTGATGTCTTATTTGCTTTCCTATTCTTAGTGCTACTTAAACCTATGGATTATGTAAGCTTTAAAAAGTTACTTTAAAGCCATTTAAAACTCCCCTTTGCTTACCAAAAGCCCCCACTCTGTCTGCCCTATGGTAAAAAAGAAAGGCAACCCATCTTCCCCCATTTGGCCCATTGACCTCCTGGCATTCGTTCCAATTGGTAGCAGGATGGTGGAGACAGTGCTTCACTGATTTAGGGACCGGGACTTGCACAGCCTGGGTGGGCAAGGACATCAAGCTAGACCAAGTGTTCAAATTGGTTAAAACACAGCTACAACAGTAACAAAAACAACTATTTTTAACGCAAAGTTCCATGGCCAAGAAAGACGTTTACATATTTCAAACAATATTAATTACAGGAATGCAGACCGTGTCTAAAACTTCTTTATAGTGAAATTTAACCAGGGCCCTCCCATGGAGGTATCACACTATTTTATGAGAAATTTTCCTTTTCCTGTGTTATGAAGGAATTAGACTATATATTGACCAAAGGTATCACTTCGGGAACATCCGCTGTATTGATCCAATTATTGATTACAAATACTTTAGCTTTCTGCCTGAATTTTTTCTTCTCTTTTTTTTTTATAGGGAACAGGGGACCAGTGTCTGGAAGTACTTACCAATAGCAAACTCAAATATGAGGCTGCATTTTTGTGTCCAGACAGGGTGGGGCTGGACATAGACTTGGAACTGGGGAAAATGTGCATTTGACAATTTTCAATTTCTTTTTTGGAGAAGAAAACAATGAGTAGATTTGTCAGTTCCACCAAGGTGAAGAGGAACACTTGTTAACACATATGGGGATAGCATTATTGCTCAATCTTACTTAAGCGCCTATATGAAATGGGCAGAATTAAATTATGTGAATAATTGTGATGTCCACACATAATGCGTTTCAGTCTGGGGCTTGAATGAAATAATTAATTTAAATCCATGTAAAAAAAATAAGCACCATGAAATGTTACTGGATGGTTAATTAAGAGCAAATGCTGTTAAGAGATTTTGAATTAAAATGGAACCAAGTGATCATTACAGGAATATTTAATACAAAAACAGTGATTCAGAAAACTCATAAAGGTGGAAGAAACAAAGGCCTATTTAAAGGAAATAAATGAAAAAAAAAGAGAAGAAAACATACAAATCAGAATTTTTTTTCTCTTATGAAGTACCCTACATGCCTATGATCTAGGATCATAGATGCTTTTTTTTCTTCTTTTAAGTAGTCTAAGGGATTTTTTCAATTTTAATCAATTAATTTATTTTTAAAGATTTTATTTATTTCTTTTTAGAGAGAGGGAAAGGGAAGGAGAAAGAGAAGGAGAAAAACATTGATGTGAGAGAGAAACACTGATCAGTTGCCTTTCATATATGTCCTGACCAGGGACTGAACCCACAACCCAGGGATGTGCCCTCACTGGGAATCAAACCGGTGACCTTTTGCTTTGCAAGACAATGTCCAACCAACTCAGCCACACCCGTCAGGGCTTAATTTATTTATTTTAAATACATAGTAGATCATCATGAGTTCAAATTTTGGGGAAATAAAAAGATACACTATAAAAATTTTCCTCCCACGCCTCCCCCCTAGCAACCAGTGTCCTGGCTTAGAAACAACCAACATTCTCAGTTGTTCAAATATATTTTTTGCAAAAAAATACATTATATATTTTTTAAAAATATTATATTTTTATATACACACACATGTATACGCATACACCTTTCCCTTGCTTTTTACACCTGCCTGAGCACTCTAAACATTGTATTCTGTATCCTGCTTTTCCCCTGAATATGTCTTTGAAAACATAAAGTAGTGCATAGAGCTCTCATTCTTATGTGTAGTGTTCATTTGTGTGGAGATACCAGATTCATTTAATAAGCCTTGTAGTGAAATTCTGGATCAAATGACATATGCATTTATAATTTTGGTAGATACTACCAAAGTTCACCCAAAGAGGCTATACCATTTATATTATACCGAATTGTACAGAAGTTTTCCTGACCCTCCCCAATGTGTAGACTTCTTAAAAATACCACCTTCTCCTCTGAACCTGACTGTGATAGTTTTCTAGTCTTTCCCTATTTGCGGTCTAGTCTGCAACAATCCCACTGCATTTCAACATCAACCCTCTGCTGCCATCTGTCAGTGCCTCCACCCCGCCCCGGAACCCGCATTCCCTTTGCTGCAATGCCTTTTCTCATCAAAACCATCCCTCCAACCTAGTACCTTTCAAAGTCAAGCTCTACCTGCATCCCCTCTATGAAACTCTGCTCAGTTTTCTGGCCCTTACTGAGCTCTTCCTAAAGCTTCCCAACAGGTGTGTCACCAAAGAACTGTAGGCCAAAAGAGCAATAGATCTCCCTGTGCTCTCAGGACAGGCAGTCTGGGATGAGAGTCCCTGGATGGACCCTTCTGGCCAGGTCTGTGTTGTCAGTTTACCACAGAGTTTATACAAGATTATCATTTCCTATGCATGCCATGACATGGAAAATGATGGGAAGGTTTCCAGATTTTCAAAATTCTTACTGGTTTTTTTTGTTCATTTGTTCCATACTGGAATAAGAAATTTGACTCTTGAATACAGTAGTTGGGTTTTACTCAATGATCTAACAGAAAAATATTTTTCTTTAAATGGTATTGACCAAGACTTCCAATTCAGTATTAAATAGTAGTTGGTGAGGTTTACAGATGAGGAAACTGAGGCCCAGAGTGATAAGTAGCTTACCCAACATCACACAGAGGAGCTAGGAGTAAAGCTCCAGCCGGGACCAAAGATGAGAGATATCATGAACCAAGGATTAGGATGAATTCCATCCTGTGCACCGAGGTGCAAAACACCAAATTCCAGTCAGCCTGACTCGAAAACCTCTGTGTTTGACCAGCATGCCACACTGCTCCAGTAAGGCTTGCTGACAGAAGGATGGGAGTCTGCTGAGCCAAGAAAAAGACCTTAACACAGGCTTCAGTGACATAATAGATGCCGTGGGACATCAGGCTTTGTTCCAGGGCCCTTATCTTCCCACCTCGGAATCTCAAAACCTTCCATTATCTGTGTTTATTCTTGTCTTATTACTTCCTGCTGCAATAAGAGAGCTGGGGTCTCTCCTCTTTGAGGCCCAGTGTCAGATCCCAAACCTGCCTTTCCAAGGCATTATTCCCTTTCTCTTCCATGTCTTTGCCCTCTCCCCACAGCAAACATAATCTAGTATTTCACATCTTTTTTTAAAGAGAATCATTCTTTGACTGCCCCCTTCCTCCCATCATCCTGCCTTTCTGGACTCTGTTCCCCCTCACAACCAAGTGTTTCAAGGGAAGGGTCCCCACTCTCCTGTGGCGGGGTGGAGACAGCTGTTCTGTTCCCTCTGCTCTCAGTAAGGGGCCCACAGACAATCCAATTATTCCTGGCTTTTGAACAAGTTCATTTTATTTATTTTTCATAATATACATTATAAGTTTTGGAATATACATATTTTTCAGTATGAATGAATAAAAAACAACTACATGTGCATCCATTGATAGGAAAAAAATAAACACCTACCTAGAGCACCACACAAGCACATAGTTGATAACACGGAGTGATGTAATTTGCTTTAGGTATCTTGTTTTCTTCTGTAATTATTTCTGTTTTTAGCCATACTTAGCCATTAGTAAATACTATCATTGCTTTTTATCCTTCCACTATTTTCATAAATAAAATCTACACTCTAACTGGGTTGCTTTCTACTTCCTGAACATTCCTGAGGCTTTGGAACCACCACCTCCATCTTAGGGTACCTCTTGGGTATCAGTAAGATTCCCCAACCCTCCTTGGAGCATGAGGGAAACGGACTCAGTTCAAACAGCACTGGCACACACCCCAGAGACAAAAATGGAAAAGCCCACCAGAGATGGCGCCCTTATCACAGGCTTCAGTGGCTTCGGCTGTGGACAGACGTTGGCTGGCATGGTGTCAGCTGTGTTCCCAGCTGAGCCTTGGTAGGCAAGGACGCTAGGCACTGCCTAGAGCCTTGACATCTGAAGTCAGCTGCCATAATAGGGATCTTAATGGCAAGCATTCATTTTTGTAAATATCTAAAAAGTGAGGCAGTGTAAGAAAAGGGAAGACCTTAATAGGTAATCTTTCCATAGGGTTTGCTGTATGTCAGACATCACAAATATAATCATTTTTAGTCTCACAACTCTAATAGGGGAATGTTATTTTTATCATCCTTATTTTGACTGGGGAAACTAAGGCACAGAAAGACTAAAGTACTTGTCCAAAGTCACACAGCTAAATAGCAGAGCTGGAATTTGGACCTAGGTGGTCTGAAGCCCGTTTAGGAATCATTACATTATACCAGCTCCCTTTTGGCATTTGGTGCTGGCAGAGTTGCCCCTTTGACCTTGGCTCTGCCTAGAGATATCATCACGGATGCCTGAAGATGAAAACTGACAGAAGAATTAAGGCAGGGACTCCACTAGTTCATACAAACACTTTGTGCGAATAAAAATGTTTTCTCTAGGTGGACCATAATCCTAAAACTTGGTGAGCAGACAGTATTTGTGTGTCAGTTATGGAAAAGCACCTCTCCCTCTGACCGGTGTGGCTCAGTCGTCCTGCAAGGCGGAGTGCCGCAGGTTCCCTGTCAGGGAACATGCCTGGGTTGTGAGCCATCCCCAGTTGGGGCACATGCGAGAGGCAACCAATAGGTGTTTCTCTCTCACATCGATGTTTCTCTCCCTCTGTTTCTCCCTCCCTGTCCCTCTCTCTAAAAACAAATAAATAAAATCTTTTTAAAAAAAGGAAAGGAAGAAAAAAGTACCTTTCAAGCTAACCCTTGTGCACCGAAGAGTTTCTGGGAATGTAGATTGATGCAACCACTGTGAAAAACAAACATGGAAGTTTCTCAAACAACTAAAAATGAAACTGCCTTATGACTTGGCAATTGCACTTCTGGGTATATATTCAATGAAATCCAAAACAGTAATTCAAAAGAATATATGCACCCCCATATTCATTTCAGTGTTATTTACAATAGCCAAGATATGGTAGCAACCCAAGTGCTCATCAGCAGATGAGTGGATAAGAAGACGTACATATATACAATGGAATATTACTCAACCATAAAGAAGAATGAAATCTTCCATTTGCAACAGCATGGGTGGATCTAGAGGGTGTTATGCTCAGTGAAATAAGCCAGTCAGAGAAATAAAAATGCCATATGGTTTTACTTATGTGTGGAATCTAAAGAACAAAATAAAACAAAATTGAAACAGATTCATAGACACAAAGAGATGGATGGATGCCCGATGGGAGGGGGCTTGCGGAGCTGGATAAAAAGGTGAAGGAAATAAGAAGTACAGATTGGCAGTTGCAAAAAAGTCACAGGGATGTAGAGTACAGCATAGGAAATGTTGTCAATAATGTTGCAATAACTATGTATGCTGCCATGTGGGTACTGGAAATATCGGAGGAAACACTTTGTAAAATATATGATTATCTAATAGCTATGCTGTACACCTGAAACTAACACAAAATAATATTAAAAGAAAACAGTAATTGAAAAAAATTAAGATAAGAGAAAAAAGAACAAGTGTTTCTCTAGGCAGAAGAAGCCCATGCTAGGGTATAAAGTTTGGCAAGTGAAGCAAACACTGGGTTTGAATTCCCACAGGATCCCTTAGCTGTGAGCCCTTGACAATCACAACTCCATGCAGTCATTCCAGTTAAGGACAAGAGAAAGAGACAACACAATTATCATGTAGCTCAATACCGTCTCTTACATAACTCTACTTATAGATTATGTCAAATATGTAGGCGAATTAAAATAAGGTCATGTGTCTTCAATCTATACCTCGATTGCCCCATCAGCCTAAAAATTCAAGAAGAGGTCAAGGTTAATTTTGATGTTCAAATGGCCATTACTCTAAATATACCCTCCCTGTCCTGCTCAAGCAGAACTTACCTGCCCCCAACAGAAGTAATTTCTGGAAAGCCCCAAAGGGAAGCCTCACATGTGCCTACAACCCAGATGGTAGTTCTAGGCACCACATGGTGTTCCATTGCCTCCTGCTCCAGCTCCCACTCGCCAATATTATTGGCTTCTCCTAAGACTAGAGAAGAAGCCTTGCCAAGATTTTTTGGAAGCCACCAAAGCTACCATTCCTTAGAGTGCCAGAGGAACACTGAGAATGGCACAGAGGGTAAGAGAATGATCTCCTCAATTCAGTCTTCTTACCTAAGCCCCAAACAGCTCTGTCTGCATCCAGAATTTCCCCAAAAATGGTCCTTACCCCACACTCAGAATCTCATTAGGTTTTCTGTCAGTTTCTCTTCATTCCTTATACTAGAAGGACTCAAATCCAATCTGAGGGGCTGAACAGGAAACAGATGCTATCAACACCCTCTCCATTTTATTCATTCCTTCATTCATTCATCCATCCATCCATCCATCTATCCATCCACCCATTTGATTAATATTGATTAAGGCCAACTTAGTGCCTGACACTGTTTTAGGCACTGAAATAAAACATTAAATAAGACAGATAATGTCACTACTCTCAAAGAGCTTGCACTCTAGAGTGGGTAAACAGAGAACAATAAAATCAATTAATTAATTATCAAGAAGCTATTAGCTAGTGATGATTGCCATGATAAAAATAAAACAAGATGATATGATAGGAAGAGACTGGGGAGCTACTTTGTTTTTATTTTATATAATTAATTAATTTTATTTTTATTTTTCAATTAAAGTTAATATTCAATATTATTTTATATTAGTTTTAGGTATACAGCATAGTGGTTAAACATAATTTAAGTGATTTCCCCCACACCCACCCCACCCCACCCCATAATTCTAGTACTCACCTGGTACCATACATACCTTTCACAATTTTATTGACTATATCAATAAATTGGCTGTACTTTACACTCCCATGACTATTTCGTAACTACCAATTGCACTTCTTACACCCTTCATTTTTTTCACCCAGCCTCCCACTTACCTGTCAACCATCAGTCTGTTCCCTGTACCTATGAGTGTTTCTGTTTTGTTCACATATAAATGAAAGCATATGGTATTTGTCTTTCAGAGCTACTTTGGATTTACTCAGTATTTTTCAATCCCATCAAACCCAGTAATGTCTATTACTAACAAATTAAACAGCATTTATGGTTTTTTTAAAAAAAATCATAGATAACACAGTCTACCTTGCACATTATATATGTTTCTAACTGTAATAAAGAGGAGAAATAAGGGGATCTAATTTATAATAAAATATACATTTCAATATGTAAATGATTGAACCTGACTATACTTGAAAACACAATGAGGCATCAGAGGTTGCTTCCACACATTGAGTCACCAAGAATGCAATAGTCACAATGTCCACTGATTATAGCAGTGTTACGAGTGACTCAATTCCACCAGTGCGGTGGTCTTTGGTGACAGGATTTATCTAAATAGGGAATAACTCTGGGTAATGCTTCAAACAAAACAAAGGGTTATCTTTCATCAATTTACATGGTAATGGCATCCCCAGAAATTTCAATGGATGTTAGAACTAGGTAAAAAAAAATACTTTAGCTAGTAAATATCTGTGAGACTATGGAATGGGTTCTTGGTATATAGGTCATTATAAACAGGTTTTCTCCCCTATAGAGCTCTCCAGTGGGACACATAAAATCATGCAGCACACAGCCCAGTCCTTCACTGGGACTGTAGAGGACTACAGTATACAGAGGACTCTACTGCATATTGCCAGACATCTGGCACCCCCAGCACCCCCTCCCACCCCATCACTCAATGCCAGTAACAGCTTCAATCGCTGTGAGAAGAAGTCCCCATACATTTCCTACACACCTCCTAAGAATTGGTGCTACCTCATGAAGAACACTAGAATAAGCGATTAGGGAAGGGCTTGCTAAGGAGTACTCTTTGAGATAAGAACAGAATGACAAAAAAAAAAAAAAAATTGAGCCATGGGGGGAGAAAAACATCCCAGGCAAAAGGAAGACCTGGTCCACTTTCACCATAGTGAAATAGCAAGTTTAGAGGATTCAAGAAGCAGAAAGACTGGTGGGACTAGAATGTAGTGAGTGAGTACTGTAGTGAATGATGGTTTTGGAGGAGTGGACAGAGGTCAAATCACACAGGGCCTTAGAAGCCAAAGTAAAGATTTGAACTTTATTCTTAATACAAAGTAGACTTTGCTGCACTAAGAATTACTTAACAAAGGACGGTTGTTAAGCCAAGGGAAGGTCACTATTTAACTTCAGTTAGCCGCTGTGGCTGTGGAAAATAGATCATGAGAGAGGAGAGGCTGAGAGAGTTTTTCAGGTGTGTAGGAAATAGTGGTGGGTTTGCCTAGGAGATGAGCAGCAGAGATGGAGAGCAATGGGTGGCTACATGAGCAGGTTTGGAAGAAGCGTCAGTGGGACTCAGTGATGAATAAGAATTGAGGGGTGAGGGTGAAGAAGTAATCAAGGATGATGACCACTGATTGATCACTGGTGATTTTAACATGAGCAGCTGGGTAGTTGTTAGTATCAATTCCTGCACTGATAAATTTGAAGGAAGAATAGTTCTTGTTGATTTGCTTTAGTGTGTGTCAATAGTTCTGTTTGACCATGTTCTGTTTGAGATGCCTATTAAACATCTAATTCTTTTTTCCCCATGAAACACCAAATGGCGATGTCGCCCATGCTGCAAGAGGGCCTGGAGGCCCTCAGGGGCCCTGAAATGGGATGCCGTAGCAGCTTCCAGGCAGCATTTGGCAGCGGCATCCGAGGGAAGGTCACAGCTGGGGTCGGGGTCTGTGTGGAGGCTGTGGATCTCATGGAGGCAAGGCCAAGGACAAGGAGTGGATCCTCATCACCGTTGAGCGACCTGGTCAAGGGCATGAAAATCAAGTCCCTGAGGGAGATCTATCTCTTTTCTCTGTCCATCAAGGAATCTGAGATCATTGACTTTTTCTTGGGGGAGTCCCTCAAGGATGAGGTTTTGAAGATTATGTCTGTGCAAAAGCAGACATATGCAGGTCAGGGGAGCCCCGTTCAAGGCATTTGTCGCCATTGGGGACCACAATGGGCACATTGGTCTGGGTGTTAAGTGCTCAGAGGAAGTAGCCACTGCTATCCATGGGGCCATCATCCTGGGCAAGCTCTCTATTGTCCCTGTATGGTGAGCCTACTGGGGGAACAAAATCAGCAAGCTCCACACCATCCCTTGTAAGGTGACCAGGCGCTGTGCCTCTGTGCTGGGACACCTCATTCCTGCACCCAGGGGCCTGGCATTGTCTCAGCCCAAAAAGCTGCTGATGATGGCTGGTATCTACAACTGCTACACCTCAACCAAGGACTACACTGTCACCATGACCACCTTGACAACTTTGCCAAGACCACCTTTGATGCCATCTCTAAGACCTACAGCTATCTCACCACCGACTTCTGGAAAGAAACTGTGTACACCAACTCTCCCCATCAGGAATTCATTGACCATCTTGTAAAGACCCACCCCAGAGTTTCTATGCAGTGGACCCATGCTCCAGCTGTGGCCACCACATAATTTTATGCAAGGAAAATAAAATGAATTAAGCCTGTTAATAATTTTTTTAAATCTAATTCCCCAAGTAGGCAAATAAGCCTTTTGGTGTTCACAGGGGAAGGAAATGCTGGGTTACAAATCTATATGCCACCAGCATATAGGTGGTATTTAAAGTCAGCCTGAGGAGAGTGCCTGGGGAAAGAAGTGTGCATGGAGCCTCATCCCAGAGCCCTGGGACACAGTGCCTCTTAGAAATTGATTAGGGGGGGGTGGCTGGGGTTGGGGGTGAATGGTGGTGGGGAAAAATGAAGACAACTATACTTGAACAGCAAAAAAAAAAAAAACATTAAAAAGAAAAAGAAATTGAAGATAAACACTTTGTGGAACCTGAGGGTTTTACCATTTGGAAGGAATCTGCTTTGAGTTAAAATATGCAAATAATGGCCTTTCCAGTGGTGACAACTTCCCCACAACAACAAGTCTCTCACTATGGACCTCCTTTATTGCTCTCCAAAAGAGAAAAAGAGCCACACAAGAAGCAGCTGGTGCAGAGACCCAGTTCCTATTTCATGGATGAGAAATGCCCAAGATGCTATAAAATTACCACTGTCTTTGGCCATGCACAAACAGTAGTTTTGTGTGTTGGCTGCTCCACTGTCTTCTGTTAGCCTACAGAAGGAAAAGCAAGGGTTACAGAAGGAAGATCCTTCAGAAAGAAGTAGCACCCTAGATCAAGAGGCATGGAGTTGACTTCCAACCAAGATGGAGGCATAGGTAGATACACTTTGCCTCCTCACACAACCAAAAGAAGGATAACAATAAACTTAAAGACAAAAAATAACCAGAACTGAGAGAAAATCTAACCATATGGGAGTCAGACAACCAAGGAGTTAAAGAAGAAACATTCTTTCAGACCAGTAGGAGGGGTGGAGACAGGCAGCTGGGGTGGAGAGGACGTGCAGCAAGGCAGCAGCTAGAGGACCAGGCAGGAAGTGCGGCAGCTGGTGGACCAGGAGGTCCCACATTTGCATGTGGATAAACCTAGAGGAACAACTAGGGAACAAGACAGACCACACAACCCAGGGTTCCAGGATGGGGAAATAAAGTCTCAAAACCTATGGCTGTGAAAATCTGTGGGGGCTGTGGTGATGAGAGAAACTCCCAACCTTATAGGAGAGTTCACTGGAGCAGCCCACAGGGTCCTGGGATGTAGACAACCCACCCACCTGGGAATCAGCACCACAAGGGCCCAATTTGCTTGTGGGTAGTGGGGGAAGTGACTGAAAGCTGGCCGAGAGCTGACCAAGTGGCAGTGTTCCCTCTTGTGTCCCTCCCCCACATATAGCACCATAACACAGATTGCCCCACTCTGGTGAATACCCTTAGGTATTCACCCCTTACTATGTAACAGGTGTGCCAAGACAAAAACATATGGCTCAAATGAGAGAGCAGATCAAAGCTCCAAAAACAGAACTAAGCAATAAAGAGATAACCAACCTATCAGATGCACAGTTCAAAACACTGGTAATCAAGATGCTCACAGAAATCACAAAATGGCAGGAAAAGTGAAGGCTATGCAAAGTGAAATGAAGAGAAATGTACAGGGAACCAACAGTAAAGAAAAGGAAACCGAGACTCAAATCAACAATTTGGACCAGAAGGAAGAAATAAACAGTCAACCAGAACACAATTCAAAAAAAAATGAGGAGAGGCTTAGGAGCCTCCAGGACAACTTTAAATATTCCAACATCCAAATCTTAGGGGTGCCAGAAGGAGAAGAGGAAGAGCAAGAAATGGAAAACTTACTTGAAAAAGTAATGAAGGAGACCTTCCCCAATCTGGCAAAGGAAATAGACTTCCAGGAAGTCCAGGGAGCTCAAAGAGTCCCAAAGAAATTGTATCCAAGGAAGCACACACCAAGACACATCATAATTACATTATCCAAGATTAAAGAGGAGAGAATCTTAAGAGCAGCAAGGGAAAAGGAGTTCCCATAAGACTATCGGCTGATTTCTCAAAAGAAACCTTGCAGGCAAGAAGGGGCTGGAAAGAAGTATTTGAAGTTGTGAAAGGCAAGGACCTACATCCAAGAATACTCTACCCAGCAAAGCTATCTTTTAGAATGGAAGGGCAGATAAAGCACTTCCCAGACAAGGTCAAGTTAAAGGAGTTCATCATCACCAAACCCTTATTATATGAAATGTTCAAGGAATTTATCTAAGAAAAAGAAGATGATCAAAATTATGAAGAGTGAAATGACAAAAAACTCACAACTATCAACAACTGACCCTAAAAAGAACAAAACAAAAACTAAGCAAACAGCTAGAATGGGAACAGAACCACAGAAATGGAGATCACATGGAGGGTTATCAGTGGGGCAGGGATGAGGGAAGAATGGGGGAAAAAGTACAAGGAATAAGAAGCATAAATGGTAGGTACAAAATAGACAGGGGGAGGTTAAGAATAATATAGGAAATGGAGAAGCCAAAGAACTTAAATATATGACCCATGGACATGAACTAAAGAGGGTAGGGGGGAATGCTGGTGGGAGGGGGGTTGCAGGGCACAGGGGAATAATTGGGACAACTGTAATCACAAAATCCACAAAATATGTTTTTTAAAAAAATTTAAAGAAAAATTATATAGGTAGAATATTTACAGTTGGTAATATTTGGGAGTTTGGAAGTGAAGAAAAAGATGGGTCAAAGGTGGAAGAATGATGGAGTCATGAACAGAAATAGGAAAGCCAGGAGCTGCAACTGATCAACTATGTTGCATCTGAAGTGCGGATGGAATATCTGGGGGAACTGTAGGTCAGGAAATAGATTGAGGATGAAGGATTCATTTCAGGTAGAACCTTTGAGATCAAGTTTGAAACTGCATTGACTAAAGGGAGCTGAGAGTAGAAGACTCAGAACTCAGTCTGCGGAAATGCCAATGCAGCACATCACAGCAGCTCCTTCCCAGCAGAATATATCGGACTCGAGTCTCTCTTCAAAGTTTCCCTCAGCTGTTTCTGGGTGGTTTTGAGAACGTCCATTTCCTACTTTCAGTTGAGTCCATTTTTGCTGAGCACCATTAACACTCCCACCTCACTCAGGTAGTCTTGCCACCTCTGCTCGACAATACATGTTCTTTCTCTGGGTCCTGTCCCTGATGCGGTGCCAGGGGATGTAAGAGCAAATGCCTACCTCCCTGTTATAGGCTAAATTGTGTCCCTCTAAAATCCAGGTGTTGAAGGCCATAACCCCTAGTACTTCAGAATGTAACTATTTGGAGATGCCTCTGTAGGGCCTTTAAAGAGGTAATTAAGGTGAAATGAAGTCATATGAGTGGGTCTTATTCCAGTATGACTGGAATCCTTATAAGAAGAGGAAGGTTGGCCCTGGCCAGATGGCTCAGTTGCTTCAAGTTTTGCCTCATACATCAAAAGATTGTGTGTTCAATTCCTGGTCAGGGCACATACTTAGGTTTTGGGTTCAATCTCCCACTGGGACACATACAAGAAACAACTGATCGACATCTCTCACACTGATGTTTCTCTCTCCCTCTGTCTCCAAAATCAATAAACATATCCTCAGGTGAAGATAAAAATTTTTTTAATGATTATATTTCTGGAAAAGATTGAAATTGCAATTATTAGATCAGGTATTGAATCTAAGTTTGGTGTCATGGACTAAAAGTATGAGTGACACCATTTTGGGCCTGTGGTTTTCTCTTACCAAGACTGTAATGAAAGAACTATAGCATGCTATAAAAGAACAGAAGAAAGATTATGCATTAATCCACCAAGGCTTCCATAACAAAATGCCACAGACTGGATATCTTAAACAACAGAAATTTATTTTGTCACTGTCTGAAAGCTGGAAGTCCAAGATCAAGGAGTCAGCAGGGTTGCTTTCTCTTGAGACCTCTCCCTTGGCTTGAAGATGGCTAACTTGTCTTAATGTTATGTCCTCACATTGTCTCTTCTCTGACTGTACACCCTGGTATCTCTTCCACCTCGTATAAGGACATTAGTCCTATTGGATTAGGGTCCTGCCCATATGCCCTCAAAAACCTCAAGTACTTTCTTAAAGGCCCTATCTCCAAGTACAGTTATGTTGAGGATTAGGGCTCCAACATATAAATTTTGGGAAAACAGAATTCAGTCTAAAACAGATAAGTTTTTCAGAAATTAAATTCCATCCAAAGTAAGATATGAAATTTCAGTGCAATTAGCCGGATAATGACTGACAAAAAGCATGCTTCTGACTGCTGATGGGGAAGAACAAAGGCCAGGGGATATGAGAAAATATGGTGCATGAGAAAACTAAACAAAGGCCCTTTCCACATGAGTCTAGAGAGGTAAGAAGACTGCCTTGGAAGGCCTTGGAAGTCATGATAGAATTGGAATTTAATCTCAGGCAACAGAAAGCCAGTGGAATGCTGTAAACAGGAGAACAGCATATCCAAATTTGCATTGACACCTGGGCTGTAGTGTGGAGAGTGAACTAAAAAATGGTAACCCTGGAGATAGAAATACAAGTTAGGAGGCTGTTAAAATAAAATAGGCAAGATGGCAGTGGGACTGGAGAGAAGTACGTGGCATTGAGAAATCCTCAGGACGCAGAATTGGCAGGACTTGCTACTGGACTGGAACATGAGAAATAAACTGAGGATGATGCTTAGGTTTCTGAGTTGAGCAAATAGGTGGGAAGTTGGTGCCATGCCCTGAGATAGGGAACAAAGAAGCAGATGGTCGGGGGAGGAGAGGCTGATGAGCTCAGTTTTCAATATATTGAGTTTTAGATTTGTGAGTCATATAAAAAAAGATACTCACAGCCTTAACAGCTAGCTATTTCAATCCCTGCTTTAGGGATGAGATTTAAAAAGAAAACCCACAAAGCCGAAGTTTCAAGAGGTTGATTGAAGTGTGGTACACACACAGGTTTATCTGACTCTAAGGGGTAGGCTTTTTCTACTATATTCCACAAAATTTTACTCCAAACTCTGAGTCAGATATATTTCAGAATTCAGAATTTTCTGGATTTTAGAAAGCTAATATGATGCCTATACTGTATATTATAGAAGGGCGATGAGCCATCTCTCAGAATAAATGTACACATTAATAAATCTTCAATGACTAACATGAATATAACACTAAGTGGGATAATGAGTAGTCTTGTGACTGTTAGGATAGGTTTTGCCACCAATTGACTAATATCACAACTTTCAGTTTCCAGGATGTACTGAACTTTGGAACTGTGGATAAAGGGTGTACCTTCTAGAATAATGTAATGTCATGGAAGTCAAAGCAATAGAGTTTGAAGAAGAAAGTGGTAGTCAAAAAAAAAGTGGTGGTCAGTGGTGTCAAATGTTACTGTGAAAGGAAATGGGAGCACAAGTCCACATTTAAGTGAAAGACAAAGTACATAATAGAATGGCAAAAATGAAAGACAAAAATTACAAATTATAGTCAATAATTTAGAGCAAGTGGAATTTTTATTCACTGTCAGTGGTAGTGTAAATTGGCATAAGTATTTTGGAAAACTGAAAGTATCTACTAAAGCTCAACATATGCATAACACATGACCCAGCAATTCTAGTCCTAGGCATTTGTTCAGCAGAAATGCATGCATATGTTCTTTACAAAGCATACACAAGGCTGTTCATATTAGCTTTGTGTGGAGTAGTTGGGGGTTCATGATGTTGTAAATAAATTAGTTACAAATAAGTAAGAACTGTCATGCTTGGACTGCTAAGGAGAGTTGATCATGAAGCAAGAATTATAATTAATTCAAATCTTTGCTCCAAGGTCCATAAAAAAAGGAGAGAGGTATAAGTTGTTGATGAGAGTGGTGCCTAAGTCCACATACCTCCTTCCAAGCAGACTGATGGTAAAAATAAAGGAAGATACACACCTCCTCCCAAGCATACTGATGATAGAAGCAATAGAAGAGTATCTCCAGGGGTGACATTGAGATGGAGTCCATGTAACTGCATGTGCAGTGGGGAGAGGGCTTGGGCTACCACTGGTAGTCCAAGAAGAATCTGCCATGCCAGGCCTCAATCTCTTCCAGATTTCTTTTACAGGCTTCTATCTTGCTTAAGATATTTTTTATTTTGTATTTTCTATTATATGTAAGAAAATGCAACTCATGATTAATAGATTTATATTAAATTTCCCATTTGATTTAATCTAGTCAAGGTTGGTTCCTTCTATTTGCAACAAAAAAGTACCAAGATATGGCATGGCCTGGCTGGTGTGGCTCAGTGGATTGAATGCCTGCTTGTAAACGAAAGCGTCACTGGTTCGATTCCCAGCCTGGGGCACATGCCTGGGTTGTAGGCCAGGTCCCCAGTAGGGGGCGTGAGAGAGGCAGCCACACATTGACGTTCCTCTCCTTTTTCTCCCTCCCTTGTCCTCTCTAAAAATAAATAAATAAACTATTTGAAAAATATATGGCATGGGGGAGGGGGATAGAAGGGGTCTAAATGGTAACTCAAAAAATACAATAAAGATTAAATTAAAAAATTAAAATGTAAAAAGTAAAAAAATACAAAATTAAGGAAAAATAAATAGGATTTCCTCTTCTGTATTTTACTTTAAGGCTTATTGAAAGTGAATATGTAGAGGAAGTATATTTAGTGTTTTATTTATATCCAATAATTTTATTTTAGTTTAGTTTTTTAAGACTTTATTTTCTTATTTTTTAAAACATTTTATTTATTTATTTTTAGAGGGGGGAAAGGAGGGAGAAAGAGAGGGAGAGGAACAACAGTGTGTGGCTGCCTCCCGCACACCCCCTGCAGGAGACCTGGTCCACAACCCAGGCATCTTCCCTGAGTGGAATCAAACCAGAGACCCTTGATTCACAGGCCAGCACTCAATCCACTGAGCCACACCATCCAGGGCTATTTATTTATTTTTAGAGAAAGGGGAAGGGAGGGAGAAATAGAGGGAGAGTAATATCAATACGCAAGAGATACATGGATTGGCTGCCTCTCTCACTCCCCCAACCGGGGACTCACTCACAAGCCAGGCATGTGCCCTGACTGGGAAAGGAATCGTACACCTTCCAGTTTGCAGGCCAGCACTCAAACCACTGAGCCACACCAGCCAGGGCTATATCCAATAATTTTAAAAGACAGTACAATCAGTGGTTAAAAATAGACTGGAAGAGTGAACAGTTGGTCAAGTCTTTTCTACACATTTATGAAAAAAAACAAATGAAGAGTCAGGATTTGTCTAGATTAAAAGCAAATTAGGAGAATTTAAGAGACAGCAATCCCATGCAAGGAGAAGACTTTGATGAGACCTTGATTTACTACAATTTTGGCAATTTGGAGACTGTTAGGGAAATTTAATTATGATATAGGGTGATGTTACAAAACTAGTGTTAATTTTGTTATATATAAGTAAGGTGGTATAGTAAAGTGGGGAAATAGTCCAAGTTTTTAAGATGAATACTAAGACTATTAAAGGGAAGTAAAATATTTCTAATTTACCTAAAAATTTTTAGCAAACAAGTAGATGAAGAAAAATGGTGAAATATAAATAACTACAGGGTTTAGGTGTATGATGTTCATTATACTGTTATACTTTCAATACATTTGACATTTTCATAAAAAGAGGTGTAAAAATGCATCTGTGCAAAAGGGCTTTGTTTATACAATTACAAAACAAATTTCCTGTAAAATGCACCCACTAACTCTGATGTAATTAAGTAGGGTGTTTGCTCTGTGATAACTGGAGAATTCAAGAGAATTCTATAACTTCCATTTTGTTACCAAAAGTCTCTAATTGGTCTTTGCTCAACTGGTCTCTGCCAAATTACTTTGCTCCCTTCCCCAAAAAGCTGAACTGGAAAAGCAGAGTGCGATGAACATGGCAATCATGCTGTGAAAGAGTCAGTCAGAGTCCTGAGCCCTTCAGAACTGTGAGGGAGAACTCCGCGTGTCACACAACCTCAGAGTCTGGCCAAAGCCGAAGTCTGGCCAGCCTCCACGGACGCTGTGGAAGTTCTCTGGCCGCAGTCCTGATGTCCTAACATCTGAGGTTGCATCATTCTTCCCTCAGCTGCTTCTGGACCAAATGTCAACAGCATGGGATGTAAACATGTCAAGGTAGAGAGTATAGGTGTCCGTCAGATCCCCCCACCCTCTCCTTCCCTTTTTCCCCTCCCTTCCTCTCCTTCCCTCCCTCCTTTCCTCCCTCTCTTCCTCCTTCTCTCCCTCCCCAGCCCCACCCCAAGGGTTTTTCAGTTCCCTGAAAGGTGGAGAAAGTATAACGGCTTGTGAAAAAGACCATCTCACGAGAGTACAGTAAAAGTTAGAGGCAAAAGATTCAATTAGTGGAAACATTCCTATTTTTGTGTATTGCTACTCCTCCCTTCCTGAAACTCTCACAGGGTCTCCTGTGCTTGTGTTGCTAGGTGGAATGGCAGCAGGGGGTGTGCAACGCAGAGAGCAATGGACTTAAGAATCTCCGCAACTGTGGAAAATACTTTTTAAAAGGAGGCTGGAGGCAAATTTAAGGAAGAACAGTCTCTGTACGTCTATTTTATGACTTCAATTATTTCTTCCCTATTTTCAGTTTCTAAGTAGAATCTTCATTTGAAGGTAATCAAAACATATTATCTTCCAATATCTCATGGTTCCCTTGATGCCTTCCAAGGCATATGTGACCACTCTGTTTGAAATAAAGTCTGGAGGGACTAGCGTTTTGTATCAAAGGGTCAGAACAATGGGTCAGGCTGAAAGTTTGGGGTTCTGTATAATTGGGGATGGTGAATATAATAGCTGAAAAGGATTTGATTGGGCATGTCTCAGTGTTCTGAAATGCCTGGAAAGAAAATATAGGTGAAAAGGGTTTCTCCCATGCCTGACCCAGTGCAGGTTAACAGGTAAGTTATTTTTTATAGATAGAAATAGGCACGTAGCCTTGCTAGTATACCAGCAGATATGTGGTTCAAGGATATTTGGGATTGATTCTGGAGAGCTCTCTTCTGCCCCCTCATTTGTGGAACACTAACCTAATACAAAGTTGGTTGAATCAATGCCTTTCTGCCTTTATTTGACTTTTCCCAGGTGTCAGCTTACAGGATAAGAAACCTGTCCTGAAATTCTACTTTCCTTCACCTCCCTAATGTTGAGCTTTGTTGAATAGAATGCCTGACTCCTGCCTAACTTGGCTCTCCTCATCTTGGCTCACGCTGAAGCAACTGGACAGCTTGGCTCAGAGTCCAAGGAGTTAGAGTCTGAGACCTTACGCCAACCTCCCCCAGCACCCCACCCCCTCCAACACACACACTCTGTGCCTGCCCAGTCTGGTTTGTGAATAGTTCTTGGCAAATCCCCCAGAGGAAAATAGAGCCACTAACAATAGCAACTCCCTTTTTAGCACAAAGCTCTTGATACTCAGGACTATGAACTTAGGAAAACCCAAAATAACCTATGTAATTACAGTGGGTTACCCTAACAGTCTATTTCTGCTATTACCAACATTAGAGTCACTCCAGTAGATATTTAGCTGCTTGTATTGGAAGGAATACTGGGCTTATAGCCAGACTGACCTGGATTCAAGACCTAGCTTGGCTATTAACTAATTTTATGACGCTGGGCAAGTCATTAATTTGCGCCTGTTGAAACTGAACGAGCAAATGTACATGTAAGTGCTTGAAAACCTGTAAAGTGTCATACCAAGTTTAACTATTACTATTGGGAAGTGGGAATAATTTAAAAGTTTCAGAAAAAGGAGAAATTTAAATCTTCAAGAAACACTGGGATCAGCCTGAAGATGGTGTTTAACCTCTGTTCAACACAATGCCCATCTTAAAAACAAACGACTAAAACTATAGTTGTCATTTCAAGTTAAAGGCTGTCTACCCTCTTGTTCATGATGAACTTGAAATGGGGAAGGATTCAGTGGTTCCTTTCACGTTGTTAAAAAGAAAAGCCACAGGACAAAATGGAGTCACTTGTGCTAAAAGCCCATGATACCATCCCTAGATTTAATAATTAATCTAATTGATGTTTCAGCTCTCCCACACGTGGCATTTTAAACCTGTCAGTCTGGAATTACCTGATTCAGACTAGTGAGGTAATCTGCATAAGAACCCCCTGTCTTCCCCTAAGGGAAAGTGTCCTTGCCTGATATAACCCACTCTCAATTTCTTAGTCCCACCCACTTTCTACCTATAAAAATCTTCCATCTTGTACAATCCCTATGGGTGCCCTTCTGTTTGCTAGGTGAGATGTGGCCTGATTCATGAATCACTTACCTTTTTTCAAACTATAAGATGCACTTCTCTCTGCACCCCCAAATTAGGGAGGAATAATTGGTTGTTAATGCTGCTGTTGAGTTCTGTTTACATTAACATTGGTGAAATATTATGTTACTTATGTTATTAAATATTTTACCAGATTTTTTGCTTCAAAATTTTTTTCCCTATTTTCCTCCTCTAAAACCTAGCTGCGTCATATGGTCCAAAAAATACAGTAGTAAAGCCAAATAGATCTTCAAATTTACTTGGCTGAGTTTTGTTTTTTAACAATATCAGGGGATGAGTCTTTGTACTAGTAAGCATGGAAAAGAGGGTCATCTGCTTACATGCTAACTGCTGGTTTTCTGTGCAGTCAAGCCATTGTTTTTGTCCCTTAAATTTTTATTTATATATAGTGAAAGAGGTTGGCTCTTCAGACTTAGTCATATTTTTGTCCTATATCACTCTTGTGCATACATGAAAAGGGAAATGTAATAAAAGAAATTGGTTAAAGGTTTTGTTAAGGTGGTTGGTGATATGGGCTATGAAAGCATTCACAAAGAGAAGTGTAGTGAATAAAGTTTTCATTCACTCTCCAAGAAAGGAGAGGGGCATCCTGTGAAGAGATACACCAGCATTGCAGGGTGGGGGCTTTGAGCTTTTATTGGATTATAATTGGATTAAAAAGGGTGGAAGGTTATTGCTGTGAGGCCCCTGTCCTCACGGGAGGCTGCAGTTAGTTCCAATGTTATCTTCTGCCTGTGGCTGTAGGGAGCAGCTAGTTCTGTTCTTGCTTACCAGTTTCAGTCCTGGGGACGAGATCAGAAGAGTCAAGTGGCAGTTATGATTAACAAAGTCACAGGCCTGCTCACAAATGGTACCACAATAGCAAATGGCTCTGGCTTCACCCTTTCACATTTCCTAAGCCAATACAATTTCATCACAACTGCCACAGGACTGACAGCAATTGTAAGAGGTCACTTGATCTCAGAGATGGTAAAATAGGGAAAATCACAACCGCCTTACCCACCACCCTGCTTTTGATAGGAGACTTAAGAATTGGGGAATTTTAGTTTAAGTAATAGCTAATAAGCTTAGTAATCAATGCTTGTAAAAGCTTTTGTTCCAGGAACTGAAGGTATGACCCACCCTGACTCCAGGAGACCAGAAGCAGTTCCACCTTTGTTCCTCAGGAGAACTGCAAGCAATTCAAGATGCTATCTGAGCCTTTGTGCTCAGGGTGCGGTGACTACTGCCCAGGGCACAGCTAAAGACCACTGCCTGGGGCACAGCTTAAGACCACTGCCCAGGGCTCGAATGAAGGAGGTTTTTTTGTTTTTTTTAATCCAATTAACTCCTCCCTGAATTTCAAAACCCCTCACCACACCTTGTTTATTCCCTGCTATAAAAACCTTGGACTGGAGAGAAAACACAATATGGTCTGTTAGAGTATGAACCTGCCATCTTCTCAGATCACCGGACATCTGAATAAAACCCCCATAAAGATTCAATCTCTGTCTCTGCTTATTGGGTTTGGTAGTGACAGGCAGCCTGAACTCCAGTCGGTGTCTTTTCCGGTTTCACTTAGATACAGAACAATGTCCCATACTGTTGGGATCCTGGGTGCATACCTCTCTATCACATCTAGAAGTACCCCCCAAGGACACACATGAAGCCCCTGCCACAAGCCACTTTAACATCCACTGTGCACATGGTGGTGGTTGTGCCATGATCACGCTGACTCCTCTTCCTCTTGGGCCCTTCCTGGCTGCTCCTGTCATTGCTGTGTTTCTCTGTCTTTGGCCTACAGACTTGGTTGCTGCCATGTGCCCAGTACTGTTGTAGCTATCCAGGCTGCATACCACCCCTGCTTCTCCTGTTACTGCTACTTTGGTAGGCTCTGTGAGTTTCCTGACTAGAGAAGCAAATGTGCCTGGGATGGATTCACTGAGCAGTCTATAAGCACAGCAGGTGTGGGAGCCACATTGGATACCCCTTCCCACAGCTTAATCAGTGGAGGGGACCCCAGACACCTCAGGGACCATGTGAAGATTCCTGACGCTGACCTGATCTTGATTCCTTTCTCCCTGGAGCTCCCGAGCTGAGGGCGAGAGAAATAATAGAGGCAGAGAAGACAGAAAGGGAGACCAGAAGAGTCTGCTCACTTCTCTTCCTATAGCTGAGGACACTGAGGACTTAAAATTAGACTTTTGAGGTCATCAATCTCCAAGTTCCCACTTGATGCAGGAATCCCCTCTGCAGACCCTCTGTCAAACACTCTCCCTAGTGTTACTTCAACTGTTCCAGAACTAGGAAGAGTGCTGTTACAATGTCCCTGGTGGAGAGCCTCACATACCTTTATTTTCTATACTTTTGCTAGTAGTTTTGCTATACTTTTCGCTGAGTTGAGGGTATGCACCTTTTACATTTTGAATGCAGGGAACAGATTGTGTGTATGTTCATTCACTCATATTATAGTAATTTATACAAACTCGGGGCATGGAGGTCTTGGGAAGACAGATTACAGTTCAAATAAAGGAAGAACTTCCTAATTATTAAAAACAGATCACAAGAGATCACTGTAACTTGAAGTAGTAAATGTTCAAGAAGATATTGGACTATCATGATGTTTTAGGTGAGTATGAGATTATATGCTAACATCTAAGGAACGCATGAAATTGAACCTCATGGTATAACAAGAAAGAACCTCTTTAATGTGTCAAGTCCCTCAGAGATGGCCCATTTAGGTTTGGGTTCTTTCACATGGAATGCATTTTCCAAGTGAACTTTAGAGAGCACTAGGACCAACTTTTAGATGTTCTCCAAAAGCTCCCTGGCTCTATCTTGCTGAGTCACAGAAGAGACTTTATTCTGGACTTTTCTCATCTCTGATTCATTAAAATGCCTACTGTGTCCCCAGCTAGGATGGCCTAGTAATTTCTGTAACTCTCCTCTGATAAATGGCCTCAGGAGATAAATGGATTTATCCTAATAGGCAAAGAAGTCTTCCATGTGTCTGAAGGAACACAAACCTGCAAGTAGAAAAATAGACAGTGGCAAGCTTCAGGTCTAGCTACTGTTTCCTAAACTTCAAGGGAAGCAGCCTCAGTGACCCTAAAGTCTTTGTACACTTGTATCCTCTTCTTTCAATAACCTAGTCATGTCCGGCATGCATGCTCTTCATACCCTGTGACTGGTCAGGCCAATAGAATGAAAGCAAGAGGCAGAGAACAGGGCTTGTGGATGCAATATCAGTGTATATTTGGACATGGTTGTGTACACCCATCATATCTCTTCTTTTGTAGACTGGATGCAGTTACTCTCAAATATTGGTGTGTGCTTGAATATATCATACTCCCCTTCTTTGCCCAATTGTTGCTGAAGTTTCCCCTAGAGGTATTAAACACCCCCACTGCACAGCCAGCCACTGTAGATTGACTAGTGCAGTGACATGAATTCACCACTCAAGGTTATACTTTATCAAGACAGTTCTGCCTCTGGCCCTAGCTGGCGTGGCTCAGTTGGTTGGATCCTTGTCCCATAAACCGAAATGTTGCAAGTTTGATTTCTGGTCAGGGCACATGCCTGTGCTATGGGTTTAGTCCCTGGTCCCTCATTGGAGTGCAAGAGGCAACCAAGCTGATGGATGTTTCTCCCCTTCTCTCTTTCCCTCCCTTACCCTCTCTCTAAAATCAATGAGCATGTCCTTGGTCTGTGAGGATTTTTTTAAAAAGTTCTGCCTCTGGATTTTACCCCCGAATAGTTTTCTTTGCCACATATCAGAGCCAAAAATGTAGTGGCTTAAAACAACACACATTTATTATCTCACAGTATCCATGGGTCAGAAGTCTGGGTATGATTTTCTCGGGTCCTCTGCTCAGGCTCTCACAAGGCTATATTCAAGGTGTGGGTCAGGGCTGAGGTCTCCCGTAAAGCTTGGGGTCCTCTTCCAACATCACACAGGTTTTGAAAGAATTCAAGTCCTTGAAGCTGTACAAGTCATGATACCGCTATCACAGCCCTCTGTTCCCTTCACAGCATAAATCAATTATTTTTTTGTCAGTGAATTCCTCGACAGAAGGAACCCAGCATAGTGATTTGGCACATAATTGTTAAATGAATCAAGAATTATTTTGGCTATTTGTGACCCACATTATTTTCTTTATCAGTGTGTCAGCAACTTGATGGCAGAGCCCTGAATCGTTCCTGTGCGTAGGGGGCGAGGGGGGTCTATTCCAGGGCATGGTTTAGCATTGCTCAATTAAAAACAAAAATCAAGCGGGTGCAAGAATTAAGGTGGGAACGGGAGAGCCAAAGAGGCTGTAGCAAAGCAGAATGAATTTGGGAAAGGTTAGGCTGGAAGGAAATGAGGGAAGCCAACAGTCACTAAGTTCCAACGAGGTTACGCCTCCTCACCTGACGTCAGAAGAGGCTTCAAGAAGCTCAAGATTAGCTTCTCGCGAGAGAAAAGATAGAATGCGAGAATGTTTACGTCAGCCCTTGACCCGCCTTCCCTGAGCCCCACCCACAACCCGTCCTCACTCCCACCTTGAACCACCGCGTGTGACGTCACGACGCGTGCGTGGCCGCGGCGCAGGGGGCGGTGTCCGCGGCGCCGGAGAAGGAAGTGGTGAGGTTGTTGCTCCTTCTGCTGGCTTGGCTGGCTCCCGGCTCCCTGGACACGGAGGGGAGCCGACGTCTCCGTCGCAGCTTTGCGCTCCCCTGCAGTTCTCCATGTGCTTCGGCGCCGTCGCTCCCCTTCCTCAGGCCACCTCTTACTCCGGGGTCTATGGAAGTAATGGAAGGACCCCTCAACCTGGTGAGTGGCCCACAAAGGGTCGCGTCCCCCCTCGGGCTCCTTTGCCTAAAGAGCCGGGTCTGATTCCCTTGCTGCCGCTGACCCTCAAGGCCCGGTGACGGGTTTGGCGGGGGTGGCCCTGAAGGCTGGGGGGAGCAGGCGGGCGTGGCCCCACAGCTGCTCCTGGCAAGCAGTCCCATACTTAGACCCCCTCAGGGAGCCCAGGGAAGCTCCCAAGCCTGTTTCCCGCCGCCTCCCGGCGCCCCCTGCCGCAAGGCCCTGAGCGAGGGGCTTCCACCAGCCGGGGCTGACACTTCAGGCCTGAGGAAACGCTTCCAAGCGCCACGTAAACACCTCCCTGCAGACTGAAGAGACACTGAAACCGGTCAGGGTAGAAATAGTGTGTAGTACTGGGTTTAACTTCCAACACAGAGGGTCTGAAGTCTGAGGGACTCCCCACTTTGGAGAGATGAAGTAATACTCCTCCTCACCCCCATTTTCCCCTTCATCCGTTTCTCATTTACATTCAGATGCATAAATTGAAAGTCCCTTCTCGAATGTGTTAGACAGGGTCATCCCTGTTAGCTCAGTTTCATCACTTTAGGCATCATGAAAATAAGGTAGATGTTGACCTTTCTCAGAAAAGGCTGAGAATTCGTTTATTTTGTTTTTAGGCATTTCAGGTGTTGGATTTTAAACAACAACGAACGGAGAAATGCGTTCCTTTCTGACTGGTTACTGCATTTTCTGGTTTCCCAGAGAGAGTACCTATTTTGTAAACAAAAGTCAGATTACTTAAGGTTGCAGACAGACAGAAGGAACTTTTAAGAGTCACAGGTCTGAAATTAAATTGCAGTGGTAGACATATGGAGAATTAATTTCTCATGTTGGAACTCTGAACCTTAGGTTCGTGAAGAGCCCTAGGCTGGATTGAAACCATTCTGTAGAGAAGCAGTAGAACCTGGTAGTTTAAGAGCATATATTCTGGAGCTAGACTGCTTGAATTCTGGCATTGTCACTTAAAAGCTGTGTGACCTTAGGCATGTTAGTCGACCTGACTTTGTTGGTTTGTTGTGAGGATTAAAGTAGCAAATAGGTGCAAAGGGCTTAGAACAGTACCTGCTACACAGTACAGTGTAAAAGTTAGCTATTATAACTAGACCATAAACCCTTAATTTAAAATCTCACTCGTAAAAATAAAGGTTTGGGCTTGTTGAACTTGAAAAGCCTAAGATTCTAGGACCTAGAGCTGTGGTTCCCAAATGACTGGTACCAGGTTAGCTGCTCTGAGAAGCACTTCCCAGTTTTATTAAGTTGAGCCCTTCCCCCATTGGTAAGAGTTGTTTACACTTAAAAGAATTGGACTAGGTTTGTGAGTTTTTTTAAAAACCAGGGAAATGTCTTGCACTTTTCTTGTTTTTAAGGTGACATACAGTTTGCAGTGAAATATAATGGATGGCTCAATATTGAAACTTAACAGGAATGTTAGAAGTAACCAGCATTTTACACAGTGCTCCAAAGTTCAAGTGTCCTTGCAAAATGACCATTGGTTTTGTTCCAGTTAGCTTTACTTTATTTGGCTGCAGGCTGCAGCGTAACCCCAGCCAACTCCCACTAGTGTGTGGTCGCTTATGAGAAGAAAGGAACTGGGTGAGCATTGTAGATGCAGCAGGAGAATCATCAGTTTAGGGAAATTTAGTTAAATGGTGGTAATTTAGTTAAATTTAGTTAAATGTCTTATCTTTTTATAAAGGAGAATTTTGAACACAGTCTTGTTAGGCAGGCTAGCACAAGTCAGTAGGTAATCCAGCCATAAAATTTGTGGGCAAATATTAGAAATTTGGCATCTTGAATTCTTATACCGTTTTAGTCTGAAAAAACTGAGAGTTTACCAGTTTATTGAAGGATAACAGTAGAACAGAGATTAACATTTACTTGAATTATTTTAACTGCTGTTATGTACCAATGACAGGCCTCTGAATTTGTCATTACTCAGTTTTACAAGACTGTTTTTTGTTTGTTTGCTTGTTTGTTTTTAAGACTATCACATTCTTTTATTGAACAGGTAGCCAACTTAGTATTCAATTGACCTAACATGAGAAATAGTTCTCAGTGCTAGGATTTAATGAGTGCCTTTGAAAATGTCAGTAGAGTCTATGGCCATACCACCCTGAACACACCCGATCTTGTCTGAAAATGTCAGTAGAATATACAAGCTTTTTCTGATAACAGAATGTAGTCCAAATTTGTTGTGTAAGGACCATTACAATACATAGGTTTATAATCATCTGTCCTCAGAGCATCCTTGGAGTTTAGGAAGAACTGCTTCCCCATTTTACAGATAAAAAAGCCTAGGCTGAGAGAAGCAGTTACTTAGACCAGTACTCAAACTCATTTTGCATCATAACTTATTTTGATATCATGGCCTCTTTCTTGCAAGGCATCTGCATCATTATACTCATTGTTTTCATTTCAGTATGGTCCTTATCAATATTGAACTGTATATTCTGTATCAGCACTTAATTAGTGCCTCTGCTGTAGTAATGATTCTTTTGTTAGATTTGTAGTAAGTGCCTGAATGTTTTGTTTGACAGTTTTTTTGGTCTATTTTTTAAAATATTTTATTTATTTATTTTTAGAGAGAGGGGAAGGGAGGGAGAAAGAGAGGGAGAGAAACAACAATGTGGGGTTACCTCTCACACACCCCTTAATGGGGATCTGGCCCACAGCCCAGACATGTACCCTGACTGGGAATCAAACCAGCAACCCTTTGGTTTGTAGGCCGGTGTTCAGTCCGCTGAACTACACCAGCCAGGGCTTTTTTTTTTTGGGGGGGGGTGTCAATTTTAATAAGGAACATAATAAAAAATTACTGTGTATTTAGGCATTGCTTTCGATACACCTAATTTTGGCATTGTGAGTGCTGGTTTCAAATGTCAAAACTTGTGAGATAACTTCCAGCTCTTTGGTTTGCTTGCTGGCTATTTAGGAAGTGATGTCAGACCTTAATTTATATGTGACACTTGCTCATGCTTTGCTTACCTACTCTGTATACTCAACTGACAGGGTCCATGTGACTCCCTGGCCACAATTGTACTCTGTGTTTGGCTCTTAACAGTACTGAGAATATGTTTGTTGAATGGTTGAGTTTGCCTCATTAGGGGTCAGTTTTTCTCATCTAAGAAAAGGAATCAGCTATGGTCCAAGAATTGCCTTGTACACATGTAGAATCTTTGTACCTATTCCATGTTAATTATATAGGCAGTAAAATCTTTATATGGTTAAAAAAAATTTTTTTAAAGCTGTTTGAACATCTTCCTTGTTGCCCTGGAAATTTTCAAGGGAAATTCATCCTGTGTCACAAGTGACCCTCATGGGCTCATAGAAGCACTCTGGGGAAAGGCAGTAGACCACTAAAACTTATTTGACAATTACTAAGTGCTAGGGTTGGTGTCAGAGACTTTGTGTTATTTATTTTGTTTTTTAGTACTGTATGAGATATTCCCCACTTTATGATGAAGACATTGAAATGCAAAGTAATTGCTGATAGTGGGATTTGAAAGCGAGATTCTAAATAAAATGTTGATCTTTCTATCAGGTCAGTGTTTGTTTTGACTGATTCACAATGAGAAATTTATATATAATGACCAGTACATACATACATATGTGTGTATTACTACAAGGCTGCTACATTACGGATGTGCCTCAGGAGTTGTGTAAAATGCAGGGACTCTGCAGGGAATCTCACCCCAAACAAACAAAAAATGGAAACTCTTTATGTGATGCATATATGTACATATATACATATATGTGTTTGTGGTGCTATATTTGGTATACTCTAATATTTTTTATTGATATTTTGAAAAAATGCTGTTGTGACCCACTAAATTGATTTCACAACTCACTAGTGGGTCAGATCCTGTCATTTGTCTTCATAGCAGATGGTGGTGGTTTTGAGAAAAAGAAAGCTAAACTGGAAACGTTTTTTTTTTTCATTGATTTTAGGGGTGGAGTGGGGGAGAAAGAGAAACAACAGTTTGTTGTTTTCCGTATTTATGCATTCACTGGTTGAATGTGCTCTGACCCTGGGGATTGAACCCGCAACTTTGGTGTATAGGGATGGCACTCTTAACTAACTGAGCTACCCAGCCAGGGCTAAACTGGAAACTTGAGGAAGAAAAAAAGATACAGCAGAGCTGTATGGGGGAGAAATTGATCCTTAGACTCAAAACCAAAAACAGGTCTTCCTGGACTTTCTAACACTTGAGCAGTTATCTTAAGTATGATTGCACTACATTAGTTAGACGGTCAATTCAGTACTTACTGTTTGGAGATACTACTTGCCTGTAGGAGGCTCACAATAAATTGATTGGACAATCTGAATCAGATTTTTCCTTCTCCATTGAAGACCCTACCATAAGGTCTAGGAGTACATTAGATTTCCCTCTGCCACCTTTTTCACTGTTGTTTGGTATGGCATTCCTTTTCATCTTCACATACAGCTTTCCCCAGGGACACAGAAGTATATGAAAAATAATGGAAAGTAAAACTGTTTCCCTGTGGGAAAGAAGACAGTATTGAACCTGTGTTTTTAAAGCAGTTAGCATGTAGAAGTAGAGTGTACTTTTTGTTGAGAGCTGTCAGTAATCTAGTTGTAGTTAGGATTTTTGTCAATTGCAGGTGGTAGAGACTCACTTAAAATTAGCTTAAGCTAATTTGAGATCACTTATCGGAATCAAAATAAAGGGCAGGTATACAATGTAGGTGAATCTGGCAGCACATGGGACCTGGTACTCAAATATAATCAGATTCTTCCTCTCGCCTCTTCAGACTTGATTGTTTTATTCCTCTCTGCAGACCTATGTTTTCTACCTGGCTAATTCCTGAATGTTGTATTAGTTAAAACCATTTAAACTTTTGTGACATACTACCTAGTTCTAAATTGAAAATCTGGCCCTGGCTGGTGTAGCTCAGTGGATTAAGCGCGGGCTTGTGAGCCAAGAGATCACGGCTTGATTCCCAGTCAGGGCACATGCCTGGGTTGCAGGCCAGTTCCCAGCAGGGAATGCACAGGAAGCAACCATACATTGATATTTCTCTCCCTCTCTCCTTCCCTTCCCCTCTAAAGATAAATAAATAAAATCTTTAAAAAAGGAAACCTTTAAAAAAATAAAAAGAAAGAGAATCTGATGGAACAGATTCATTAGGTGTCTGGGGACAAGGTCATATAAGAATTTGGCAACTTGCACGGGAATATCTCTTTCATCTAGGGAGAAGAGCAGTTCAGAGAGGAATGGGGCCTGTGGAAAGTGCTGGTTGTTTCTGAGGAGGACTCAGCAAGGGAGAAACTTGTACAGGGTACACAGAGTAAGATATTAGTAAATCTGAAGCTGTTTTACTTTTTATAAACGTTTTTGAACATTTTATAGTATTGTGCCTTCATTTTTACTTGAGAGAGTAGGAAAACTCCAGTTAAAATGCCCTACGGATAAGGTGGATTAAATAGTGAATGAAGTACACCAATGATTGATTCTCCCTTCTCCCCCCGTGTGTGTATGTACATGTGTGTATATATAGTTACTTATTTTAGATTTTAGAATCTAAAATATGAAACTGCATAGTGTTATTCTCATATTTTTTCTGATGTACAGTAATGTTCTGTTGGCATTACCAGTCTTTGATTTTGCTACCAACCCTCAATATAGCCTCTCTATCCTTCCATCCAACTGACCATTTATTCATCCACCCAATTAACCAACAAATATTATATATAATTACTATGTATCAGGTACTCTTTTGGACTTCAAGGATTCAACAGTGAATATGACAAAGTTCCTGTTCTTACAGAACTTTCATCCCATGTCTTTAGTTTTCTTTTCATCTAGTGTGTCTTCTTGCTCTGTTTTCTTTCTTTTTTTTTTTTTTTTTAATTTTATTTGTTTATTTTTAGAGAGAGGGAGAGAAACATCAATGTGTGGTTGCCTTTCACACGCCTTCAACTTGGGACCTGGCCTGCAACCCAGACATGTGCCCTGACTGGGAATTGAACTGGCAACCCTTTGCTTTGCAGTCCTGCACCAATCCACTGAGCCACACCAGCCAGGGTCTCTGTTTTCTTTAACATTGTAAGCTAAGCATAGGAAGTTTTTTTTTGGTCTTTTGTTTTAGTTTTCTTCAGTTTCTTGGTGTTAATTCCAATATGTGGATAATCTTTGGGTCTGTTTCAGTTGTCCTTTTCTCTTTGTCAGTTACTGCTTCACATGCTAGTAACCTTATCATATGTCACATGTTGTGGATGATACATTGTAGAGACTCTGAATTTGTCATCTTCCTAAAGAGTGTGAAATTCTGTTCTGGTTGCCAGTTCAAATACTAGTAGATCGCCTTGATCCAGTCTAGGTTTAATTTTAGGCTTTATTAGGGTGGGTGTCTTTTACTTTTACTCATAATACCTAGAGTGTGGACTTTATTCTCAGGGCTGGCCTTTCTGGAATCTCAGGTGAAAGTGCCAGGTATTCACCAAAGTTGCTGTACAGTCTCTACACACAAACTGTAACCTGTCTCCCCAGCACTGTGTGGCTTCTGAAATCTCTGCTCAGAGCTTCTGTTTGACCTGGAATTGTGCCCTGTTATGCAGTTTAGGATTTTGGCCAAGGACCTCAGAAGTTTGGAGATGAGGGGGGCTTGTTTGTTTGTTTTAGATTTTATTTATTTATTTTTGAAGAGAGGGAGAGAAACATCAATGTGTGGTTGCCTCTCGCTCATCCTCAATTGGGGACCTGGCCGCAACCCAGGCATGTGCCCTGACTGGGAATCAAACCAGCGCTTTTGTTTTGCAAACCAGGACTCAGTCCACTGGGCCACACCAGCCAGGGCTAGAAAAGTTTTGGGGTTTCTTTGGGGGGGGGATTGTTTGTTTTTTTGATTTCAGAGAGAATGGGAGGGATGGAGGGGAGGGAGAAAGAGTGAGAGTGTCAGAGAAGCAGACCCACCTTTGTTCCCTGACTAGGTAGGAGTTGAACCTGAAACCTTGGCGCATCAGAAACACGCTCTAAACTGAGCTACAGGCCAGGGCCAAGTTTTTTCTTTTTTTTTAAATGTGTATTTTTAGGGTGTCTCTACTACAGTTCCTTCCAATCCTGGAGTCACCTCAAATTCCACCCTTTTCCTTCTGCTTGGATTTTATTTTCCTGCACTCCATTTTTTAAAATGCCCTCAGAAAGAAAGCTAAAGGGAATGTAGGTTTCATAACTGGAGCAGGACATTTTTGTGAAGATGTAACCTATTATTTTTTTGTTCAGTTAACTGCTGTTTTTATATTTTGTCCAGTTTTATTGTTGTTTACAGCTGAAGGGTAAGCCAGTGCAACCTGCTCCATCATAGGTGGATCAGAAGTCCAAATTTCCATGAGAATTTCCAAGAGATTCTCAAAACAAAGTTAAATCAGATTATTGTAAACTCTATAAATGTCAGAAAGTACTTTAATGTGAAATTGTGGTGTCACGGAATCTAATATTCTTTATACAGTGGTAGGGTATCACAGTCCCATGAGGATTGATCAATCACTGCTTTTCTTGTTTAAACCTACTTCTGTTAAACACATTTTCCCTGTTAAATCTACTTCAAAATAGAATTTAAAGCAGCTTAGAATAACAGACAGATGCCAATATTATACTGTCTGTTGATAGATAACAAATTATCCTAAATGTTAGCACTTAAAACAACACACATTTGTATCTCAGTTTCTGTGAGGAAAAATGGCGAGGCTTAGCTGGGTCCTTTCTTTGAAGGTCTCTCACAAGGCTGGAGTCAAGGCGTCAGCTGGGGCTACGGTCCCCGTTGAAGGCTTCACTGGGACAGGAGCTGCTTCCAAGCTCACTCATAGGTTTGATAGCAAGATTCAGTTCTTTGAACACTTTTGGACTGAGGATTTCAGTTCTTCGCTGTCTGTTGTCAGGCCACATTCATTTTCTTCCATGTGAGGTGTTCTATAGGGCAACTCATAATATGATTGTTGGTGTCATTAAAGTGAGCAAGGAAGAGAGAGTGCTACCAAGATGAAAGTGATAATCTTTTGTAACCTAATCACAGAAGTGACATTCTATATCACTTCCTGTGTCACCTTTGCTGTATTATACTTTTCAGATGCAGATCCAGCCCACATTTGAGGAAGGGTGATTATACAAGGGTGTGAATACCAGGAGACAGGGGCAGTAGGGCCATATCAGAAGCTGTTTACCACAGTTGATGATAGAGAAGCAAAGAAAATAAGTACAAAAAAACTCCCAAAGATAGCAAGAAAATATCCTGTGGGATTACATCAAACTGTAAAGCCTGCACAGCAAAGGCAGTCATCGACAAAATGAAAAGGAAAGCTATGGAATGGGAGAAAATACTGGGTTGGGCAAAAAGTTTGTTTAGTTTTCTCCATAAAAGACACATTTTTTTCATTTTCACCAATAACTATTGATTTGTATATTTGAGTATGTCAGCTATCTCCCACTATTGGCTTCTAGTGGTTAGAGGCCAGGGATGCTGCTAAACATTTTCCAGTGCATAAGACAGCGTCACAACAAAGAATTATTTGACCAAAATATCAAGAGTACCAAGAAACTGTATATATCACTTTTGACATGTTCAGTCAATCACAGCATCTTCTCCATACTGCACAAATCTTTTTTTGTGTTTCAGCTACGTTTTTACCTTTATTAAAATAGTAAAGCATAATATGCTGAAAATGTTGCATATTTTCTTTCATCTTCAATATTAAAATAGCTGTACAAAATTTCATGAATTTTGATAAGCTTTTTAAAAAGATTTTGTTTATTTTTACACAGGAGAAGGGAGGAAGAGAGTGAGAGAAACATTAATGTTGTTGCCTTTCTTGCGCCTCCTACTGGCCCACAACCCAGGCATGTGCCCTGACTGGGAATCAAACCAATGACCCTTTGGTTTGTAGGCGGGTGCTCAATCCATTGAGCCACACGAGCCAGGAAGCTTTTTTATTTGTAAATGCACACTGATATGACAGCTGTCACAATATAATCTAACAAAATTGTTTCAAATGAAGTTAAAGACAACTAAGTGCTACTAGAGCCATCTTACAGGAAAAAAAACCAAAATTTTTTGGCCTACCCAATATTTATAAATCATGTATCTGATAAGGGGTTAATATCCAAAATATATAAAGAACTCATACAGCTCAGTAGCAAAAACAAACAATCTGATGGAAAAATGGGCAGAAGATCTGAATAGACGAAAGAAAACATACAGATAGACAACAGGTACATGAAAAAACCCTCAGAGTCACTAATCATCAGGGAAATACAAATCAAAGTCACAATGAGGTGCCACCTCACACCTGTGAGAATGGCCAGTTACAAGAAATAACAAGTATTGGTGAGGATGTGGAGGAAAGGGAACCCTTGTGCACTATAGGTGGGAATGTAAATTATTGCAGCCACTAGGGAAAACAGTATGGAGGTTGCTCAAAAAATTAAAAATATAACTACCATAGGATCCAGCAGTTCCACTTCATGATATTTGTCTGAATAGAATTAAAACATTGACTCCAACAAAAGAAAAGTGCACTACCACCACCCTTCAGATTCATTGCAGCATCATTTACAATAGCCAAGATATGAAAACACCCTAAGTGTCTATCGATAGATGAATGGATAAAGAAGATAGGGTGTGCAAGTGTAGAATGGCACATTATTAGGCCATAAAAATAGAATAAAATCTTGCTATTTGCCAGAATGTGAATGGACCTCGAGGGCATTTATTCAGCGTGAAGTAAGTCAGACAAAAACAAATAACATGTAATCTCACTTCTGTGTGGAATCGAAAAGAAAAACAAACAAAACCCCCAGATTCATGGATAGAGAGAATGGATTGGTAGTGACAGAGGTGGGGAGTTGGTAAAGTAGGCAGAGTAGAAGTTCAGAAGGAACAAACTTCTGGTTATAAAAAAGGTGTAATGTACAGCAAGGTAACTGTGGTTAATAGTATTGTATTGCATATTTGGAAGTTGCTAAGAATAGATCTTAAAAGTCTTCATCACGAGAAAAATATGTGAGTATGTTGATAGATGTTAACTAGACTTCTTGTGATCATTTCACAATCCAGGGTGGGGCAAAAGTAGGTTTATAGTTGTGGATGTGTAAAATAGAATTTATTCTTATTATTTATTACTGTATTCCATATGAACAACTGAAAACCTCTACTTTTCCCACACCTTGTAATACAAGTATCAAATCATTGTTGTGCACCTGAAATTAATATATGTCAATTATACCTCATTAAAAATTTTTTTAAAGAATATCAACTCTATTGACCTATTTTTATTTTCCTAGTTGATGTATAAATGAGCTCAGGGTTGGTTGGTTGGGTTTTTTTTTTTTAACATTCTGGATTTCTTGTAAAGTATAAATCAGACTTACAGAAAACCAGTGTTTTTTTCTAGTCTTAATTATCTTTACCATTCTAATATGTCACAGTGTACTAATCGTTAGTAGTTGCTTCCCTTAGGATTATATATTTTTAACTGAGATATAACTGACATATAACATTCTAGTAGTTCTAGGAATACAGTGTAATGATTCAAAAATTATATATATTGCCAAATGATCACCACAGTAAGTCTAACATCCATCACACTGTGCACAATTTCAAAAAAATGTTTTTAGATTCCACATGGAAGTGAGATCACATGTTACTTTCTTTCTCTGTCTCCTGTCACTTTAGCATAATGCCCTCAAGTTCAATCCATGTTTCAAATGGCAAGATTTCATTCGTTTTTATGGCTAAATAATATTCCACTCCACACACACAACCATCTCATCTTTATCCATTCACAAGTCTTAAAGTGCACAGTGATCTGAGTAGTGTGATGAAATCCCATGCCGTCTCATTCTGTTTTACCCAGGACATGAATCATCTCTTCAGCATATTTACACTGCAGGCATTCACTCCTTGATGATGGGGATAGGTTCAGAGAAATGTGTGATTACGTGATTTCATTGTTGTGCTATCATCATAGAATATACTTACATAAACCTAGATAGTATAGCCTACTACTGTAATTTATGTGCTGTGCATTCATATGACTGGCAGTGCAGTACTTTTGTTTCCACCAGCATATGAGTAATGCATTGCACTATGGCATCACTAGGTGGTAGGAACTCTTCAGCTCCATTAAAATTTTTAGGGACAACTGTCATATGTTTGTGGTCTGTCATTGATCAAAGTGATGTTACACAGTGCATGACTGTATTGAGATGATTTTTGTCATTCTTTTTGTTAATGTGTGTCACATTGATTGATTTGTGGTCATTGAACCACCTTTGCATCTCTGAAATACCGTAAATCCCATGTGATGATGGTGTATGACCCTTTTAATGTATTGTCGAATTTTTTTTGCTATTATTTTATTGGTGATTTTTGTGTAATAAATTAAAAAAAACATTGCCCTGGCTGGTGTAGCTCAGTGATTGAGTGCCAGCCTGTGAATCAAATAGTCGCTGGTTCAATTCCCAGTCAGGGCAAATGCCTGGGTTACAGGCCTGGTCCCCAGTGGGGGCATGTGAAAGGCAACCACACATTGACATTTCTCTCCCTCTCTTTGTCCCTCCCTTCCCCTCTGTCTAAAAATAAAGTCTTTTAAAAAAAAATAAAAAAAAGATTTTTTTAAAAATAGGAACTACTACCAAGATAAGTTTCCTACAATCTTCAGTTTTTTAAAAAAGGCAGTTTATTTAAAAGATTTTATTTATTTTAGATTTTAAACAATTTTATTTATTTATTTTAGGGGGAAAAGGGGAGGGAAACATCAATGCGAGAGAGAAATATTGATCAGTTGCCTCTTGTGCACACCCCAA
This sequence comes from Trachops cirrhosus, assembly GCA_028533065.1. Taxonomy (NCBI): domain Eukaryota; kingdom Metazoa; phylum Chordata; class Mammalia; order Chiroptera; family Phyllostomidae; genus Trachops; species Trachops cirrhosus. Next base: position 117,182,580 of record CM052542.1, on the reverse strand, counting down.
CTGGGGACTAGAGCCACAACCCAAGCTTGTGCCCTGACCGGGAATTGAACTGGTAACCCTTGGCACTGCAGGATGACACCCAACCAACTGAGCCACACAGGTTAGTGTGGAAGGCAGTTTATTTAGTCTAGTCTCCCTAACTACCTTGTAAACTTTTTGATGGCAGGTGCTTCCAATGCTTTTACTGTGTTTTAGTTAATTTTGACAATACTCATTTTAGAGATGAGAAAACTCAAAGTTAAGAAACCAGTTCATTTGTCTTAATAAATTTTCAAGCCGTGATTTGAAAGTAGTTAAGCTCCATCCAGAGTCTGCACTTTCTGGGTAACTAACAAGAACCAAGTGTGAGCTCTTCATTTAAAAAAAAAAATTATTGTTCAATTACACTTGTCCCCATTTCCCCCCATTACTCTCCCCTGCCTACCCCCCCCCCAACAGAACTCTATTTTTTAATAGAGAATTTTATTACTCTGGTGCCAAGTAGCCTAGAAGAGATGTGTATTTTTAATTGAGATGTAACTCCTAAATTCACAGAGTGACGAGAGTGGACATTACATGGTGAAATTGAAGGGGAGTCAGGAGAGCCATGAGGTCCTGTTCTCACCACTTAAGAACTTTCTGTTTCCTTGGTGAAACAACTTATTGTTATTGTGGAGCTTGAAGTTTAATTGGGAGCTTCACAAATAGAGTTCAGGGTAGAAAGTGGTTAATGACATGAAAGAGATGATAAAGAAATAAAATTAGAGTGAAGTAACCTCAGAGAACAGCCCATCTCTGCACCTCAGTGTGTTTAGTAGCCCTCAGCTTCACCTTGGTAGAATCTCAAGCCCTGCTCCAGACCTACTGAATAACAGATGGCATTTTAACCATATCCCCAGGTGATTTGTATTCCATTAAAACTTGAGAAGTATAGGTCTGGTCCAGCTCCATTTTACAGGTGGGAAAACAGGCCCTGAAGGATAAAATAACTGACGCTGTTTAGTTGGTATGCCAGTACTTAAGCCAAGAGCCCTACATTCTTGGTAGTGCTGGCTCTGCACCGTGTTGTCCATAAGACGTACTATGGGATGTCAGCAAAGGTTTGTCTCTTATGTAGGGCATCTTTCAAAGCTGAGGAATGTAAAGGTGTCTGCAGATTCACCCCTTTTACCTTTTTTTTAGTTTCCTACCTAAAACCTTGTTGATTGAGTACCACTTGCTTTGACTAGATTATCTGAACACATTCCTTAGAGAAATCATGTTGATCATAACTTAGCTTTCTTCACCATGTGCATGCTCTTCCCGAAAGGTCTGTGTCACCTCTGGGCACTAAAGAATACTGCTGTGTTCAGAACATATTTTTTTTTGCTCAGACCAAGACTCCATATTTAAAATTATTTTAAGCACCCATCTATGTATTGTTACCTATTATTATCTTCAGGAGTAAATGGAACTTAAGAGAACAAGTTTCTAATTTCAGTTGCCAAAGTGATTCTCTGAAGTATTTTTTGTGCATCACGAGTGGCACATTTTTTTTTGAAAAGCATGCTAGATTAATCACTTTACACCTGACAAAACAGATTTGTTTTTACTTTTTGAAAAAATTGAGGTGATGTAAAAAAGTGCACATAAAATTTATCTTCTTTTTTATATTTAAGTGTACAGTTTCATAGCATTAAGTATATTCACATTGTTGTGAAACAGATCTCCAGAACTTTTTCATCTTGCAAAGCTGAAACTATAGCCATTAAACAAGAACTCCTTACTTTTCTCTCCCCCCAGCCCCTGGCAACCACCATTCTACTTTCTGTCTGTGAGTTTGACTACTTCAGATATTTTATGTAAGTGGGATCATATACTATTTGTCTTTTCATAACTGGTTTATATTTCATTATTAAGCATAACATCTTCAGAGTTCATCCATGATGTAGCATGTGTCAATTTCCTACCTTTTTTAAGGCTGAATAATATTCCATTGTATGTATATATCACATTTTGTTCATTCATATATTGGTGCACATTTGGGTTGCTTCCACCTTCTGACAATTGTGAACAATGATGCTAGGAACATGGGTATACAGTACTTTTCATGTTTTTAAAAAAGCTTTGCTAAGTAACCTGAATTTTTTAGTGAGGAAAACATTACAGTAGCTATAGAAGACTTTAGTTGATTGTCTTTCTCGTTGCCTGCTGGTTAACCTTCTGTAAGATATAAGCTCTCTGAGTCTGGACCTCTTAAAAGAGAGGGAAACACATTTACATAGTTGTAGTAATTACTTTTTTATTATATTTTATTGATTATGTTGTTACAGTTGTCCCAATTTTTCCCCTTTTGGTGCCCATGGGTTGTGCATAGGTTCTTTGGCTAGTCTGTTTACTATACATCCCCATGGCTACTCTGTAACTATGTATTTGTATTTATTTTATTAAGTATATTTTATTGATTATGCTTTACAGCTGTCCTATTTTTTTATCCCTTTCATTCCCCTCTGCTCTGTACCCCCCAACCCTCCAGCATTCCACCCTTAGTTCATGTCAGTGGGTCGTACGTGTAAGTTCTTTGACTTCTCCATTTCCTATGCTATTCTTAACCTCCCCCTGTCTATTTTGTGCCTACTATTTATGCTTCTTATTCCCTACACCTTTTCCCCCATGCCCCCCTTCCCCTCCCCACTGATAACCCTCCATGTGATCTCCATTTCTGTGATTCTGTTCCTGTTCTAGTTGTTTGCTTAGTTTGTTTCTGTTTTGTTTTTTTTAGGTTCAGTTATCGATAGTTGTGAGTTTGTTGTCATTTTACTGTTCATAGTTTTGGTCATCTTCTCTTTCTTAGATAAGTCCCTTTAACATTTCATATAATAAGGGCTTGGAGATGATGAACTCCTTTAACTTGACCTTATCTGGGAAGCACTTTATCTGCCCTTCCATTCTAAATGATAGTTTTGCTGGATAGAGCAATCTGGGATGTAGGTCCTTGCCTTTCATGACTTCCCCTCCCAGGCCAGTCAGTTTCAAGGACTGACTATGACCACTGATCACCAAGCTCCACCCCCTGTAGGTGATCAGCTCTGTGGGTGTAGAGTAGTGGTGCTCTATCATGGTCTATAGCTGTCCACTGAGTGGGCTGGCCCTGTGGTTTTCCCAGTGGTGCAGTCCAAGGTCAGCCCCACCTGTGTTTTGCCAGGGCCACCCTGACTGAGCTATAAAGCAATCTGAGATGGCTGCTACTTGTGCGGGGCTTGGAATTCCCAGGCAAAGCCAGTTGGTAAATCTAGTCTGGCTGCTGCTAGTGGTGGGCCTGGGGCCACTTAGTATGAGTTACGGGGCTGGAAGCTCACTGAGGCTGGCTTTTGCCTGTTTGGTAGGATTTAGGAAGTTGTGAAGCAGGAGCCAAGACCAGTCATTCATATGGAAAAGCAGCTTGCGTGGGCCCTTCCGTCAGTGGGAGGGTTCACTGGGGATCTCCAGGGTAGTGCAAACAGTGTTAGCCTGGTTGATGGAGTCTCAAATATGGCACCAGCTTGCTGGCTCTGTGGCTGTCTAGGGGGAGGGCTCAGAAAAAGGGCAATGTCCTCTGCCTGCCCCTCTGTCCCCCGCTCCTGCATTGATGTATTTCATTTCATTTTCTCCCTTCATGCCACTGGTGCTGTTCAAGCTGCTACCCCAGTGCTGGAGCTCAGAGGTAGTGAGTCTGAGTTCGTGTTCAGGTTCTTGAAGAGGAACTGCTTGGAATTCCAGAAGCTTCTTTCACTGACTCAATCCTTTCTGGTGTTTGTAGCCAGAAGTTATGGTGACTTACCTTCTTGACACTGGAACCATGGTTTGGGGCCTGATGATTGCTGGGACTCCCCACAGCCAAGATATCCCTCCCAAATTTTTATTCACCAAATGTGGATGTGGGACTAGCCTGTTCTGCATCTTACGAGTCTGGATGGATATAGTTTCTTTCATTCTATAGTTGTCAGACTTCCATTCAACTCATAGATGATGGTTCTGAGTGATGGTGGTTCCATATTTTAGTTGTAATTCTGATGTGGTTGTGCGAGGAGGTGAGCCGTGTTTATCTAGGCCTCCATCTTTCCTGGAAGTCCGGGAAATTGTAGTAATTCTTAACGTGTAACAGAGAAGGAAGGAGACCAATGGCCACTCATTTAATCCATTTACCTTTACATTCAGGGGCACTTCAGTCATTTGTTTTCAGGACTTTTGAGTTTGTCTTTATTGTTTGATGAGCTGTACCTAAGAAAATCTCCACTGAAATATTAAATATAGGTACCATCAATTTTTCAACTGTACAATGTATACATTGTATATTTTAAAAACATAAACAGTAACTTTAAGGTTGAAAGAAGAATGAATTGATAGAAGAGAAACTTGGATTTTACTATTCGATAAGTAATTTGCTGATTATAGTTGTTAAACTGTACAGACTAGTCAAAGTGTCTGTAAAATAACTCTCGTTTTGAAAGAAACTTATTAAAAATCAAGAAAACACACATTTTGAGTAGCAACCTATGATTGTAACTCTTGGTTAATCTCTGAAGAGTTGAAGAATGTTGATTCTGAAGGAGCTGAAGTGCCTGGTATTAACCTTACTTTTTAGTAGAGTTGAGAAAAGTGGCCCATCCTTTCAGATGCTACCTATTAGACTTCCCAGCACAGATACAACTGTAAATGGTTTGATGTGTGTCAACAAATAGTGTTCATCTTCTTAAAAGATCTTTTTTTAAAAAAAATTATGTCTCTTTTTATGATGCAGAGTAACTTAGAAATGTTTGTTTCCTAGGCTCATCAACAGAGCAGACGAGCAGATCGTTTATTAGCTGCAGGGAAATACGAGGAGGCTATTTCTTGTCACAAAAAGGCCACAGGTGAGTATTCTTTTTAAGAAATACTGAGTCCAAAACTGTAGGGCAATTATTTTTCTCCAGTATCTCTCAGCACTTTATTTAAAATGAAAGTCATAGTAGTAATGATGTGTTGTTGCCCTTACTGATCCACTGGAACATAAGCTTGCATTTTTTTAAGTATGTTTTATCGATTATGCTATTATAGTCATCCCAGTTTTTCCCCTTTTGCCTCCCTCCACCTGGTTTCCCCCTTCCCTTCAGCAATCTCCCCCCGCCACCGTAGTTCGTGTCCATGGGTTATGCGTCTAAGTTCTTCAGCTTCTCCATTGCCTGTACTGGTCTTAACATCCCCCTGTCTATTATATACCTACCGAGTTATGCTTTAAATCCCTGTACCTTTTCCCCTAGTCTCTCCCTTCTCCCTCCCAGCTGAAAACCCTCCAGATGATCTCCATATGTATGATTCTGTTCCTGTTCTTGTTTGCTTAGTCTGTGTTTTAGATTCAGTTGTTGCTGGTTGTGAGTTTATTGTCATTTTAATGTTCATAGTTTTGATCTTAATCATTTTCCTCAATAAATAAATCCCTTTAAAATTTCATGTAATAAGGACTTGGTGATGCTGATCTCCTTTTGCTTTCTTTATCTTGTCTGGGAAGCACTTTATCTGCCCTTCCATTCTAGATGATAGCTTTGCTGGGTAAAGTAATCTTGGGTGTAGGTCCTTGCCTTTCATGAGTTTGAATATGTGTTTCCAGCCCCTTCTTGCCTGCAAGGTTTCTTTTGAGAAATTAGCCGATAAGTCTTATGGGAACCCCTTCGTAGGTAACTGTCTCCTTTTCTTTTGCTGCTTTTAAGATGCTCTCCTTACCTTTAACCTTTGGCATTTTAATTATGATGTGTCTTGGTGTGGGCCTCTTTGGGTCCAACTTGTTTGGGACTCTCTGTGCTTCCTGGACTTCCTGGAAGTCTATTTCCTTTGCCAGATTAGGGAAGTTTTATTTCATTATTTTTACAAATAAGTTTTCCATTTCTTGCTTTTCCTCTTCTCCTTCTGGCATCCCTGTGATTTGGATGTTGGCCCTTTTGGAGATTTCTCAGAGTCTTCTTAAATTCTCTCTCTTTTTTTTGAATTCTTGTTTCTTGATTGTATTCTGGTTGAATGTTTATTTCTTCATTATGTTCAAGATCATTGATTTGAATTCTGACTTCCTTCTTTCACTGTTGGTTTCCTATAGATTTTTCTTTATTTCCCTTAGTATAGCCTTCATTTCTTCCCTTAATGCTTTTTCTGTATTCAGTGAGATCTTTGAGCATTCTGGTCAACAGTGTTTTGAACTCTTTGTCTGATAGGTTGGCTATCTCCACATTGCTGAGTTCTTTTTTTCTGAGGTTCTATTCTATTCCTTCATTTGGGCCATATTTCTTTGTCTCCCAACTTTGGCAGCCTCTGGTTGACTGTGTACTAGGTAGAATTGCTTTGATTCTGTTTTAGCGCACCTGCTAAATTGTATGGGGTAGAGCCTTGGGTATTCACCAGGACAGGGTAATCTTGGCCCTGTGCGTGGGAGAGGTCAAAGTGGGGGCAGTGCTGCTGCCGGCTGATTTCTTGGGTCTTGCCTGGTCCTCGCCCTGTTTGCAGTCACTTCACCCACTTCCCGTCTATGACTGGCACCCCTTCAACTGCTTTCCTGGTTGTGGTTCCCAGGGTGGGTGGGTTTGTGTACTCCTTGGCTCTCCTAAGAAACTGGCAACTTCTTCCACAGCCCCAACCCCAGCCCCCTGGGTTTACGGCACTTTCTCCTTCTGGCACTGTAGCCCTGGGCTGCGCAGTCTGGCTGGGCTTGCTTGCTCACAAGGTGTCTCCTTGCCTTGGTTTTTATCTACCGCATGTGAATATGGGGTTGCCTATCCCTTCCACCACCATTGCCTCACCGCCTCTGCGCCGCCGCCGCCACTTGCTACCGCCACATCAAGTCCTTTCCGCACAGATTCACTGTCTCTGCCCATCCTACCTGTCTGGGTGTATATAGCTTCTGTGAATCCTTGGTTGTTGGACTTCCGTACAGTTCTGGGTGATTTTCTGGCAGTTCTGGGTGTTTTTCATTTTTAAGTTAGTTGTGTTCCTTCTTATGGTTGTGCTATGAGGTGAGGTGTGTCTACCTGTGCCTCCATCTTGAATGGAAGCCTTCTTAAGCTGCTTGCATTCTTTTTTGAGTGTGTTGGATTTCCTCTTAACCCAGTCTTTCTTAACCTTGATGCATATGCCATGTTGGTAAATGGTTCCTGGACACGGCTTTGTGAGCCCAAAGATGATCCTAAAGGCTGAAGTGATTGCAAGAAGTCTGCCAATTCATCTTAGTTATTATAGAAAAGGGGTCTGGATTTCAAATAGTTAGCTATTTTGTGTTATGGGGGCTGTATACAACATTAAACTTGGTAGCTAGTGCTCTTTAAATCTTTCAAAAACCCTTTTTTGTTAGCAATCAAAATGTTAAATTTGTAGTCACTATACAGAAAATACAATGTACTATATATACTATTTAATTCCAATTTTTACTGAGTTTGTTTTCTAAGATGTTGATAAGACCCATCAAAACTCTTTTCCGCATGGCTGGTGTGGCTCAGTTGATGGAGTGCTGGCCTGTGAACCCAAAGGTTGCTGGTTCAATTCTCAGTCAGGGCACATGCCTGGGTTGTGGGCTGGGTCTCCAGCTGGGGACATGTGAGAGGCAACTGATCGATATATCACTCGCACATTGATGTCTCTCTCTCTCTTTTCTTTCTTTCCTTCCCCTCTTTAAAAGTAAATAAAATCTTAAAAATATCTTTCCTGTGCTTTTTCTCTAGCTTCCCTTCTGAATATTTCATCTATATATTCATGCTTGTAATACCATGTTGATGATAGCTTTATTTTAAGTATAAAATTTAGAATAATTGGCTTCTTATCAAACACCTAATTTTATCTCACTCATACATGCTAGCACACATTGAACTTAGATCTTCAGAGCGTGTTTTATACTGGTTTTTATTGGATGAATAACAAACCTAAAAGCTTTGGGGAAGGGGTTGTTTTACTCATGCTTCATCCAAAATGGGTATAGCCACCTCTCTGAGAACAAGCCTTCTCATCTTTGTGCCGGAGTAAGAAGGTACTTGACTTTCCCTATAGGCCATCATGATCATCAAAGCCTTGCTTTCTCCTGCAGAGTCTGCCCCTCCTGTGCTATTGTACTGCTAAAGTACAGACCATGTAGTGGACACCGGTTTGTATAAGTCCTCTTCTGTTAGTGATTTTTGCCTATAAATCAGTGATTTTTCAGAGAAAATTTCATGTCACTTTTTTAAAGAATTAGTTTTTCCACCGAAGGGCACCTCATCAGCTATAGAGCTGAGCACATAGTATATACCCCACAAATCTTTAAACTTTTATGGTGAGTTTTATGGGGGCTGTATACAACATTAAACTTGGTAGCTAGTGCTCTTTAAATCTTTCAAAAACCCTTTTTTGTTAGCAATCAAATTGTTAAATTTGTAGTCACTATACAGAAAATACAATGTACTATATATACTATTTAAGAAAACCATGTTGTGGTTGAATGCCACAGTGAAATGACACCTTTATTAAATAACCCAGAGTGGTCATGATTACACATGTATAACATATTAAAATAGAATGATTAGCATATTTTATGCATTGAACAGTAGGGTATTCTGAATATCTAAAAGGGAGAAAAGTTTCTTTCATTTCTAACCTACATCACTGTCTGTATTTGAAGACTTAAAACTAATATTGGGCTTTAAACACATCTCCCCCCTTTCTCTATACCTAACTTTTATGACATTCTCAGGAGTAGGAAAGATAAAGGCAGCCTGTTGGACCCCCTTACCTTTAATTATGGATGTAGAACTTAAGTGTGATTAGTTAATCCCATAGAGCCGATTTGATTGGGAGTTTAAACTTGGTTAAAAATAGCCTTGTGTTGCATTTCAGAGTGGGGTTGTCAATGTAATGCTGGTTTGAAAACTAATGTAGTTGGAATGAGCTCAATGTTTTCTCAATTGACTGACATGTAGGGCTTGTTGTAATAGTGGTGTTTTGGGAGGTGTGGATGAAGATGTATTTTGAGAGGAAGGAATTTAGTATTTGGAAGTCATTTTAAAGATTTTATGTATTTTTAGAGAGAGGGGAAGGGAGGGAGAAAGGGAAACATCAGTGTGAGAGAGAACATGGGTCAGTTGCCTCTTGAACATGCACTGACCAGGGACTGAACCCACAGCCCTGGCATGCTCCCCGACTGGGAATCAAACCGGCAGCCCTTTGCTTTGCAGGACGATGCACAACTACCTGAACCACAACAGTCAGGGCTGGAAATCATTTTAGAGATATGACAGGGAAAGGTTCATCGAAGAAAGACTGACAGGACAGAAAGCCTGAACTGAGAACTTTTGGGCGAAAGAAGGGGCCTCTGTGTTCAGCTGTCAAAGGTCAGAGGAGATTCTGAGTCTGAAAATTTACCTCAAGACTACATAGCTAAGGACTCATAGCCTGTGTATTTTGTAGAGTTTTGATAGTGTTTGTTTTGTAAATGTGTTGAAATAAGAAAGTTACTTGATCTCTCTTTCCTTTTTGGGGCAAGGTAGGATCTACTCTTGAGGTGGACAGCGGCTGAATTAGATAAAATGAACATACCAGCATTCGTTTGGCAGATAAACTGAGATACCAAATCTCCGGAAGGGAAAAGCTGTCTAAATCTGGCAGGAGGTGGGGAGGAGGAGATGTTCACATTTACTCTCTAATATGAAAAAAGAAAAGAGGCCACAAACTCCAAGGATTCAGTATTGTTAGAAAAATCTATTGCTTCAAACCCTTGATTAGCAGCTGTACAGTAATTCTGCTGTCCCATTCTATAAATGGATTTAACTTCTTTCACAGGCAGCAAGAAGAGCAGAAGCTTAAATGGGAAGCTAATGATAATCCATTGACAATGTTTAGAACTCAGAATGAACATTTCAGATGAGCAGGACCTCAGAGTACAGTGTTTCTGTGTGTCTGGTTGAAAGCAAGTCTTGACCGGACCTTTCCATTACATTAGACTGTGGAGACATGAAAATGATTGAGCACTCAGAGGACGCGCTTTGCTGTGTGCGTCCAGATAGGCCGTACATTTGTACTTTGATACCAGAGTCATGATAGAATAGTAAGTGATGTTATTATTTTAAGACGTAATAGATTCTTCCGGTTTTCTTAGTTCCCTTTTCCTTGTCCTTGGCTTAATATTTACTTTAAGTATTAGCCTTGTGTCATAATTGAAGTATTTATTTATTTATAAAGATTTTATTTTTAGAGGGGAAAAGAGGGAGAAAGAGACAGAAATGTTGATGTGAGAGAGATACATCAATCTGTTGCCTTTCGCATGCCCCCAACTGGGGATCTGGCCCGCAACCCAGGCCTGTTAGGAATTGAACTGGCGACCTTTTGGTTCTCAGGCTGGCACTCAATCCACTGAGGCACACCAGCCAGGGCTGCAAGTACTTTAAATGACAGTGTGATTCCTATTGAATTCTTTGCTTTTTGACATCTCAGTGTCCTTGGGCATCTTCTTCTGTCTTGTTATAGTTTGAAGATTCTACAAAAGGAGGCGTTCCAGTTGTTTTACATTTGGTTTGCGAAATTGTTCCATTTGCTAAGAAGGTAGATTTAAAGCAAACTAGTTCAGACAAAGAGACAAGTGTATGCAGATATAATGACAGGGGTGGCTAGGAAAATCCATCCACACTATCAGAGCAGTATATAGACTGCATCATCAGAGTTAAACATGAACAAAAAGAAAGGGAATAGTCTCTGTGCAGCTGTACAGACTTAATATAACAGTAAAAGAAAAAAAACGTTGAGGAAAAAATGTAAGTGGCTGGAGCAAAAACTGTACAACCCCCTCTATGCTTTCTGTTGTGGAGGGAGCATCCAATTAAGCTGTATCTTAAAGACTATGGTAGAACTTGAGAGACAGCAGTTCTGAGTGATGGACTCGGAAAATCATTAACATATTTGGATCAACGCTAGACAGGAAGCAGTGCCTTGTAGTGTCTGCAAAAAGGCAAGAACTTAATGTAGAGATGAGGGATGCTGGAAAGTTTGTAGTAAGCAGGAGATAAAAAATGGAGATTGAGTACAATCTGTTAGTAGTTTTTATTTATACCTCATCTTGTTCCAACAGCTATATAGAAGGCCTTAGAAAGGAATACAGCAACATATAAAATGTAATTAAAAATAAGTAGATGGAGACTCCATAAAAAGATAAAATGAGGAAGGACTGGGAGTTCAGTTCACAAAATACACCATGCGTTCTTACATATTTGATAGGAGAACTTGGCTTTAACATTCTAGCAGTCAACTCAAAGAGGAAAATCATGAATTTTTACTGTGACTATTTAAATTTAAACAAATTTAGTCACCTAGGAACTGATCTTAAGATCAAAAAGAAGTTAATAAAAAGTTACTGACCATTTCTGGTTTCGTCAATGACACTATACAAGGTCTGTCTGGGAAAAGTGCAGTCATTGTTAAAATAATGAGAATGGTTTGCGTGACATCAATGTAACCTCACAGCCAAGGAGAGTGGACTGGAATGCGCATGCATGGACAGTGACTTCATGTACTAGTCAGTAGGGCTGGTAGATGCTGTTGAGTGAGCATGTGTACTGTGTGGCTGTCCCATTCAAAATGACTTCAACGAGTAGAGCAACAATTCTGCATCAAATTTTGCATTAAGCTTAAACATTCCTCCATGGAAATGATTTGGATGATTCAGAAGGCCACAGCTATGACCAACTGGTGATTGGCAGCTTCATCACAACAACACACCTGCTCATGTATCACGTCTCATGCAGAGAGAGTGTTTTGGTGACACAGCAACTCACCCAGGTGACTCTGCACCCCTACAACCCAGATGTGGCGCCATGCAACGACTTCTGGCTTTTCCCAAAACGAAAGTTGCCTTTGAAAGGGAAGAGATTTCACAATGTCAGCAAGATTCAGGAAAATACAACAGGACAGCTGATGGCAATTCCAACAAAGGATTTTGCATAGTGTCTTGAACAGTGGAAGAGACACTGGGAGAACGGTGTGAGGTCCCGAGGTGCCAACTTTAAAGGGGACTGAGGCATCATTGTCCTGTGTACAGTGTTTCTTGTATCTTGCATCTTCAATAAATGCCTCATTTTTCATTTTACGAGGCTGGAAACTTCCCAGACAGACCTCATATACTGGTTTTGACAACTTGCTTACAATAAATGTCAAGAAGTTCTTAGGGCTTTTAACTCCCTATTCCTAGAAGGCTGTTGGCTTAGCTCAGAAACAAGTCAATAAGAAGTTTCCTCCTTCTGTAGGAGGCCTGAATGATGGTCCAGGTATTCATGTGGGTAAAAACGTCATTGATAATCAGCTCTTGATATTTTTGCGAGCATAACGAGTAATAGCGTTTTGATGCACTCTTACTGAACTTTAATCCTCACTAATCCTGTTTCCTGATTATGCCATCTTCCTTAATTGTGTAATATACAGGGATTTTAAAGAACAAGCTCCTTCAAGATAGAGAAGAGGATATATCTACTTTTAATCACCACAGACGTGGTTTTGAATCCCTACCTTGTGTCTTTCAGGAACAGGATAACTGGCAGAGTTGCTTCTGAGTTCATCTGTTTGTCATGTGAGGGGTATTAAAGCTCTTCATTTGACCCGTTAATTACAAAATGATGACACTCATTAATGTGCCTCTTTTTTTTTAAAACCAGCATATCTTTCTGAAGCCATGAAGCTGACACAGTCTGAGCAGGTGAGACATTTTCTTAATATTTGCAGTGGGGTTTAGAAGGATCTTCTTGTGAAAAATTGTGTATAAAATAAAGCATTGTGCCCCTCTGAAAACACTATAGTCGAAATATAGGGTGAGGCAAAAATAGGTTTGCAGTTGTTCATATGGAAAATAATAGAATAATTAATAAACAATAATACAAGAGTAAATTTTTATTTCATGTACTCACAACTGTAAACCTACTTTTGCCCTACCCTGTATATAAAATGGGCAAAAGAAGAATACTTTAGAAAGGAAATTAAACTAAATGAACTGTTGTTGATGTGCCAGACATGGTGTGTAGACACTTTTGTCCTTTTTTTCTGGTGGTTCCTTGTGCTCCTCACACACCTCGGGTTGCCAGTGTGTGCCGGAGCCCCTCTCAGGGCCTTTCCCGATGACGGGCTCGTCTGACCCACTCTCAGGGAGTGAGCAGGCCTCGGCGAGGAGAAGCCGGGTGGCCTTCCCTTTGCTTCTCAAAGATAATGTAAATCTTATTTTATCCTGAATTCCTATGTAATTTCACTACTGTTAAATTTGTTTCGCCAGTGGCTTTAATTTTTCTTCTGTGTTTGGGGAAGGCCTCCCTAGGTTTTTAAAATATCTTTATCCAAAGATGATTTCCTGATTATGCAAGTGGCAAGTACATAGGAGGTGCTCGGTAAATGTTTGTTTAATTGAATTAAAGATACCCTTTTTGTGAGGGAATGTCAGTGACGGGAAAAAACCACCAGTTCCTCAGACTGAACCAGGAGAACATAAAAGTCGTCGAGTTCTACCTGCACACCTTCCTCTGACTGCATAGGACTGTTCACGCGAGCCTTCTGAAGACCCTGTCAGTGAGGACTTGTAGCTGGTTGTAGAATTGATATCTAAAGAAGAAACTTTTCTGGCTTTTAAGCTGAGTATCAATGACATTGCAGAGTGTTAAGGCAGATTTTTAAAAGGTCTCATTCAGAATGTCGATTTGGAATAGGACTTCTGAGTTCCTGAGTGAATGGTGTTTTGTTTATATTCACAAGGTAACAAAAACATGTTAGCTTACCTAAAAGAACGGCTTATTTTGAAAAAATTTTGAGTTTCAACTGAATTGCAAACATAGTATATGAATTTTTAAGTGTTACTGAGTCATTCAGAAAGGAGATTCTTGGAATAGTGTTTTCTGGCCATTACTAAAGAGACTTAAAATGTTAAATTGTACCTTTCTTTCTGTGTCATAGGCTCATTTATCACTGGAACTGCAAAGGGACAGCCACATGAAACAGCTCCTGCTCATTCAGGAGCGGTGGAAGAGGGCCAGGCGGGAGGAGAGGCTGAAAGCGCAGCAGAGCACAGACAGGGATGCCGCTGCCCAGCCTCAGGCATCTCACAGACCCTTCACTGAGGATGCCGAGGGCCAGAGTCTCCTCCCCCACAAGTACAGCCCTTCCGCAGAGAAGCACCCGCCTGAGGTTCAGGGGGTCTTTGACAGGGATCCAGACACACTGCTATTTTTACTGCAGCAAAAGAGTGAGCCAACAGAACCATGCATTGGAAGCAAAGCCCCTAAAGATGATAAAACAATTATAGAGGAGCAGGCAACCAAAATTGCAGATTTGAAGAGGCATGTGGAATTCCTTGTGGCTGAGAATGAAAGATTAAGGAAAGAAAATAAACAACTAAAGGCTGAAAAGGCCAGACTCATTAAAGGCCCAATAGACAAGGAGCTAGATGTAGATGCTGATTTTGTAGAAAAGTCAGAGTTATGGAGCTTGCCACCCCATTCAGAAACTGCTACAGCCTCTTCAACCTGGCAGAAGTTTGCCGCAAAGACTGGGAAAGCCAAGGATATTCCGATACCCAATCTTCCTCCCTTGGATTTTCCATCTCCAGAACTTCCCCTTATGGAACTCTCTGAGGATATTCTGAAAGGACTTATGAATAATTAAAATGGAAGGCCATAGAAGAAGTGAGAAGAGGAAATAATACTGTTAATCCAGAAGGAAAAAAAGGGAAAACCACACGCAAGGGTAATCCCAGAGAGGCTTCATCACCTGGCAGGCACACTGTGGAGAAGAGGCGTTGCCGGGGTTTGGAAACAGTCACTGTGAAACACGTCGCATACCTGATGTACTGACTCGAGCTAATGATTCCAGACTTGGCGGACACTGAACTCTTGGAGGTTCACTTTCTCCTGATACAAACCAAATGGCTACCTGGAATAATTTTTTCAAGCAACAGTTTTTCTTATCTTCAGGGTTAAAATGTATAAAAGTATGTTATGTGTAATTAATCTATAATGCCATAAATGATAATGCAAAACCTAAATAATACGGTGACCTGCGGGGCTGCCTTATATTTGAAACATGCTTTCTATCATGCATTGACTGTATGCATTTTGTTATGCACATTTCATTTGTTTAATAAGGCGTGTAAGACACACCTTTCTAGATGAAACTCTGTGCCACACTTTGCACTACTCATAACATAATGATAACCTCAAGACTATCAGGAGAAATATTTAAATTTCCATTTTATGAAGAACCAAATTATTAGTTATGCTTTTTTAAAGAAAATTACCAGTTTACATAATTAATCAGGGTGCATTTTAAGTTCTAACTTTTTGTTTATTGTATAATGCATCATTTGAAAATACCAAGGAAATATCCTTTTGTTTTTCATGATGCATGAGTGGAAGTAATGCTAGTTGGCAGTATTTGATTGTAAGAAATCAATAAAGTCATTGTGTTTTATACCTTCGTTGAATGTGGATGCTACTTAAAAAGCAAGTTTTGTGTGGTTTCTGTGTTGTAAATTTTTAGTAGGAATTTGAAGAAACGCTGTCAGATGATTACTTTGGTTATGTTAAAGATTTTCTTCAGTGTTTTATAGTCCATTTCCCTCCTAACTAGCGTAAAAGAACAAAGAAGTTCCTGAGGTCTAAGTGGGTTCCCAGCCTTTTCCCTGCCCTAGCGCACGTGACAAGCGGCAGCACCACACGCAGGCTGGAGCTTCTGTGCCTGGTACCTGGCACCCAGCCTTCTCTTCTCTGACAATCCGGGGGTTCCAGGATGGGAAGGCGAGGGGGATAGGGGGTGAAGCACATTTGGGTGTGAGCCACTAGGTGTGTTGAAAGCAGAGATTTGGTTTACTGCGTGGAATTGTGAGAGTGATGAAAATACGCAGGAACAGCATACCGCCTCCCCTGAGGAAATCAGGCAGTGGGGTTGACGGGTAGGGTTGGGCTCACATGTTCAGTGATGAAACGAGCAGAAGTAGGATGAGATGAAGTGACCATGCACATGTCGCATTTTTACTTGTGTCATCTTGCAACAGATGAAACCAAAAATAAACTAGCTTAAAATATCTCAAAAACAGTTACATTAATTTGCCTATTTCATTGTCGTTGAATATTTTGCTTGCCTAACCTTCCTTATAAAACTTCAGATTTAACTGTGCCAAAAATTATTAGCCATTTTATTTTTAAAAATATTTTATATATTTATTTGTAGAGAGAGGGAGAAAGAGAGGAAGAGAAAGGTTGATTGGTTGCCTCTTGCACAGCCTCAACCGGAGACCTGGCCCACGACCCAGGCCTGTGCTCTGACCTGGAATCAAACCGGAACTGGTGACCTCTCAGTTTGTGGGACGGCGCCCAGCCCACTGAGCCACACCAGTCAGGGCTAGCCGTACCTCCTTTGAAAGTGAGCTTTGTTAAGTTTTGACACAAATACTTTCAAAATCATGTTCCTCTTCTGCCGCTGCTTTCTCCCCCCCCACCTTGCTCCCGTTACTGTTGGCAGTTTGACATGGATTTTATAGGACCCGTGTTCTGTGCCCTTCCACTAACACGTGCACGGCATGTGAACTAATCTTTTTCACGGTATTTAGTACTCTTCTTATATCTAGTTTTTAGTTTTTTAAAATTGATAATGCAGAGAAAGAGGAAGGGGAGACATCAGTTTGTTGTTCCACTTAGTTATGTATTCTTGTATGTGAGGGGGAGTGGTAGAGGGAGAAACATCAATTTGTTTTCTTTCACTTATCTGTGCATTCACTGGTGATTCTTGGATGTGCCCTGACCAGGGATCGAACCCACAACCTTGGCACATCAGCATGCTGCTGTAACCTGAGCTACCCTGCCAGGGCCTGGTTTTTAAGTTTTGTGTTTCAGTTTCTTCATAGAACATATGTGCCTTTTGACCAGGGTGGCATGGTATCTTTGCAGCATCCTGGCACAGTGTCTTCCATAAAAAAAACACCTGTTTTACTGAGCTGTGACCCACCTAGCCTCTGGGCACTTGGCCCATCTCATATTTGGGGTTTTGGGTGTTCTTGTGTCTTCTCAGTCTAGTTTAAGGCACTGAAAGTTATTTAAGAATAGCTTGCTTCCACCACATAATGCATTATGCACGTACAGGAAGTTTAGCAGGTGTTGTCTTTCCTTACTCAGTGGTGGCCTCTTGCTACTGAACACAGATAACTACTGGGTGTTAAAAAAGCCCAGAAAGCCAAGTCCTGATTTTTTATCTTTGGCTTTTCACAGAATGACAATAAAACAATTTCAGAAAGTAGTATGTAGTACAAATCTTAGCTATGCTTCTGTGGTAACCACAAGTAATCCATACTTCATTGGAACCATGCTTAAGAGAAACCAGAATCAGAAGGTGTTTTCAAAGTAGTTCCTTTAAAGCCATTGTCTGTGTTTTATCAAGGTTATTGAAATAGTGAAAATGTTTTGTCTCTAGGTGAGTCAATTCAAAATGTTTACATTCTTGAAATGTGCTTTTAACACTTTCCAGGTACTTTTTTGTGTTAATGTATTTTGGATGTCATAGTTTTTAGGGCCTTTTAAGACCTATTATTTTACAAAGAAATAAATTGAGGCCCAGAAGACTGAGTTATGTGAAGTTTATGCCATGTTGGGGGCAGAACCAAGAGTCAGGGTGTCTAATAGTCCTGTGCTGTTTTTACTGGGCCACACTGGGGCTGACTTGTTTAGTTTTCCTGCTGTGGCTAAGGGGCCTGGTCATTCAAATTTCTGCTCAGCTCTTTCCCTTCAGTGAGCCAGTGAAGATCCTGGTGTCGCCATGGGCTGCAGCCCCACCCAGTGTTACTGATGTTATGAGAACAAGCTGTACCCAAAGTCTCTCTTCTACCCAGATGGCTCTGATGCCAAGATCCGCATCTTTGACCTGGGGCGGGAAAAGGTGAAAGTGGACGAGTTCCCACTCTGGCCATAGCGTGTCAGATGAATACGAGCAGCTCTCCTCCGAAGCCCTGGAGACTTCCCACGTTTGTGTCAACAAGTACTGGGTGGAAAGCTGTGGCAAAGATGGCTTTCACATCCGAGTGCGGCCACCCATTCCAGGTCATCTGCATCAACGAGATGTCCTGTGCTGGGGCTGACAGGCTCCAGACAGGTGTGCGGGTGCCTTCAGAAAGCCCAAGGGCACAGTGGCCGGGGTCCACACTGGACAACTTATTATGTCCATCTGCACCAAGTTGCAGAACAAGGAGCATGTGATTGAGGCCCTACACAGAATCAAGTTCAAGTTCCCTGGCCACCAGGAGATCCACAGCTCCAAGAAGTGGGGCTTTACTTATTTTAATGTGAATGAATTTGATGACAGGGTGACTGGAAAGTGGCTCATCCCAGATGGCTGTGGGGTCAAACATATTTCTACTGTCAGCCCACTGGAAAAACGGTGGGCTCTGCACTCATGAGTCTCTGCTTCCACCTTAACACCCACCAACACATCCTACTCCCTGTCAACAACAACAGATTTCTCCTCAGGCATGCATACCACGCTTGCACTTCAGCTACTCTGCTTCCCAAGAAGTTGGGGCTCACCTGGTGATGGTTGAATTCATTCTTAACACCCAATTGTAAAAAGCCTAATGTCCATTTTCTGTGGTATCCCTTTTCATTTGTGGGAGTTGTGATTAAAGTTTTGTTGTTTTAAAAGATGCTAGTGTGAGGCAATCTGCCCATAGGGTGTGCAGAACTTACTTGAAGAGTTAAGGTATGAACTATAATTAATAATACTAGGTAGTTACTGAATCATTCTAAACTACTAGGCTATATATATGTAGAGATTAGAAATGATCTTTATCATATTTTTGTCATAATACCAGTGTAGCCTATTTGGAAACCTCTGCAGGAGGAAGTGGCTTGGCTGTTTAAATTTCTTCGGATTTGTCTATTTTGCCTCAGGTGGGATTACTTCCTTTTCACAGTCACGGCTGATGAACAGTGCCATCTAGTGGGCAGTGAGGAACTTGGTTCAAAGGCAGTTTGATGGGCCACAGTTGAAAAATCCTTAGTTGGTCACTAATATTTAAATACTCTAGTAAATAATTATATTCGAGTGGTTTATAGACATGTATAGGCAAAAAAACCCTTTCAGTTTTAATATGCAATCTGTGTACAGGCACCAGATTATTTAATGAACCACCACCTTCTGCCGCTAAGGCTGACACAGTTGGTACAGACTTCCTAGAAGGAGAGCCGGGTCAGAGGGCTGGGAGCAGCTTGCCAGGGAGAGGACAGCATTAAGGAAATGCATCGGGTCAATTGAGGGTAGAAGTTGTGAGTTTGGTCCGTGTCATGGCAGGACACATAAAGAAATCTGGGGGAGGCTTGTGTGGATTGTCTTAATGCTGTGCTAAAAGTGAGGAGACCAGGTTCAGGTTATGATTTTGAGAAATGGAAAATACTTTGTATATGCTTTGCAAGGCACAGGTGGCTGAGGGGAAGTGATCCCTATGTGCCCTTTATCACGAGCTCCTGCTTAGTAACCCTGTATGGCCTACCTTGGTCCTGTGACCCACACATACAACACCCATCCTTGTTTGTTTTTTTAAGATTTTATTTATTTTTAGAGAGGGGGAGAGAAACATGGTGTGTGAGAGAAACAGCGATCAGTTGCCTCTCACACCTTCCAACTGGGGACCCAGCCCACAACCCAGGCATGTGCCCTGACTGGGAATCGAACTAGCAACTTTTGGTCTGCAGGCTGGCGCTCAATCCACTGAGCCATACCAGCTAGGGCTAGGGCCAAGGTCTTTTTCACAGGCCAGACACAGAAAAGATGGGCTGATTTACAGAGAGCTAAATAGCTGAATTCATCGGTGAAAGTCTGAAGTCAAGAAGGGGAACTCACTTTGTGTGCAGCCAGTGGCCAAGAACTTGCCAACACTTCATTTTTGTTTGAGCATCACTGCTTTCATTAACAGCCAGACTGATTGCTTGCTGTGAGCCAAAGTACTTTGTATACTGCTCAGTTGCTGTACCTTACGTATGGTTTCATGGAGTAACTATCAAGGTGTCATAGCTTTTGCAATAAGGAAAAGTCTGAGTTTGAATCTCGGTAACAAACCTGGTAGGACACAGCTTTGTATCTTGCTATATCCCAATTCGAAGTGTGTGGGATACTGATTGGCACTCATTAGATCATTCCTTTTCCTCCTGTGGCTGACAATCCCGATCTGGTGTGGGAGAGCATCTGGGGTAGGTTGGCATCTAGAAATAGAGCATTCTGAATCCACGTCTATAGTGTGTGTACACACACAGTAAACTAAAGCTGTCAGAGCACACTTCTAACGGTCACTGAACTTGCCCAGATATCATTAAACCCATATCCCATCTACCAAAAGGAAGTAACAGGGCAGTAATTTGCATGGGTGTTACCTCCCAAATTGTGTGGCAGAGGAGGAATGTACTGGGACACAATGTAATTTATTAACCAGAAAAAGGAATTCATATTCAGGTCCAAATGACATTACACTATAATGTGGGAAGTGGGGAGGAAATAAATACTTAACACAAGTTCCCTTTTATAATCTTTACCTTCACGTTTCCTAAATTATTCTACACATTTAATACTGTATCACTGCCTGGAAGAAATGGGCACACTCAGATGTTTTCATACTTGAGGAGCATCTAAGCTAACAAAAAGGTTGGAGGGAACAAGGTTAATGGTCAGAGGAACTGCTCCATCAGGGATCTCCCCAGCCTTCTGAGCCAACAAATGTTCTTAACAATGTGTTATGGTCTTCTTTCCCCAACCCCATTTCACCAAGAATTAGGTCACTAGCATGGAATTCAGACCATGGAGAGAATACTTTCATTAGATGAGTTTGTTTTGAATGCCACTGTCAGGCAGGCGTGATCTGTCTTAGCTTCAGCTGCTCTGCAGAGGTTGTATGGGTGGTTCACACAACAGGAAAAGCAAAAACCTCTTGGAAGAAGCCCTGGCTGGTGTGGCTTAGTGGATTGAGTGCCGGCCTGTAAACCAAAGGATTCCATTCCCAGTCTAGGTAGGGCACATGCCTACGTTGTGGGTCAGGTCCCCAGTGGGGGGCACTTGAGAGGCAACCACACATTGACGTTTTTCTCCCTCTCACCTTTCCCCTCTAAAAATAAATAAAATCTTAAAAAAGAAACCCTTTTGGAAGAAAAATCACCCAGGCTTTTGACTCTTGGTTGGTGTTTAGGGGACCAGCGGGAGGTAGTCTACTCTGGAATTATGTTAGGCTTGATCACATCATAATTAAATCATATGCGACCCATGAAAGCATTAAGCAAAATATACCATTTAATGAGTTGAGGTACACGTTGAAAAATAGTATTAAAAAGTCAAAACCCGAGAACTTTCCAAAACACTTGGTGATGAGAGGTGGAGGGTGGAGGCTGCCTGAGCTGCACACGTGAACACACTCCTGCCTGCCTCCCGCGTTTACTGGCTGTAGAAACTGGTGAAAGAAATCAGTGTGAGGTCAAACCAATGCCACCCAGGAAGAACTCATAAAGGCTGATAGGAAACAAGTGGCCTGAAAGTACCTCCCTGATAAGAATCCCAGTGGAGAGTTTAAACGGATTTTCCAAGCTCAGAAAATGTTTTCTGATGCAGAGATTCTAATACAAAAGAGAAATAAAAGGTGGAACAGTATGACATCTTTGATGTTTTCTGGAGAAAGGAAAGGTACGAAACATATGTGCATCAGCTCTCAGTAACCTGAGATTTATACAATGGTGCAACTAAAAAACTAAGTGTGCAAAAGAATGTGATTTATAAGTGCGAAGGCCGAGGTGGTAAGGAGCAGTGCAGTGCTGCCCGTTGCTGAGGTACTGGGATGCAAGTAAGAATTCCTCAGGTAGGACCAGGGATAGTTCAGCAAATTCTGTCCTGGCCATGGAGTGCCAGGGTGGGTCGTGAAGATAGATGTGAAAGCTCCAATGAAAGGGTGACAGTTCAACAGAGGTTTCTTAAAGTTCGTATTGGCAAAGGCATGAAGATGGCCAGATGAGATTACAGTTGAGACCAAGAACCAGGACTGGACCCAAGAGAGATCATTGTTTTGTTATTTTAAAATTTTTGTTTTGGGGGGTGAGGGTTAAGGAGAAACATCAATTAGTGCCTCCCATATACAACCCAACCAGGAATCGAACCCTCAATCAAGGTATGTGCCCTGACTTGGAATCGAACTGGTGGCCCTTTGGTGTACAGGATGATGCTCCAACCATTGGCTAGGGTGAGAGACAGTTTTAGATCAGGCCCACGCTGTTTTCACTCTATGAGATGGCCTTTTTATGTCTAGGGATATACACTGCTGGTTGAGCACTGTGTGGCTTTCAAACCGAATTATCAGCTCTCATCCAGGTCAGTCTGCCAAGCATGGATCTACCCAGTGCACACCAAGTGAAAGCATGTCAATTTATCATGGAGCACAGGAAAAGGGTCATGTAACCAATGAATAATGTTAAGGCCAACTTTCCTGAGAATGGCTCTCTCCTGATAAACATTCTGTGCTGTGAAAACTCCAAGAATAAAAGTAGAAGAGACTGGTGAAACGGACCAGGTAGAGCTAACCAGTGAACTTTGACCCAAGTCGAGAAAGGCAGCACCATCACAATGCAGAAGCACCTGAGAATGAAGGTCGCCACCCTAGGGCAGTGGGTGGTTTGGTCAGACCGCTCACAAGGGCAAGTAAATAAAGCTCTCCCGGTCGGTATTTTATATGCAGGAGTGAGTGGACTATAATGGAAATACACTCACCACCTGCTATTGTTTGTATTTTAAACACTGAACTACAGTAGTGCTTGTAAATTAAGAGTAAACTCCCACTTAAATTTTTCTTCCTCTGCCTTTGTTAGGTCTTACCTTATAACTGAGTTCAGCTCTGTACTGCATGGACTGGCTTAGAGCGAAATGCTAGTTGTATGTATTGACTTCAGTTAAGCTATGAAAATAAAGCTCTGTATTTAACTGGCAATCAAAGAACTTAATTTGTAGGGAAGTGTTGATCTAAGTTGTATTAAGTGGGATTCATTGTGACACTTCTGCATTTATTCTATTGCTTCAAATGTCAGTTGAAAATGGCATGCTGTATAATTTAGCCTGTGGTAACAGTGACAGAAATAACTTTCTAAACAAGGGGTTTATCATAACAGTTTTTTGAGGGCTTGCAACACTTTGTTTTTTAAGTATGTTAAAGGCTTATACTTTAAACCATTTAACTTGTGCTCCAAAGTAACTGTAATATAATCTTAGTAGTAGAGCAGATTATGAATAGCTTTACTTGTATGTTTAAGTCATGTTCACAAGCTTAAATGTGGATACCAGAATTCAAACATTCTTTAAAAGTATGTATATCTCCTTAATATACTGATCACAAAGCAAAAAAAGTTTAAAATTTACAAAAGAAAGTTCTTGTAATCATTTGAACTATTTATTCATCAGCCTAGTTTTTTCCCCGCTAGACAAAAGAAAAATTGTCATCCACCCCGTTAACCCTTGTGCCGGGGGTGGGAGGGGAGCATTACCGTGAGATGTGAACACTCGCATCCCTGGCTGGACCTTGCCAGGAGCAGAGGGTGGGGTGACAGCCTACAAGGAGCCAGAAGATGGTGGGAGTAACATATAAAAACTAAGCAACCTGCAAGGTTATGATGTGGGCTTACCACTTTTTTTTTCAAGTATGTACTTCCTAAATGGGAAGAAAAGGCTGGTGGAGAGTTGACTTGTGATGGAGACCACAATAGCGTACAGACGGTGTGTTGCAGAACTGTGCGATTTGTGACCGTCACCCCAATAAACTCATTAAAAAAAAGTAAAACAAGAAGGCAGTCTCCTCAATATTCTGCAGGTGCCAATGGAGGGCTGCATATATCCAGTAAAATTCAAATGGTACAACTGTGTGACCCTCACACAATTCAGTGATTAACAGCAGTCACCTATTAAAGTCAAGACTCCAAATTAAAGCAACTTATCAAGGTCACAGAGAAAGAAGAAAAACTATATTCAATCCAGACGGACCAACTTCAGGCTCTTCCTGCCACCCACCTGCTTCCTCTCTCTTCCTCCAACCCTCAACAGTTACTGGCAGCTATCTCTGCTGCGAAACTGGTTTGAAATTGCATATCTCATAATCATAGCTTTAAAAATTAATGTGTGGGCTCTGTTTTCAATTAAATGTGTTCACCAATGGCAAATGATGGAGCTCCCTGTTTTCTTTTCTTTTTAGTTGGGCCGGTAAGACAAGTGAGCTGAGGCACGTATTTGTTATGGCCCATAAAGTCTGAAGAGAGCTGGAAAAAGCTTGTAAGAATAAAACACTTGGGGGAAATGTTTCAGCAAAGAACACAGTGTTACAAGAAAATGCTGATAAGTCACCTTGATTACGATGAAGCAAGCCCATTTTTGATAAAGTCCTTTTAATGAAAAATGTAAAACCCCTTTCAACTTTAATGTACAAAGCCATATGTAACACTTGCACTTAACAAATAAAAGCAAGTCAACGTTTTAAAAAAATACATCATTAAATGTATATATGTATATATTTACATAGCATATTAAGTTTAATATTTAGCTTTAAAAGTTCACATAAATTTTTAGCAAAATGAGACAATTTTAAATAAATTACACCTTTTGAAAATGTTTAATTGTACAGTCAATAGCTTCAACAAAATATTGAAGTGTCTGTATTTAGTATCTGCTTTATATACTTTACATTTTACAATTTTTACAATTATTTGGCAGTAATTTTCTGATTATGACATGAATGCTGTGCGATTCAGCAATTTCCCAAATGCAGGCAATAGCTGGTGTTCGTGTCCTGTTCTCACAGTAACTGTCTCAATGTAGTGAAAAATATCGGTTATTTTAGTAAACTGTACAAGGTCACATTTACACTTGATCAACAATATAGCATAGAATTTCGTATTTTTTTTCCAAAAATAAATACATCATTTTAAATCTGGCATTTTCACAAACATCATATACACTATAATACAAGAACAGCTACGAAGTGCTGCTTTTTAAATGTAGCTTGTTTTAATTAACATTTACGCACAGGAGCTGCGACTGATGCTATACTGCTATGGTGTCAGTAACAAGTAATTACTGCAAAGAGAATTTCTTGGCACTGATGGTTTTGTGAAGCTTACGTCAGTGTGCACGTCCATATCATCATCCAAGGGTAAGTAACCCCACTTCCACGGCCCACAAACAGCGAACTGGATGGAACACACCTAATTTTCTTCCATATCCTCTGTTTCATCTTCATGTATTTTCAAAGCTCTCACTGTTTCCTTGACTGCATGATATAAGATGTTTTTAACCTGAGAGAGATATTTTAGAATTAAGCTAGGATTTCTACTCACTTTAGCTGGAGATGAATAAATGAAAACTGTTGTATTAAAAAAATTTTTTTAAAGGAAAGTGAAATTCAAGAGAAGTGTCAGCATTAAAAAATGTTAAGCCAAAAGCTAACATCAGGCCCACTAAAAGTTATACCATTAGGTGCTTATTGGTGTCAATCTCTGGCCATTACCGAAAGCTGACAACCTCGGCCATGGCTGCCTAAGCCGGTGTGCACGTATCACACCTCTGAACATAAAAACCTGCCGCACAGCCGCTCTTACCTGCAGTTTATCATCATAATTGATTTCATCCTTCAAAAGTCTCAGTTCCTGTGTTAAATGAAATGACTGTACAAGATGCTCTGGAGACACGAAGTCTTCAGTTACCTGAATGCAGCTGTGGAAATTCTGTACCTATCCCCAAAGAGAATAACACGTACATTTTAGGAGGTGGGGATAAAGAAAAGCAAAGTTGCATAGTAACAGTAAACACAAAGGACAATTCACCAGAAACTTACAGTATTTTCTCCAAAATATCAAATGCATTTCAAAGCAGAAGACCACACTTTGTGGGAAAGTTCTATTGCTGAAAAGCTTCATGTAAAATGACTTTGTAAACTGAGTATTTTTAAATGATGAAAAGACTGTTTCCAGGAATCCTTCAGGGAGGCCAATAAACAGATCCTAAATCATCGATTTTGTTAAGGTGGATTTTTGGTGTTACTTAAAAAGGTGCTACCTGGAAAGTATGTATTTTACTAATCAGTGCAGTCAGCCTGCAGGTTTGTCGTCACTCCTGGGCTGCTGTTCGTTAGCTTTGGTCCTTTCACTGCTAACTTTTGAACCAGTGAGTAAGTGAAAGAAAAGGAAATGAAACTTAGTTTAATTATCTGTGAGGAACTGGGATGAAAACTGTCGTTCTAGATAGATAATATTGACCACAAGAGTTTTAGGATTAGGCTGGGATTTTGTTTATTTGTGCCTTTCTTTCAAATTAACCAATGAAAGATAACCTTCAGTTTCCCGGTGGCATCAGTACAGCTGTTTTTCAACAGCTGTCTTTCTCCTGACTAATCGTTTTCACAAGAAGCTGGTAAATGTCTGTTATTGGTTGAACATGTACCAGCTGTCTGCACACACTTCACTATTTCATAGAACTCCTTTCTGTTAATGATCTGTATGACAGAGAGAGGACCAAGTTCATCCAGTCTCGATTTTGTGATGGTTGTAGGGTGTCTTCTAGGGATATTGAAAGTGGTAAAATTCTGGGAAAAGAGAAATAAAAGACCTAATTGGTGAAAGAGTAACAGAATTCCAGTTCCTCCTCTGGGCCTAATGATCACCAGAATGGCTGCTGCCGTCTGCAGAGTGCTTTACCTCTGGCACAGAGCCTCTATTGAGAACTAGATAGCATATATCTCCATACAGATATGAATAAACATTCTCTTCCTTTTTAATCATTAGGTTGTTGGTTCCTCTGGAGGATGAATGTAGGGGGTGCCTCACAATTTCAGCACTGCTGTGCAGTCTCACTGGGTCTTCACTGTGTGTCTGTACAGCAATGTTCTGTATTTCACAGAGCAGGAAACTAAGGATAAGAGGTTCAGCTCCTGTTCCAAAATAAACCAGCCAATACATGGCAGGTAAACAGGAACCCAGCTCCTGTGACATCCTCCTGTCTAACAAACGCTTTACAGGCCTACATTAACTCAGGTCATACCACACACACAGCCTCCAAATGCCCCCTATGTCTTCTGCTTTTGTAAACATGCCTCGGGGATTAAGTCCTTCAACAGTTTTAGCACGTGCAATTTAGCACACCTAGCTCGATCTTTATAATTTCTCTCTTCATTGGTATTATAATTTTGTTTATACATCATTTTCCTGTTTTACTTTAGCTCTTAGACTTTATGTCAACTATCTTAAATGTGCCAATGTCTACCAAGTCCGAAAGCTGGGCCCCTCGGGGAAAGCCTCTGCTGTTTTATTTCCCCCTAAGAATGGGTCATTCTTTCTGGTTTTCTGTGTATGTTGTGTAATTTTTGGTTGAAAACTGGACATTATAATATGGTAAGTGGAAATCGGATTCTCCCCCTGCCTCAGGTGTTGTTGCTGTTGATTACTGCAGGCTTTAGCCATCCGTTTTGCGGCTCTTTCCAAACCATTTCGCAAAGACTGTATTCCTTGTCAGGTGTGGTCACTAAAGTCTGTTCTGTCATCTCGGTGGTCAGCCAGTGACCTCCGGAAATGCCCCCAATCAGCTGCCCTTTTTCTTAATTAAGCAATCCCCCTGGTTGAGGTAAGTCTTGGATTAGACTCCAGAATTCTGAAAGAGTTGATTCTGTAAGTCTTTGCCAGTTTATGGATGCCTTAAAATAACTTTCAAACAGTGATTTTTTACTAGCACTTACAAGATGCTATTCATGTTTCCTAATGACTTCAACCTGACTTACTATGCTTAAAGATTTAAGGGTTAGTTTGGAGAAACAAGATTCAGTTTTAAACAGGAACGCATCTAAACTCCTCATTCCATTTAACCCTTTCTTTGGCCATCTTTCAGCAATTTATGTTTCACTTCCTTGATAGACTGTTTTATTCAAACTTGTCTTAAAGGATCAGTTGTTATTAGAAAATGTAATTTCTTCCTGTTCATAGTAAGAAGGTTGTTATCTTGACACTGTGACTGTCGTACATACACAGCAAATTACCTGTGAGAACTTCAGAGTTTAAAGGTTTTGCCAAAGTACTTTTAGTCATATGAGTGAACTCGCTATAAATGACCAAACACAATAACTCAAAAGTTAAGGGCAATTTTATCACATAAGATTTTATGTTAATTTTTAAAAAGCTGCCATTTAAAATACAGAGTACTATAAATCTCAAGATACCAGAGATGAGAGAAATTAAGTCCTGGAGGTCAGGGTCCACCTGCTCCATCTAGGGATATAGGGGTTCCACAGATTTTTCATGTTTACCAACAGATTAAATTTTTTTTCTTTTATTGATTCTAGAGAGAAGAGAGGAAGAAACAAAGGGAGAGAAACATTGCTTGGTTGCTATCCTGCATGTGCCCTGACTGGGTGCTGAACCCATGACCCAGACATATGCCCTGACCAGGAATCAAACCTGCAACTTTGCACGAGGAGGCCCAACTGACTGCGCCACACTCGCAAGAGATAACAGAAGATTAATTTTAAAGTCTGCAATTCTAGTCTTAGAACTTGAAGAGGACTGCAGCTATGATACTTGACTTCAGCAGGCTGAGATATTCATCTGAACACCCCAGCACAGAGCTTCCTGTTTTCTGTTTGGCTTCTCAAAGTGCTCCGTGGTGACAAATCAAAGAATAAAATGTAGTGTGTGTTCCCTTAGCGCTGCTGGCCCATCATGCAGTTTCCTTATGATGAAACAGGTTTTTTGTAGGTGTCTTGGGTTTTCAAAGGCATCTTACTTGTGTGATTTTCAAAGTGTGGTCCCCAAATGGTAATATCAGTGCCACCTGGGACCTTTTTAGAAATGTAGTATTTCAGGTCCCTCTTCAGACCCACGGAGTCAAATGTTCTGGGGCTGGGGACCAACAATCTTTTTTTAAATCAAGTCCTCCAGGAAATTCTAGTGTTTGTTAAAGTATGAGAAGTACACCGAAGTGAGAGAAGCACTGACTTCAGAGTTTGGGATTATTTTAAGGGCCACAGGTAGTCTATCTATTGCAAGTGCTGAAGCCACCAAAGAAAATTTTTCAGGACCTCTAAGGACTAAATAAATTGCAAATAATAATGCACCTCAAATCCAACTCAATATTGTGAACAGAGCTCTTCCTTTTAATTCTCTCTGAAACCACCTCACCACAGCTTGTTGAGTCATGAACTACACCCTTTCAACAGAGGACAGGTAACTGTGCTGTCATCACATCACATGAGGGGAGCAAAGCTGAAATTCCCCGGCTTACAGCTGGCAAATCTGTGCCAAAATAAGCAGCATAGATGTTTTTGTCTTGGAACACTCACCAATTTAGTAGTAAAGTTCAGAACAGAATTTGCCAGTCTAGGACATACATGCTGCCTCAATCCATGTAAGTGTAACTAACATCTTTTTACCTAGATGAAATTTACTCTCTATAATCTAAGGGAAATTTCTACATCTCAGCACACATTTTCCTACGTACTTAAGCGTAGTCACAATTGGAAGTTAAGAGTCCAACCTAAGTAAACTTTCTGAAATAGTGAAAGACACAGGAAGAAGAAGCCAAAAGTTGCAATTTCTACAAAGAGCACTACACACATATATAAATAAAGTACATAGAATAAAATAAATAAAAATTATATACATATGAATAAGCAAGTTATGGAAAGTCACAATTTTGTTTTCATCTATACTTTGTGTAAAAACAATATTGTGTGGCATCTCCAGGCCTTCAGGCTTCATAAATATTTAAGTGCATTATTCTGGGCATGGGAGAAAGCAACGGGGAAAAAAAACAACCCAGAAATTCCTGTCCTCATGGAGCTTATATTCCAGTAGGGCATTAAAAAACAATCAACAAAATTAAATAAATTATGAAGCATGTTGGTAGGTAATGACAGCAATGGGGAAAAACAAAGCAGGACTGATGACAGGGAGATGGGGTACATAATTTGCCGGTTTAAACTAGGGTGTCAGGGAATACCTCACTGAGAAGGTGACCTTTGAGAAAAGCCTTAAAGAATGCAAGAAGCAAGTTTTACCAGGTATCTGAGAGGAAAAAGAATTTTAGGCAAATGAATTCCTTGAGTGCAGAGGCCCTGGAGTGGGAACACACTTTGTGTATGTGAAAATGACACAGGGCAAGGAGATAAGAGATAAGAAGAAGAGCAGTGGGAGAGGCAGGCAATGAGGGGTGTGTGAGTGTGCACGTGGGTGTGTACAAATAGGACACAAGTACAGACTGCTTAGGGCCTTGTGAGGCTTTGAAGCACAGTGATATGTGAACTAAACTTTAATTTTTAAAAAAGATTTCATTTATTTTTATTTTTTTTATTTTTATTTTTTATTTTTTTAAAGATTTTATTTATTTATCTTCAGAGGGGAAGGGAAGGAGAGAGGGAGAGAAATATCAATGTATGGTTGCTTCCCGTGCATTCCCTGCTGGGAACTGGCCTGCAACCCAGGCATGTGCCCTGACTGGGAATCGAACCGTGATCTCTTGGTTCACAGGCCCGCGCTTAAAGATTTCATTTATTTTTAGAGAGAGGGGAAAAGAGGCAGAAGGAGAGGGAGAGAAATACTGATGCTAGAGAGAATCATCACTCAGTTTGCCTCTCCCACCCCTCAACTGGGATCCTGGTCCACAACCCAGGCAAGTACCCTGATGGTGAATCGAACCTGCGACATTTAGGTTCGAAGGCCAGTGCTCAATCCACTGAGCCACACCAGCCAGGACTGAGCTAAACTTTTCAACAGGATAACTTTGACTGCTAGAAAGGAGAAGCAGCAGAAAGACATGTACACGCACGGAATGTCTGTGGTGACAGCAGCTGCCTCTGGAGGACAGGAACTGGGGGCAGAATTAAGAAAAAGACAAATTTTCACTGTGAACACTATAAAAATGTTTGAATTTTTAAAAATCATATCAATGTATTATACTTTTCAAAAGAAAACATATTTTTAAAACAATCTTTTCAAAAACAGTACTGGAACAACTGAATATCCATACGCAAAAAATGTGAATCTTGATCCATACTTTGTACTATAAACAAAAATTAATTAAAAATAAACAGACCTAAATGTAAGAATAACAACTATAAAAATTCTAAAAGAAAATACAGGAGAAAATCTTTGTGATCTGTGCTAGGAAAAAAAATTACAAATACAACAATAAAAGTATGATACATAAAATAAGAAAACTGATCAATGAACTTCATCAAAATTTTTAAATGGCTCTTTGGAAGACACTGTGAGGACAAGCCACACGCAGGGAGAATATACTTGCAAAGTACCTAACAGATAAAGGGCTCATAAGTAGAATAAGGAACACTCATATCTCAGTGAGAAGAAAACTCAATACAAAAACAGACAAAATATTTGAACACACATTTACCAAAACAGTCACAGATGGCAAATAAGTGAACATGAACAGACGCTCAACATATTTAGATATTAAGAAACTGTAAATTAAAACCACCATGAGCTATGTATGCACACTTATTCAAATACTTAAAACCAAACTGACAGTAAGCAGAGGAAATGTAACTCACATATACTGCTCCGGGGAATGGAGAATGGCACCACCACTTTGGGAAACAGCCTGGCAGTTTCTTATAAATTAATCATACATGTATCACATGATCAAGGCAATCCCACTACTCTGTATTTACACAACAGAAATGAAAACCTATGTTCATGTAAACACCTTAAATGAATGTTTATAGTGCCTTTCTTTATTATTGCCCCAAACTGGAAGCGGAAATGTTCAATTGGTAAATGAATAAACAAACAGAACAAACAAAACCTTTGGTACATTTATATATGAACAACTACAGCCAGAAATATAAAAGAAACAATTACTGACACACACAGTATGGACGGAAACTCAAATGCATTATGCTGAGTGATTCAAAGGCTGCACATCGTGCAGCAGAACTCCAATCACGACACTCTTACATAGGCAGATCACAGGGACCGAAAACTGAGCAGCCACAGAAATGCCAAGTGGGGGGAGAAGTTGACTAAAAAGGTGCAGGAGGCAATTTCTTGCACTGATGGAAGTATCCTGTATTTTAATTGTGTTGTCACCTAACTATCTGTCAAAACTTACCAAACCGTACACTAAAATAAGGGTATATTTTACTACATGCAAATTGTTCTGGAAAAAAAAAAGAAAAATGAAAACCAACCGGCATTATCCAGGTAAACACTGAGAAAATGGATACTGGATAAATTGAACATGTAAGAATTTTCAAGAGAACTTGTATTATCAAAGAAGTATTTCTATTTATAAAAAGATTTACTGTGCTGTTCTCTTTAGATACAGATTCACCATTTTCTGATAAGAAGCAACAAGTCAAAAAAATTATATGTGGGGTAAATCACAATTAAACCTGAATCATAAATGATCCAACATGCCTGAGCTAATCGTGTAAATCCATGGGAAATAAAACAATTTAACATAATACATTAATTTATTAAGATATTTAATACACTTCCCTAGGAAGTTAATGTAGAGAAAAAGCTGGTATGTACTTATTATACTGTTTATATTCTGCTACCATAAATGCTATTTGAGAAATAGAATGATAAACCTAACCCTAAACCTGACATCTTAAAAACTAAGCAACCATTAAAACTTAAAGAATGTTTGTGCTAAGTGCTAAACAGGCAATAATTGCATATACAGTTATAGAAAGTGTGGGAAACCTTCCTTGGTAAAAGTACACACGACATACATCTCAGTTACTAGGCAGTAGAAGAGGTATGGAATCAACTTTGAGGCAGACTAGTTTTTTGGGTTCTTGGGTTTCCTTTGTAGGCTTTGTTAGCCTGGCCTAAGTTAGTCTGTGGTAGCTCCGGTTAGTTCTAGGAATCTATTGGATGCTTTCAATCCCAGCCTCCACACTCACCATCTAATTGTACTGTTCTTCCAGGTGTTACAGAGTCAAGCCACAGAAACAAAGATTAGGTGTTTATTCTAGTTTTTAAGTTTTCTGGATCAATATTTATAAAAATTACATACCATTTTTCTTTGAATGTTATTGCTCTGTTGGCAAACTCAAGAAAGGTAGCAGGTACACTGAAAACCTGAATTTTGAAATGGTCTATCCAACAGTTTATTCTACTCATACTTTGTGTGTTAGAAAATGTATGATCTCTAACTCTTAATACACCCCCTCCCATGGAAAATTTTCAAGTATGGAGAACTGATTATGTAATACAGTAAGTCCTCACTTAATGTTGTCAATAGGTTCTATGATTTTAAGTAAAATCATATATAATGAAGCCAATTTTACCAGAGGTTAACTGATATAAACAAAAAAGTTAAATTCCTATGGCATAATGAAACATTACTCGAGGACCTGCTGTATCTTTCCCCTTAAAAAAGTCTTAAAAACTAGACTTCAATCCACTAAATCAGAGACAGTGCAAAAATGGAAATATGACTGATGTTCAAACAAGTTACAAGTTTTTATATACCTGATGAAGAGTTCCTGCTGGTAAGATAATGGCATCACCAAGGAACTGAATAAGAGTGCAGGTTCTGACTCCATATTCCTCAAACAGTCTTTGACGGAGCTTTTTATTCACATACCAACTTTGATCACGTATTGGATCATGTTCTGGTAGAACTTCAAGGCCTTGCTCTTTTGAAATCTGAAATACAGATTAAAATGAAAATATATGATCCAATGTAAGTAAGGGAAATGGTAAATCCTGTTCCGTTAAATTTCAATTTTCTTTTTATTTATTTAATTACTTTACTGTTGTTCAATTACAGTTGTCTGCATTTTCTCCCTAGCTCTACACCCCACCCCAGCCAAACCCACCTCCCTCCCTTGCTTCCACCCTCCTCAATTTTCTTTATAAGTCTTCTGTTCTCAGAATCTTATGGCATGACTGAGATTAAGTTAGAGAAAATACTCTACAACAATTTGAAAAGCTAAAGGGCGTTAAAACAACACTGCGCACTGATACTCTGTTAATAAAGGGACTCACACTCCTGTCTCATAACCTCCTTCCACTGTGAAGTTTATATCCATTTGGTGCCTTCTGTATAATTGTTTCAAGAGTATAATGCAGAGCCCTGGCTGGTGGGACTCAGTTGGTTGGAGCATCATCCCGTAAACAGAATGATTGTGGGCTCATTTTCCAGTCAGGGCATGTGCCTGGGTTGTGAGTTTGGTCCAAGGTCAGGGCACTTGGGAGAGATACCCAATATATGTTTCTCTCTCACATTGATGTTTCTTTCCCTCTCTCTCTAAAAACCAGTAAGCATGTCCTCAGGTGAGGATGAAAAAAAAAAGGTATAATGCAGAAATGAGGAAAAGTTTAGTTTAGTACCTTTTCCCCAAAAGTCAAACCACGAATATGTATGCATTTCATAAATATTTTCTTGATCCTGTTCTTTTTTTAAGGTAGGTACCGTATACCTTTTAAGATAAATACCTTGATAGTAAACCTCTGACCTTTGACAAATCAATTTCAAAGGACCCTTTACTATCCACTGAATAATCTGCTTTAAAGAGCATGATTTATAATATTTTAAATTAAAACACTGGTGTACTC
The DNA here is from genome assembly GCA_028533065.1 of Trachops cirrhosus. Taxonomy (NCBI): domain Eukaryota; kingdom Metazoa; phylum Chordata; class Mammalia; order Chiroptera; family Phyllostomidae; genus Trachops; species Trachops cirrhosus. The sequence continues at coordinate 117,148,021 of CM052542.1, read as the reverse complement.
TGTAGTAAGATCACAGGGACCATATAAGAAGAAAAGCAGCAATGAAGGTTCCTTAAAAGAAATCCCTATAATTACAAAATTTATAAAGTATCTGAACAAAGGGTTTAATTATTTCAGATGAATGTGAACATTCATGAATGTAAACAACTAAGTTAAAGGTACTATTACTCAAATTCCAGTCTATTCAAATAAGTATCAGAGCAATCAGATGTGATAGAATAGTATTCCCTACATAAACAGCAAAAAAAAAAAGAAATCAATAAAAAAATAAAATAAAGAACCTACATTGTTTAGATATTTCTATGATACATTCATTTTTATATCCCAGTTCCCATTCACTGCTTTTCATCAAGGGTAACATCTGACTCATCCACAGATTAGCTTTTTTTTTTTTTTTTTAAGATTTTATGTATTTTTTTTTTAGAGAGGGGAAGGGAGGGAAAAAGACAGAAAGAAACATCAATGTGTGGTTGCCTCTTGTGCACCCTGCTACTAGGGACCTGACCTGCAACCCAGGCATGTGCCCTGACAGGGAATCAAACCAGTGACCTTTTGGTTCGAAGGCTGGTAGCTCAATCCACTGAGTTACACTAGCCAGGGTCGAGGCCACACCATCAAAAATTATTAATGATTTTATACTGAATGCGAAATGAAGTTATACATTAAGAATTAGTCTTTGTTCAACGTGCAGAGACCAAGTATTTGCAACCTAAATTATACCTTTTGAAGAAATTCCCTTATCTTATCAACATCTTTCCCTGCATAAATATGCCACAGAGCACCAGGTATTTCACTTGAGTCCTTCAATCGTCTTCTTAAAATGTCATCCAAATCTTCTTCTTCAAATTTCTTGAGTATTCCTGAAAAATAAGAGAGCATTTTCTTTTTTAAAAATAAACTTATTTATTTGACAGAGACATTGATTTGTTGTTCCACTTATTTATGCATTCATTAGTTGCTTCTGGTACGTGCCCTGACTGGGGATCGAGCTCACAACCTTGGTGTATAGCGGTAACACTCTAACCAAGTGAGCCATGTGGCCAGGGCCAAGAGAGCGTTTTGAAACTGGTCAGTATAGACTACCAACAAGTATAGACAAGTCTCCTAAAATCAATCTATCAGAGGCAGTATATTACCTCACTAGACTGGGATTCTTAAAGAGGACATCAACCCAAAATATATTCTAATTCCTGGGAGATCTCACTTATTATTGGTTAATTTGTAATCAAATGCAAATGCCCTATGAGCTGTGGTTCTGAGGAAACATCAGATGATTCTTCTAAACTGTTGGTAAACTAAAAACTGCACACATATACATACGTATGAACAGAAAAAAAGGTAACTGTGGTTATTTCTGAGTGAAATATAGGAAGGTCTTCTTTTCCAAATTCCTAATTTCACAATAGTGAACATTTTAAAGCAATGTTCTTTAAAGAGAAGAACTCTATTGCCTGCTACAATGAATGCATCAGATGTTTCCTAATTTGTGACAATAAAAGTGTTTTTATCTTCAAAACTGACTGTAAGTTGAAAGGCACCAGAGGGATACATGAAGAAACTGAAGTGTTTGACATCAAGGTGAGAGCTGGGGGACAGCTTCCGCCCAGAAAGAAATGTGGACAGAGGGAACTGACCCTTTTCTGAACCCTCCCCCAGCACAGCAACAGAGCCAGTAGGTGGGTGCCCTATCTGACACTGTTTGCCCCCCGCCCGGAGATCGCCAGACTCCATCCAATTCAACTTATAGGCCCAACCAAGTTGCTTTTCCATATGAATGGCTGGTCTTGGCTTATGCTTTACAACTTCCTAAATCCCCTCAAACATGCAACAGCCATCATCAGGGAGCCCCTGGCCCCCACACCTCTTGCTAAGTGGCCCCAGGCCCAGCACTAGCAGCAACCAGCCTCGATTCACAGCTTGGCTTTGCCCGGGAAACTCCAAGTCCAGCACAAGTAGCAGCCATCTCAGATTGCTTTATAGCTCAGTCAGGGTGGCCCTGGGCAAAACACAGGTGGGGGTTGACTTTGGCCTGTCCTATCCAGAAAACCCCAAGGCCTGCACACCCAGTGGATAGCCATAGACCCTGTGGGAGCGCTGCTACCCTGTACCCACACAGCTGATTCTCCACGAAGGGTGGAAATTGGTGGTCAGTGGTTACAGCCAGTCCTTGAAGCTGACTAGCCTGGGTAAATCCCTCCCATTGAGCTGCCACAGCAATCAAGGTTCAACTAGAGGATAGGGGACTCAGCCCACACAACAGGCGCACCTCAAGTACCAGCCTGACTTGGAATATAGGGAAGTAAAAAGCAACCAATCAGAACAAGGAGAAGAAAAAAGATCCAAAAAACAAGGATAGTATAAGCAGCCTCTGGGACAACTTCAAGCAATCCAACGTTTACATCATAGGAATACCAAAAGGAGAAGAGATAGAGCAAGAAACTGGAAATCTATGTGAAAAAATAATGGGGAAAAACTTCCCCAATTTGGTGAAGGAAATAGACACGCAGGTCCAGGAAGCAGAGAGAGTCACAAATAAGATGGATACAAAGAAGCCCACTCCAAGACACATCATAATTAAAATGCCAAAGGTTAAAGATTAACAGAGAATCTTAAAAGCAGCAAGAGAAAAGCAGTTAGTCACCATAGGGGAGTTCCCATAAGACTGTCAGCTGATCTCTCAAAAGAAACTTTGCAGGCTAGAGGGATTGGCAAAAAATATTTAAAGTCATGAAGCAGGGACTTACAACCAAGAGTGCTCTACTCAGCAAAGGTATCATTTAGAATTGAAAGGCAGATAAAGAGCTTTCCATACAAGAAAAAACTAAAGTAGTTCATCATCACCAAACCATTATTATATGAAATATTAAAGGGGCTAATTTAAAGAAAAATAATAAGATCATAACTATGAACAATAAAATGGCAAAAATATGTATCTATCAATAAATGAATCTAAAAAACAAACTAAGGAAGGAGAACAAAGATGTAACCATGAATACAGACAGCATTCTGATGGTTGCCAGATGGGAGGGGGGTGTGGAAAAATGGGTGAAGAGGTGAGGGGATTAAGAAGTACAAATAGGTAGTTACAGAAGAGCCATGTGGATATACAGTAGAGTAAAGGATATGGAGTAGCCAAAGAACCAGTGGGTGACCCCTGGACACAAACATTGCCTGAGGGAATGGGGGCTGCTGTGTATATTGGGGCAATGGGGGAAAAATTGGGACAACTAATAGCATAATCAGTCAAATATAATTTAATGAAAATAATAAAATTGGCTGCAAGGGTTTCTTAATTCAAACATTTATTAAGCATTTACAATGTCCAGACACTGTCCTAGAATGCTGGGGATTAGAATTAAGAAAGACACAGTTGAGACCTTACAGAGTAAAAGAGAGTATTAATAAAGGTACAGAAATAAACAAAATTGTCACATTGTAAGTGAAATCACATGAGTACAAAGGTTCACAAAGACTGACGCAGTTCTCAAATGTTATCTGTGTAATGTATGTTTATAGTGTTTTCTTAGAAAATTACAGTTGATGGTTTTCAAATGTGTTTTCTATAAAAATTATAATTTAGCAACCATAGACAACATTTTTTCAATTATTTTTCTTTAAATTTTATAGCACTGCAAATTTAAAGAAGTTCTCACAAGGAAGAGAAAGTTTATTTTCATTAGTGAAGACTTCTAGGGGCAGATGACAATCTGAGTTACACTTTGAAGGTTAATTACAGGAATCTGTAAATGGAGGAAAAGAAAAAGTGCGTAGTTTAAGTAGGTCAGTATTTCTTGATGTGTTTTAAGCATTATTGCTTCTCTAAAACATTCCTTTTTCTATGACCACCTGTAAAAACTGTCAAAAACTTTTAAGAGATCTAAAGAATTAAAATGTTAATGAATGTTTTTGCAAAAGACCAAAAAATATGCTACAAATGAGGGATGGGAGGTGTGCAGAAACAAAAATAAATAACAAAGTTCCAGCATTTAAGGTCATGAAAGAACAACAGAGAAGGGCATGCATGACCTCTGTATTGTAGACTAAGTGTTTAGGGGATGATGTGAATAAAGTACAATTAAGTACGGGAAAGACAATTACCCCTGCAGCACCACATGCTTTGAAAGGATAAGTAATCTCAACCACAGATCACATATTTCTGTGCTACAGCTGGGATTACAACTCAAGTATCCCTGACTCTTAAATCCTTGGGAGTTGGGGAGGCAAAGAGTGTTTGTCTATTATAATCAATAGCAATGACAGCTGAGAAAGAATGTACAAAGTTTCTATAGTTTTGGGGGAATTTAGGATGGGTACTATATAAGCTATCAAATATAGAGAAAGGTTCAGTGAATATTATAATAAAACCCCATGTTCTTGGCACCTAGGCACTAAACTGTAGGTATATGCTGAGCTCCAGATACAGAAATGATGATCTAAGTGATGGTTGGAAGCCATCCATTTCACAGGAAGTACATGTAAGCTAGAAAAAGGAAAGAAATAGTCTTTTGCTACTTCTTAAGGTGTTAGGAACCAGGGAGTAAGTATCAGAGGAGCCAAGTCCAGTACGTGAAGACCAAATAGTGGTTAGCAGTACCATTTATTACAGAGGTGGCAAATAATAAAAGGACCAGAAAGAAACTACTGAATTATTCCGTTGTGATAGCCATAGCAAAAGTAATTTCAGTGGGGTGGCAGATATAAAGACCAACCTGTATTCAGTTGAAATGTGAAAGACAGAGCAAAGAATATGTTATGAGGCCAGAAGCAATAGGATGGTGGCAATAAAGATGTGGTCTGAAGGAGTTCTTTTGAAAAAGAATAGTCCAGACTGTGCTCTACTCTGAAGAAGAAAGCCAGTGAGAGGGAAAATTTAAAGGCCTACGTCTATAAAGAAGAGGATAACAGATGGAATGAGGTTTCAGAATGAAATCCAGAGGATGGAATATGAAACATATATTGGATAGAAATGTTATTTCTACTTAAAAGAAACGGCCCCTTCTAAATGACCCTGGAGGGGGAAAAGTCATCTTCAGAGCCCTAGGGCTTAATTTCTATTCTTTAATAAATGTTTATATGTGAACTTCACAGTCTATTTTCAGTAATACAATGTTTAATGATAGGAAAGGAGCAAACAAACAGAAATATCCATTTTTAAAATTAAAACTCCTACCATGTAAAAAGACAGGGAAATAAATTAATCACTTTTCAAATACTAAAGATTAGAATATCCCTATATCCACTCTAATTCTTTTTGGAATCTTTGCTTTTAACACACATTCTGGATAATACTAGTGTGGGTGGTTATTCAACTGTTATTCCAAACACCAGTATTCTTTAAGTTTCTTTACCTGCTTTTGAGAGAATGCCATTTCCTTTTGCTATGCCAACATAGACTAGAATATTTACAACATCAGAAACTTCAACATGGAGATTTGTTGTTCCTATATCATGATCTTTAGCAGCAGCTACACCTGTGTATGAAATAAAATGTTACTTGACAGACTATTTTACATATCCCAAATCAGCTCTATGAAGGAAACTTGATTGTAATTTGAGTTTTATTCTCCTTGTTCCAAAACCTGTCCCCAAAACCCACAACTGATGAAATGTCTCATAAAAATCAAATCAACAGAAAATGGAAATATTTTGCAAGGAATAGCAGGTACTAACTATATATTGTCAATTAACTCCTAATAAATCATTAGACAACTTATCTTTGAATAGAAGTTAGTTAAAATTCAAATCCAAGTCAATAGAAATGCAAATATATATGTACCATAGGCACTGCACAACCTGGGTCCTAGATCAGGGCGTACAAAAAATCCTGGCAAATGAGAGGCCAAATTCAGTTTTCCTTCTGGATTACAATATTCTGGCAATGGCAGGCTTTTTAAAAGATCTTCATGTCTGAAAAATAACATTGACTTCTTCTGAATAAAAACTTACAGTTTTACATGCATTCCAATATATAATTTTTAAGTTGATCAAAACATAGGACAACCTTTCCTTAAGGTCTTTGATAGGTAACACTTTCTGTGACTTCATTCAAAGTTTAAATGAATGTATAACAAATGGGACGCAAAGAACAGAAGTGATACTGCAACTGCAATGCTACCTAATCAAAACTAACTAAAAGCACCATGAACAGGGAAGTCTCAAACAGGACCCCAAGTCCTTGACATAAGCATTCTTTCCTTTACTGACCTAACATAAACACTCTTCCCTACTGAGACTATAGAAATTCAGTTTTGTATTTTATTTATTTTCAATTGAGTAAGAAAATGCCTAAGGTCACATTTTTTTGTTCCTTATCTAACTTTTGGGTATAATCTCAGCTCAACCTCAAAAAGCTAAAAGTCAAAAAAAAACAAGTTTCGCCCTGGCTAGTGTAGCTCAGTAGATTGAGCTCACAGACTGCAAACCAAAGGGCCGCCAGTTCTATTCCCAGTCAGGGCACATGCATGGATTGCAGGCTGGGTCCCCAGTGGCAGCCACGTGAGAGGCAACCATACATTGATGTTTCTCTCCCTCCCTTCCTTCTCTCTAAAAAAAGAAATAAAATCTTTTAAAAAAGAAAAAAACAAGTTTCAAAAGATGTACCTTGCTGGCATCATAGTCTTGAACTCTTCTCCTGAAGGGCAATCTTTCAATTTTAAAACAACTGTTTCTCCACTTTTCGTTTTTTGCCGTTCTATAAAGAATGCAGTTAATTACTAAAACGATAATCTCTGCCTTTTTATTTTTATGTTTGAGAAATGAAATGTAAAGTAAGTGATAATTCAATTGTTGCACAGTAGGCACTTAATATATTGGCTTTATTTCTCATATACTTAGGTAGTTTTAAGACTTTTGTTCCTTATGCACATAAATTCTTTTAAAAATATTTCTATAATTGTTATTAAAATTACATTTGATTTTCAAAGTGTTTTACATAAATTTCATGATTCAATTTTCTAAGGCTTATGGGGTTGCCAAAAATATTACCATTGTGATATAAATAAACATAATTAAAAGACTTTGCTTATGGCCAAAGGAAATTAAGTGTGGACAAGTAAGAGTAGGATCCAGCCTCTCATTTCCAAGCACAGATGGTCCCTGACTTAGGATGGTTCGGCTAAATAATTTTTCAATGGTGTGGAAAAAGCAGGCATTCAGTAGAAACTGTATTTCTAATTTTAAATTTTCATCTTTTTTTCCTGTGCTCTACAGTAGGTTAACTGTGTTTATTCTGCCCAATGTAAGTAAACTAATTAACACTTAAGGCAGGTTGGGCTGAAGCTATGATGCTCTGTAGGTTAGGTGAATTAAAGACATTTTGACACGATAATTTCAATTTACGATGAGTCTACCAAGATATAACCCAATCTAAACTGAGGTGGATCTGCACTAGTTTCTTTTTATTAGACAACAAAGTAATAAAGAAGTTGAAAAGATTAAAAATCTGTTAAGTTGTGCCTACAATTTATTGTTTGAGGGGGATATGTTTAACAAAAACAGTAAAACAGACAAAAAACAACATACTTGAAACTTCTTCAAAACCATCCCAGAACTCCTTAACATTGGCATTTGAAATAATGCTGTCTTTGCAGTTCAGAAGATCAGCTTGGTGGTCTCCAAAATCAAGACTAATTGATTCTGCCTTCCACAAGCTCATGTTCATTTTCTTATGTACACCAGAAACCACTGCAGGCTTATGAATAGATAGATAAATACAAGTTAAAAGGTATATGGGAACTTCCAAAATTTTATACATACAACAAATGTTAAGTTTCAGTACTAATTACAAATTGTGAGAATTAAGAGGCTATCAAAAATAGTCCCTGACCTGGAAAGATGTTCACAATAGATTGCCAAAAAGAAAAGGTGGTAAAAGAGAATACCATGTAGAGTACATTGCCATTTTTGAAAATAAAAATGTGTAGCAATTTTCAGGGAAGTCTGAAAGGCTATAGTAAAAATTTCATTTGTTGCACTGACTGGTGTGGCTCAGTGGGCTGGGTGTCACCCCACAAACCAGAAGGTCACAGGTTCGATTCCCAGTCAGGGAACATGACTGGGTTGTTGACCAGGTCCCCAGTGGGGGTGCTGTGGGAGATAATTGATCCCTGTTTCTCTCCCTCCCTTCCCTCTCTCTCTAAAAGTAAATAAAATTTTTAAAAATTTCATTTCTTAAGAGTATAAATATTGATTTTTTTGGTTGCTTTATTTACAGATTAATTTTTATAGACAGAACATAACCTACTTCTTTATTTGTATGTATGTAATAGATGAATTAATATTTTTAAGTAAAAGTTTATATGTATTCTGAGTTTGTATCACTTAAAACATATCCATACATTCTTTACTTCAGCAGGGATCATGATAAATAAAAATATTAAACAACTAGGCATAACAAAATTAAATTGTAAGCCTAATGACTATTCCCAGAGAGCAAGTCCTTCCATTTAAATCATATGAATTCAAAATCTCTCAGGGTTCTATAAACTCAAAACCAACAGTTGAAGATTTATAGTTGATGTGAAAAACAAAAAACAAAAACAAAAAAACAGAAACAAAACCTCATAGGCAATCTGATGTATTATTCTCTGTTGTTTTTTCCTTTCTGAATTCCATTAATGTAGTAAACTGCCATCTGAATGTGTATCAAATATTTTACAAAAGTTTTGGTCAAATAAAAAATCATTTTTTATTTGAGCTGAATTAAATAATGAAGTTTGTCATTCAAGACTTTATAAACTTAAAAATAAATAATCTCTGCATAAACATTAAAGGCAAAAACATCTACACTTTTTATCAGTTCAAGAAAAATGCTCCTAGTATTAACAGTCAAATAGCAGATATGAAATCTGTTAACTGGACTAAATTAGTAGTGTATATATATAAAAAAGGAGATATCTAAACTTTGTAAAAGCATGGCTTTATTAAGTCTGTTGACTGATAAACTGTAAAAAAAAAAAAATCAGTGCTTCTTTGTTAATTCATACAAATCTGGCCAAATATAAAAATTGAGAAACAATCACTGTGGTAACCATTTGATATCTTACTTCCAACTCCAAATGTGTTAAATACTATCTTTCCCCTTTCTTTCTATTCCTAAGAAGAAAACAATTTTGCTTGTTCCTCTGAAAGTATACTAGAATCAGCTTAAAATACTCACTTGTCCATGTTTCCAACACTCTTTGAAAAGCTTCCAATTATTAGTATTTTTATAATCCTTAAGCCAAAGAATACGCTTTTCACAGACCCAAGAATGTGGTATATCACCATACAATTTGTTTTCATCCATGGCAGATTTTCTGCTTTCTTTAGGCTCCTCTTTAAGCTCCGATTTTACACTTATTTTAGGGACTTTATTTGGTGGAATTTTGTTTTCAACAACTGAAGCAATTATGTCATCAAGGATGTTTGGCATAGTCCTTCCACTTTTACCACTCTATTAGGGAAAAAAATCATTTTTTGAGAAGAAATGTATGCATTTTTAAACTTTCATTTCAACTTACTACTAACATAACAAACAACTAACACAACTTACTTGCCTTCAAGAATAAGTAATCATGTCAGCAGATATGGATTTGTAGTCCCTGCACTGTTCCTGAGAGGTGGGAATCAGAGCTTTGGTGGTCTCCATGTGAGGCCAAGTATGCAGGAACTAGAAGTGTGGCCCTTCTACCTTTTATATTGTTTTAGGGTTGAAGCAGCTGGGTGGAATTTCCCGTATACTTTTAATAGCCACTAAAAATTTATGTCTACCTATACAATTATCTGTGTGTATTTTCCTCTGGAGAATAACTAAAGCAAAAATTGACTTCTAAATACTTTAAGTAATAAAACATTTACTTCCATGTTTTTTCCCCCTATTAGATACATGTTTTTCAAATTTTAAAGAAATGTCTTAGGCCTCTTCTGGCATCAAAACGCCCCTCCCCTAACCTTATTCACCTACAGGAAAAAACAAAATCTCCAGCTTTCAAGTTCTAAGTTATAATGCAAATAGGAACACACGCCTAGTAATTTAGTATACTTGATTTGCTCTGCCTCTATTTATTGTGTAGTTCACAGGCGAATCTCCAAATCATCTAAACTTAAGGCCCATATATAAAAGCCAAAAATCACTCACCGGGGTTCCCATTGAATATACTGGAGCAAAGGCAATGCCGGCATCTGTAGAACCCACACGTAACTTGCCAGCTGTTGTGGTCAGTAGATCCCGTAAGGTTGAACCTTGTTCATTATTCTGGGACACAGGAGGAGACATTCTGTTGTTTGGAGAATCGGGATTTTCTTGTTCTCTCTCTTCTTTAATTTGCTTTTCAAGGGCAAATTCTTTATTTTCTGAAATAAAACATTTTTACAAAATTCAAATAAAATTAAGTATTCTGCCAAAGTATAGACAAAACTAGCACTCTGCATTTTATAGTGAAAGGTAAAAACTATAGCACTTCTGATTTATTCACCTGGACACACACCAGATGATGGGCTAGATGCTTCAAAATGGAGTCAAAGAGTTTGGATATGAGAAAGCCTTCCTCAATACCTTAGACATGTAGCTGAGTTTAAAACTGCCACAAATGAAACTGCTATAGCTAAAACAGGGAGAAGGAACACATGAGTAACAAATCTATTGCCCTGGTGGCTTTATTGATATGCTCATCCAGAAACTATTCTGCAACTAATTTTGATGCAATCATAGAGTTCCTGGTAAGAGAAGACAAAGGTTTTACTGAACCTAAGCCACAATACAAGCAAAAAATAAAAAGTAAATTGTTTAACATGTCAAGTACACTAATGTATAATGTAGTACATTTTTGGGGAGGGGAGAGGGGGTAAGGGGACTAAATGGTAATGGAAAAAATATAATAAAGATAAAAAACTTTTTTATAAAGTACATTTTTGGTTATAATACTCTGTCATACAGCTGAATCTTGAACAACACAGGGGTTACCTATGCTGATCCCCCATGCAGTCAAAAATCTACATGTAATTTCTGACTCCCTCAAAACTTCTCTCCTGATACCTGTGCCGGACTGGTTCCAAGATATGGCCCACCCCACCTGTGGACACCAAAATCCCTGGATGCTCAAGTCCCCTATATAAAATGGTGCAGATCAATGCATATTGCCTCTCTGCATCTGTGGACTCCCAACTACGAATCATAAACAGTACAGGTATTTATTTTTTAAAAATCCACATATAAGTATACCCACACAATTCAAACCCTTATTGTTCAAGGGTCACTGTATACTTAGATAACTTATTATATTTACCTTTTTTTTCCTCTCTGGACTTTTGCTCTGCAAGATCTGCTAACCAGTGCAGTGGTGACTGGGATTCTGGAGGAGTTAACTTGCTGTCTGAGCTTACATCACTCCCTGGGCTGCTGCTGCCATTACCCTCAGACTTCTGGGGGGTATTCTGCTGCTGTGACTCAGGCATGCACAGAGAAATTTTATTACTGTGATTAAGAACATTCTGTAAAACCTACAAGGGTAGAACAATTGAATTTTTAAAATACTGTCTCTTCAATTAATTAGAGTTAAAAGGAGTCATTTCTACAATAACACAATTCAAAAAATGTCTTAAATTGGATATCAAGTAACACAGCTGATTACTTTAACCATGCATTTTATTTGAATAATTAGAAATTTATACTCACTTGAGACACACCATTCATTGTAGGAAGAGTACCAACTTGTAAATTCTGTTTGTTAGAACAATGACAATGGGATTTAATACCATATTTTTCTCTAAGAGTGTGCATCACATCTAGAAGATCTGTCAAGACTACAAAATGTAATAGTGGTTAATAAAAAGGGTACAACTAGTTATTAAAGACTTAAAATTTTTTTTGTTTTTCTTGTGCCTTTTGACTTTTATTTTTTAATTCAATCCTTACATCTAGTACAGGTTTGATCATTAAACCAAATTCATGGTCTCCATTCTTTTCTCTCTTACCTCTATTATTAAAAAGTCAGTGTTCAAAAAAAGTAGAATAATCTTTCATCATAAATCTAATTTTTTCATTACACTTTAGACTTCCCCTTCTAAAATGGTTCCCCTGTGTTTTTTTTTAAATCCTCAGCCAGCCAGAGGATACATTTATTGAGTTTAGAGAGACAGGAAGGGGGAGAAAGAGAGGAAGGGGGAGAAAAAGAGGAAGGAGGGAGAAAGAGAGGAAGGAGGGAGGGAGAGAGGCAGGGAGGGAAGGAGAGAAACAGCAATCAGTTGCCTCCCAAAGGCACCTGGACTGGAGGCTGAACCCAAAACCTTTTGGTGTAAGGGATGTCACTCCAACCAACAGAGCCACCTGGCCAGTGCTCCTCTGTGGTTTTCTTAGTAACAGGGCTGGGCTTATTAGTTTGATTACACCGAGGATTTCAAGAACCGAGTGAGAACAATTTCAGGTTATATAAACATTACCCCTCTCCATTCTATTCTACTCCTACACACACCCAAATAATCCGAATCAACTAAGTGCTGTTACACTAAGTAAATAATGTACACTTAGACTCACCAGAACTAGGTATAATTTGAGTTGGCATTAAATGCTTGTGATCATGAGGCTGTCCCTTCACACACTTTATCCAAGCATACAGTTCTTTATCTGAAAGATTATAACACATTTATTTTTATATCAGTCATTGTTGTACAATTATAAAATTGATGGCTTATATATAAACAGCTTAACAATTACATAAAATGGCAATGGTAGAATTCAAATGTATGGTTCCTTAAAAAAATAAATAAGACAATGCCACTACTCTAAGAATTTTATAAAAACAGGATACAAAATTGATGTCAGTCTTTTCTAGAATGACCATTCTTTATTATCATTAATGTATTAGTTACCCCTTTCTTCTCTGATTCTAGCTTCTCTGTAGCTAATTCCTTTTACTTTTTTTTTGTGCCAAACATGGCTTTTACCCAATCCCAGGACATTCTATTGTCACTGTTGCTAACTCATTTTCCTTTTATGCTTCAAAGACATGAAGAGAAACTGTCATGAGACATCCCACTACTGTATACACAGTGACAGAAGAAAAACTCTGTGATGTCCTAAATTACAGTGCATCAGAGAGTAAGATGAAAAGACAAGAGTAATTAACCAGTTAATAGCTGTGGACCAACTAACAGACTGTTCACATTCTAAATGTATGTTAGGGCTTTGAGTCAACTTTTGTACAGATTATCAGCCACCACAGCATCCTTGTTAAGCATGAACTTTCAGAACCATTGCTGGTAACCAATCAAAAGTAGTAAATATTTCTTCTTTACAAAAGGTGCACCTACCCTAAACTGTCCCCCATTTCACCTTTCCCTGCCCCCCTTCCCCTATCTGTAGCCAATGTAAATTCTTTCAAACACAAGCCTTTCTTCCCCAGAGTATAATGAATAAAGAGCCCTTCAACCTCAAGTGGACAGCTTTGTCGTTTCAATCTAGCCCAGCTGCCTGCCTATTGGTCAGACTGCATACCCCAGGAACTGGTCTTTTTCTGCCTATCCTTTCTCTCAGAAAAGCTTTTGGTCATGAAAGTTCTTTGTTTAACAATAGTATTTAATTGCTACTATTGCCTTCAAATAAGGTTCCATAGCTGGAGTTGTAAACATATTAAGGCAGAGCATGAGGCACATCATATACATTAAAACTATTTAATACCGTGACCTCAAAAAGATCTCTATAAATTTAATGACAAAGACAACTACTTATGACGTGGCTTTAAGAGTTTCAATGAATACCACAAAAAGTTCATTAATTCAGCATTAAAAAAACCAACTAAAACCATTATTTCATCAAGTCTCATATTAAATAAAATACAAATCCAGTCTTACATTTTTAAAAGAGCTTTGACTCCCCCCTCCAAAGCCTACATAGCAGTAACTTGTAAATGTTTTCTAACTGCTTATATTTTAGACACTTATATTAATTATCACTGTCAACTGTACAATTATAACCTAGTCAAGTGAGTGTATTACAATATTTAACAGTGAAATATGGAACTAGGTAACAGAATATTACTCAAGGTATGTGGATTATCCTCAGAAAATGATATGGTGACTGATATATTTTAAAAGCCAATAAACTATTCTCATTCAAAAAAGAATTCAGACTTATATATACAATACCTATAGCAAAATATAATAAATTAACATTAATTTCTTTTTAATTTGGCAAAGGGAAAATAAAATTGTGAAAGCAGAAAAATATAAAATGCATGTCATGCAGTTTTATAGCAGTGCAGCTACTTCTAATAACTGAAAATATCCAAATACTATTTTTACAGTTTCGAAGATATTAAATTTCCTAAAATGGATTCCTTTCTATGATTTCACATTTTAGTCATATATAATATCTTTTTCATATCAGAAACACCAAGCAATAGATGTTTGGACATGCTTCCCCACTTGCTCAGGTCTCTTTGTTAAGTGATGGGTATTACAGGAAAAAAAGATTAGAAAAGGATGAGGCTTAATAATCCTATCATAAAAAAAGATATTGATGGCTAAGTACCTGATCATCTAACTGAGAAACATTACTCTAAAAAAGACCTGCCTGAAATGAAAAGTCTGTCACTAAGCATTTTACCTCTAATACTCCTAGTTTAAATCCTCTCATTTCATTAAAGACTTACCCCAAACAAATACTTCAATACTTTCAAGGCTGCCAGTAGCAAGTAGCTACTTTCAAATCAACTTGGAAAACTTTTCTAAAAGACTTTTAGCATGAAAAAGGTGCAATCAGTTACTTCCTTTTGAAACTTTCTGCAGCTGTAATTAACACGCAGAACACTGTTTCTGTGCCATTTTATTTATCTAAAAACTAAAAGTAATAGTTTCAAAGGCTGTTTTCATACATAATGTAGATTTCTTCTTCATTCTGTAAAAACTAGGGAATAAATAGTAAATGGCAGCATATTCTTGAACAGGCTGATTTGAACTTTATGAACCAATATTTAGAAATATCAATTGACACTAATAAGTGTTCAACTGCAACTTATGAAAAGCCCTAATTAATTCTGACTCCATTAAGAAACTATTTGCTAGAAATGAGGGGTGAGGATGAATCCACTAATCAGGTAAAATAGGTGCAGTTTTATTCTAAAACACCTGGCTATTAATAAACTGTGATAACTCCTTTTTACAACTTCCTTCATGTAATGGACTACGGAAGATAGGAAAAAACCTTACACATATCTAATTTTCCAGATGAGTGATCCTAGAGAAAATTAACATTAGAAATTTAATTTAATATAAAGTCATAGACTGACCTCTAGAACTCTTCCTTTCCTTTGCCTTGTAACAATCCAAGCAGACCACAAATCCACATTTTTGGCAGACCCAGTGAATGTTAAACAATGTTGCTTCACATGCATCACACATCTCTCGGACTCCTCTGACTGCTCTTTTCCAGGCAATTTTGGCTGAAATACAGAGAAATAAAAATATAAGGGGCAATAGACTCTTTTTCATGCAATCTTTGCTGAAATACACAAAAACAGAAATGGAAAAAGGCAGACCAAAAACTTTAAAGGATGTATTAACTAAAGACCAATTGCAGGTTTCTTGAAGTAATTAGTGATTCCCTCCAGAAAAAATACATCTAATTGAAGGATTCTCAATCTGTACACTTTTGACACTTTGGACCACAAATATCTCTGTTGCAGAGGACCATCCAGTGCACTGCAGGATGTGCAGTGGCACCTGTGCCCTCTACCCATTAGATGCCAGTACTCTACCCCAACATTTTTCAGTTACTGAACCAAAAATGTCTCCTGGGGGACAAACCAGTGATTTAAAGGAAGGAAGAGAATTAACATTTAGAGTCCTAAGTATTTTAGATATTTGCATAAGTAGGCACAATTAACCTACTTTCAAACAAATCTATAAGGCAGTTATCATTTGTGTTTTACAGTCATACAGTTCAACAAGGAGTGAACGTTGAGATTCAAATATACATCTAACTCTATTGACTGATGACTTCAGGTCAAAATGGCAGTGTAGGTAAACACAGCACATCTTTTTGTACAACCATATTGAAAGTGAAACTATAGAACCACCACCATATGGAAACGTTAGAAATTGAGCTGAATGGAAATCCTACAACTATGGAATTAAAAAAGAAACCACAGTGACATGACACACTGGAAGGAGGGGCACAACTGCAGACAGGCTGTCCCTATACCCATATGGGTCAGATAGAAACCATGAGGGGTATCTCAGGAGCAAGAGGTCCCAGCCCCCCAGCCCAGGTTCCAGTGCCAGGAATATATGTCTTTATTGCTTCTGGCTGTAAAAACCAGCACGGATTGAGGCTGTGGAAGACACACTGCTGAAGTCCCAGGCAGTTACCGTTAAAGTGCTCAAGCACAGACTTACTCAGACTCACTCTATCTGAGCTCCAGCACTGGGTGAGCAGATTGAAAGGCATCAGAGACATTCAGGGAGAAACTGAATTATCTGGCGGCATCAGTGCAAGACCTAGGGGGGAGTTTTTCTCCCAGGCAGAGAACATTATCCCTTTTCTAAGCCTTCCCCCTCACTGAGCTAACAGGTGGGGACCATATCTGAGACTCCATCAACCTGACTCACACTGTCCCATCCTAGTGATTCCCTAAGACCCTGTTCACTGAGTTCCACCCTGCTTTTATGGCCTACCCAAACTATTTCCAGTGGCTTTTACATATGAATGGTTTATCTTGGCCCATGCTTCAGAGTTTCCTAAATTCTCTCAAACTAGCAGCATCTGGCTTCAGGGAGCCTTATACCTTTAGCTAAGTTGCCCCAGGCCTTGCACTAGTGGCAGATAGGCTTGGTTTACAACTCGGCCTCTCCTGGGCACCTCTGAGCCCAGCACAGGTAGCAACAATCTGCAGATCGTTTTGTAGCTAGTGCTGTGTGACCCCTGAAGGAACACAGTTCCTGGGGTGTGCCAATAGCAATCGATGCTTAACCACAACAGGAAGGTGTACGTAGCCCACACAGTGGGTGCACCTTGAGTAACCAGACTGGGTGATAGCGGAGGTTGTGTCATTTGACTTACAGGATACCTACTACATAAAGCCACTCTATCAAGTTTGGGAGACACAGCAGCTCTACCTAGTACATAAAAACAAAAACAGGGCGGCAGCTAAAATGAAGAGACAAAGAAACAAGGCCTAAATGAAAGAACAGAAAAAGAATTAAACAAAAAAGAGAAAAGCAATCTATCAGATGCAGATGTCAAAACACTGGTTATAGGACGCTCAAAGAACTTAGTGAGGACTTTGACAGCATAAAAAAAACAGTCAGAAACATAGGATACACTAATGGAAATAAAGAACAATTTACAGGGAAACAACAGTAGAGTGGATGAAGCCAAGAATCAAATCAATGACTTGGAACATAAGGAAGCAAAAGACAATCCATCAGAACCACAAGAAGAAAAAAGAACCCCTCCCCACCCCACAAAACAAGGATAGTGTAAGCAGCCTCTGATAGTATAAGTTGTCCTCTGGGACAACTTCAAGCAATCCAACATTTGCATCATACGGATACCAAAAGGAGAAGAGATATAGCAAGAAACTGGAAATCTATGTGAAAAAATAATGGGGAAAAACTTCCCTAATTTAGTGAAGGAAATAGACACACAGGTCCAGGAAGCAGAGTCACAAATAAGATGGACACAAAGAGGCCCACTCCAAGACACATAATTAAAATGCCAAAGGTTAAAGATTAACAGAGAATCTTAAAAGCAGCAAGAGAAAAGCAGTTAGTTACCACAGGACAGTTCCCATAAGACTGTCAGCTGATCTCTCAAAAGAAACTTTGCAGGCTAGAAGGGACTGGCAAGAAATAATCAAAGTCATAAAAAGCAGGGACTTACAACCAAGAGTGCTCTACTCAGCAAAGGTATCATTTAGAATTGAAGGGGAGATAAAGAGCTTCCCATACAAGAAAAAACTAAAGTAGTTTATCATCACCAAACCACTATTATATGTAATGTTAAAGGGGCTTATTTAAGAAAAAGAAGACCAAAACCATAAACAATAAAATGGCAAAAATATGTATCTATCAACAATTGAATCTAAGAAACTAAATGAACAAGCAGAAAAAAACAGAATCATAGATACAGAGAGTGTTTTGATGGTTGCCAGATGGGTGGGTTGTCAGGGGAATGCGTGAAAATGGTGAAGGGATTAAGTAGTACAAATTGGTAGTTATAGAAGAGTTATGGGGATGTAAAATACCATAGGGAATAGAAGAGACAAATAACACATATGCAGGACCCATGGATGGACAACAGTGTGGGGACTGCCTGAGGCACTGGTGGTTAGGGTGGTAACTGGGTGGAGGGGGACAAAGGGAAAATTTGGGACAACTGTAATAATATAAGCAATAAAATATAATTAATGCTGAAATTTCCCAATTTCGCATCCAAAGTCTCTTTGTCACGCTAAACTGCCATACTGACAGAAACAGCAAATTGCTGCTGTGATTTCACAAACTGCTAATCCATTCATTTCAACCTCAATTGGAAAAAATCTTTTTTTTAAGTCCTCACCAGAGGACATTTTTTTTTCATTGTTTTTAGGGAAAAACATCATATGAGGGAGAATCATCAACTGGTTGCTTTCCATATTGCCTGGACCACACCTGGACCAGGGATCAAACCTGCAACCTTTCAGTTACAGGAGGAGGCTCCAACCAACTGAGCCACATTGGTCATGGCAGAAAATATCTTTTACCTTAAGTATATATAAGTGCTTTTGTACATAAAAAGTGTCATTATCAAAATTAAAAGTCAACATAACTAGGTAGGATTCAAGGCTTCTCCCAGATTAAAACATACTTCAGATTTGTAGAACAAAACTTATACAATTGCATGTTCTAAGTATTTAATTTCCTTACCATCCTTTTTCACCCAGGACAAAGCTGTTTTTTCAGATGTTACTAATTGACAGAACTTATCACCTATTATATCCAAGATGTATTTTGAAGTTTCTATGTCTAGTTCATCATCTTCATAATTTTCATGTGTCCATAAACTCATAGCTTCATCATCATATTGGTCAGGAGAAGAAAAACCATCTATTCTAACTACTCCATTTTTACTAAACGACAATCTGAAATATTAAAACACAAGAGCATTAGATACATAGATAAATGTCTAGTTAAAGTTCTAAATTTATAATTATATATTTATATTAAATATAAACATATAAATTATATTTACAATTAGAAAACACAGGGTAGTCCATATATATACACATACTTTAATTATTAGTTAAATTTAACCAACTTAGATGACTCCTAGAATGCTACACGCATGGCAATAAGTGGTATCAATTTTAGGTTATTTCAAGAAATAAGATCTCCTCTATCACTTACTTATACTTAACTACTTAACTCCAAACAAATGAAAACTATGACAAAGTATCTGGTGAGAACAAGATTTAAAATGTTAGCCATGTACTTCATAGAGCAATGCTGTTATTTTATACATAATTTAAATCAGAAACCTCTGAACTTGAGAATGCCCAAAATCAAGGTAAGACTTTCACTGTAGGAATATTAAAAAAATGTCAAGTACATATACAGGGTAGGGCAAAGTAGTTTATAGTTGTGAGTACACAGAACACAGTTTACTCCTGTATTATTACTAAGTATTGCATTATTTTCCATACAAACTACTGTAAGCCTTCTTTTGCCCCACCCTGTATGTATTTTTTCATTAAAATGATACTTTATTAACTTGATTTAGAGGAACAAGGATGAAACTCTTAATAAGTTTATTAGGAACCAAACTGTGTTACTGCCCTTTAGCTTCTGACACCCAATTAATGTAACTACTAAGTACAGAATTTTAAGGTAAATGGAAGGCAACATTTTCTTTTCTTATTTGCTAATGGCTGTTACTCAATTATCTCTGTAATTACTCTCAAACAAGGGACACTGAAAATTCATTACAAGTCATTCTGTACTTTTCAAATGGATGCTATCAACAATACTGCTTTTACTCCTTTTTTTCACATTCCTTTCTTATCTTACCCTTTCCCTTTTTTTTTAAACCAGGAGTAAAGGACAGAAAACTGTACTGGAACAATGATTAAAATAAAATTAGAACAACAACAACCCCCCCCCCCAGTATCTCCCTTTGTTATAACCCATCATCTTGTTTCAGCTTGATGTTATTTTATCTACCTGAATATTGACTTCTTTCAAACTTTTCTAACATTTTCTTATCTCTTCAAATAATTTCCCTTTGATTCCTTTTCATCTTTTCTGCACTTTTATGTGTGCTATTGTGTGTAATTATTTTGGGGATATTTTTGGCTAAAAACACCACGAAGTAAAGAAATAAGAAATACAGCTTGTTGTCCTCCTACAAATGCATACTATAGGGGTCTCCACTGAGCTAACAGCAGAGTGTATTTGCCAAAGCAAAGTATCTCCTAAGTTCTTAGGAAGATGATGCTGATGAGTAGGAAAATTATTGTAGCTAACATTAATAGAGTATTTCATATGTGCTTGGTATACACTTACAGCTCTGTGTATTTTATATCATTTAATCTTCATGAAATTCCTCTGAGGTTGGTACCACTATCATTCACATTGCACAGATGACTCAAGCTGAGGTATAGTCCTACCACAATTAATAAATTCATACAGGAACCAAGGAACAGAGAGCAAGGAATGAAACCCAGGAATGACTGATTCCAGAATCTGAGACATCAGTCTCTACTGGCTGGGTTACCCAGGTTTCTTTAGTTGAACTCTTACAAATCTACCCTTAAGATTTAGTATTAAAGTATTACTTGTTAATATTATAGTTACATATAGTTATATAGTAATATATAAATATTATAGGTTAATAGCAACTGTAAGTTGCTATTATATTTATAACAAAACCTGTGAAATATGACATGGTACTAACAATTCCTTTCGGTCATTTTCTGACTTATATTTTATAGCTCCATATGTTTAACAAGGTGAAAGTACGGGTACTCCAATGTAATGCACTGACTTTAATTTAATATCTACATTATTTACCTAGATTTATATAGACTATTTGTTAGCTATCGTACAGATATAAATACGACACTGTTTTGGCCAAACTGTAATATATTTAAAAAAATCTTTATATGAAACAAACTGCTGTTTCCTATCATTTCCTAGAAAAAAAATACTAAAAATTTATCATTAAGGAGGAATAAGTCAATAGAAGAAGGCCATATGAATACATATAACACTATAAATATGAATCTAGCCCAATAATTAGCTATTGTTAAATTTAGTACTAAAAAAGTTTAATATTGTCTTATAATGTTTCAGAAACAAGGAGGCTCCTATCTTCATGCAGGATTCTCAGAAACACTGTATAATTTCCATTACCGAATAAACATACTTCCCCCATTTATGTATTTTTTCACTTACCGTCTAAAGTAGTAAAATCTACAAAATACAGGTGAGTGAGTTGGTTCTTCTTCTTTTTTACTCCGAATAAGTCTACATTCTCGGCACTTTTGCAAATTAGGCCCTATCTCACAGCAGGAGTCATCTTGTAAAAATGATTCCCCAGTTTGCTTCAGCTTCTTGACTTTGCGCCAATCTTTTAATACTGAACGAGGGATGCCAGCTATAAAACCGTAGGAAAGTATTAGCAAGATTATACCTTTTTAGAAAATTATAACCTTGAGATAAAATTCAAGTTAATTATACTATTGTGACAATATATTAAGATTGTAGAAAAGCAGCAGAAAGATTATAGTTCTAGGTACTCATTATTAACTAAAAAGTCCACAGTAGCACTTTATTTACTATTCTACTAACCAAATGAATTCTTCCGCCAGTATACTATAAATGCAGAGCTGAGTATATATCTTTACATATAAAATATTCTTATTTGTATGATAGCAAATATGAAAATCATTCATTTTCTAAGTAAAGCTAAAAATACAGCCCTTTTACATAGAAACTTTGGCATATGTAGGAAGCTCTTTCAAGATCCACAAAAAGAACCTAAAAACTCAAAGTTAATACTTTTAGAAACAACAGGCTAGTTTTAGCATACATACTTAAGTTTTGAAATACTACTTATTCTGATTCTCGAAGGTAAGTGTAGCTCATTAAATCAAGAAAGTGGTGATTTTGTAACATCAATGTTATGGAGAAGAACTAAGTTATTTCTCCTAATATCTCTCCTCTTATTATAATGTCTTCCCTTTGGTATCAATATATTGATTGACAGAAGCAGTATTTTTTAGAAAAATAAAAAAAACTTGAAAGGAAAAAAGTCAATTATTAACCTGGCTTATCTTTTTTCAAGACAGAAAGACAAAAAGGGCACCAGAACTCTAAAGAAAAAAAAACTCTGCCAGAAAAAAAGTAATTACATTTATATTATGTTAATCATTTTATAGTGTATATTGTTGCTCCATCACTTTTATTAACTTGACCTTAATTGTTGTAATAACAGTAGCTCAAGTAATAACTCCAAACATTATACAAAAATTGAAGCTTACGTATTAAATTTTAAAAAATCTATTAATTAAAAGCAATCTATGTTGGGACAAGCAACACTTGTTGACTCTTATGTGTTAATACTGCCATGTTAATGCATCTGACATCAGATATGAGATTTACAGTATTCGTCGTTTCTATTAGGTTAAAGAATAAAATTTCTTTCCTAACCTTGTGTATTCTAATTATGCCTATTTCAGGGATCAGAGGCCGTACAATTATTCTGAGATGATATACTTCTTGCAGAAACTTGTAGCAGAAATCTTGTCCTGAGTTTCCACTATCACTTACCTGTTGATAGTATATGTAGTACAATTACAGCAAGATCATGTATCTTAAGATAGAATTGTTGCATTTAAACTCCAGGGTGGGCCATTCAAAATCAGCTTGTTATTAAGCACTTCTAGGATTGCTGCCTAGTTCTTCACAAGCTCTTCCCTCTTCTGTCTTTAACTTAGGGCAAGGAACCACTTGACTTAATCCACTAGGGAAACACGTATGTGTGCACACATGCCACTCAGAATAAAATGTTTCCAGAAGGCTTGTGTAAAGGTTTGTTATTTCCTCCACTGTTTATAAGACAGATTTCTCCTATGGACTGGGTAAAATATCCAGAGCTTTTACAAATCAGAATGAACAGAAATGGTATACTGTTGATAAATTTTTATTTGGTACACTTGCTTCCAATCACTGATATACTTTCTAAATTTATTATGCAAAAATAAACTAAATGCAATCTACTGTTCTGACTAGAAAAATAACTATTAACCAATATGCTTTTACATTCCAAATAATGGAATAGTTCAAAAAGTATGGAAAACCATACCATTGTACACAATTCAAACAGTATTACAATTAACCAGACATTTCAAAGCAAATCTCAATTCTGTGACATAAAATAGAGAATGACAAATTTTTAATGAATGAATTACAAAGATATGAAGGTCCAGGTTATACGAACAGTTTTAGATACAATTTTTGCTTCTGTCTAGACAGCAAGACTGCATCCAACTCCTCTTATAACCTTTATTAGAAATGTTTGTACAGTAACTAAAACTTCATCTTTCAATTCTATATTAATTTACTGGCAATAAAAATACCTAACTTAATGGATATTTCTGCTTTCTTTATACCTAGGAAACTTTTCAATCTTAGTTCTCAATTTACTAGCAAATGCTCAAATAGCTGCTCTAGCAACAGAAAACTAGGGAGAAAAAGAATTACTAGTTAGTCTTTACATGTTAATAAATACATGTTAATCTTTAATTTCTGATATGCTAGCACCTTAAAAAATATTTTGAGACATAGAAATTAACTCTGATTATAGTTAAGCCACTGGTTTCATGCATCACAGGACTTACAGAGCTATTTAAATTTCATGGGCAATTTCAGGTCATAAAATAATGTAAAAATTAGTCATAAAAAAGCAGCTAACTTGAGAAACACACTGTATGTGTACTTGTGCGCATATATACATGCATATAATAGTGTATGTCTTCATAGTACAGTAAGTACAGACGTTACTCACTCTTTTAAAAAAATCTTTTCTATTGTCACCCTAGGACATTTTTCATTGCTTTGTGTGTTTTTGAGAGAAAGAGAGAGAGAGAGAGAGAGAGAGAGAGAGAGAGAGAGAGAAAGAGAGAGAGAGAAAGCGTGAGAACGAGAGAGAATGAGAATGATTGTTTGCCTCTTGTAGGCTCCCTGACTGGGAATCAAACCTGCAACCTTTCGGTGTACAGGATATGTTCCAACCAACTGAGCTACACCAGCCAGAGCTTTACTAACTCTTTTTGACTGTGACTAACAACAACCCCAATGAACATTAGAAAGACAAAGGTTGTATTTATTAATCTACTCAGGTTGAGAAGTCAGATTTATAAATTCCCAATTTAGAGAATTTTCTAGATGGCAGAGAATAACAAGTCAACTCTGCCCATAATTAAAAGATGGCATTTAATAGTCACTTATTTTGGACTTGAGAATCAATGAGACTTAACATAGACTCTCTGATGTTAGTACTCAGTAGGGAAGGTTTCACTAAGCATGACTTGGCATGGGTGGAAATGCTGATTCAAATTTTTGTCTTAGAATTCTTACATGGGAAATATGTACACTTAATTTCAAAATAAAAACAGAATATGTACTTCATTAAAAGTTAATTTTATAAATTTAATTTCATAAGTTTAATAAGTGTTAAAAACTGGAAGGTTGCTATCTTTGTTTTTTTAAGTTTAACTTAAATATTTGAATACACAGCACACCAAAGTAAATGTTAGTGTGAAGGAAGACAATCAATTATTGACCACATCAAGTCCCTTTAGAATTCATTGGGGGAAATAAGTAGAACACAGGAGAAAGAAAAAGCAACACTATACAATCCAATACTCAAAATAAATAACAGGTCCTTCTATCTATGTTAGCATTTCAGTTTCTCAGGCTCTCTTGTCTCGAGTTGAGCCTGCAGTCCTTTGTTCTTTCCCCTTCTGACTGTCCTTTTCTATGATTCCATCCTCCTGGTTTTCTTTCCTTCACTTTGCCTCTGATTTCCAAATGGACATGTGGGAAAACCTCATTCAGTAAAAAGACCCAAAATAAGAGCCTTCAAGCATCCAAATGTTTGTGAAAATAACTTCTTGAATATCCACATTGTCAGAGACATTTCATATATTTTATGTGGATAAATACAGGTACTATGAAACTATTAAGTGCTTTCTGCATTATGTAACATACCTAAAAAGAAATAAACCAACTAAAAAAAATTACTTCTAGAGTAAAACCATATAGAAACATTTTATAGTGAGTATTACTGGCAAGTATAACTTATTTTGCCACAAATGAAATCTAAACATTACTCAAAGTTTTGAAACTTTTACCTATTATGAATGTTTTCCTTGAATATAGAAATGAGCACAGAAAACCATAACCACCCTCATCCCTGTTTTTATTTAACTTTTACCCACTGTTAAGGACTGCTTGAATGACTGGCATTATTATTCCAAGAACATACAGCATATTTTACCTGAGATAAAAAAAAGAAATAAATTTACTTACCACTATTACTGTTGCTCTGCAACTTCAATTTACTTTTTTCTTTGGCACTCCTGCTGAGAACCCCATTGGGTTTTAGATCTTCCTCTATGTCACCTTTTCTCCTCTGCAAATCGTTTTGCTTCTTTTTGTAAGTTGGCTTAGGTTGTCTTTTAGTCCTTTGCTCTGACTTGCTTTCACTTTCATCTGAGTCTCCACTTTCAGAACCAGATTCATAAGTTCTTTTGGCTTTTCTCCTATTGACTTTATCATCTTTTACATATTTATCAACTATGATCTTACTATCTACACTATTTTGTATATCATTTGATGTAGAGGCTATTAAATTAACAGAACATGGCTTAATAATTTCTGAAACAGAATTCCCTGAATTCTCCATTTTATTAGTATTTTTATCTTCTTCTGAATGTCTAGTAAGCCAGGCTTTTTTTAGTTTAGTATGGTAGTTTGGTTGACTTGTCTGGGATGCTTGCCCATTTCCTACAGAGTTTGCTTTGTTTATTGTACTACACACTACAGTGCCATCCAAGAGAAGGGAGGCTGAAGATGACTGATTTTTCACAGCATTAGGCTCAGTCTCACTAACGTTACTACTTTTATACTGAGCTGCAGCCAATGCTGCCTTGTGCTTTTTTAAATGAATAAAATCAGTTGTGCCTGAGAACCCAGAGCTGGGCTGAACAGCACTTACTGTCTTACTACTGGCTGGTGTAATGGGAGCCATGGTGCTGACTCTGCATTCTTGTGTTTGAGTAACTGAATGACTGACACTTTTTGAAGAGGTACATTCTAAGGATTTAGAGGGTAAAATTGTATTTGATAAAGAATAAATTACTTCAGACCCACCCCAGCTGGAAGCACTGCTGGTAGTGGAAGCAGATGTGAATATATCCAATTTGGTGTTGCACATTGTACTTACAGCAGACACAACTGAACTGGGAACATTGCCCTGTGAGACTGCCTGAAAGGTTTTTGCAGATTTTATGTGAGTACTGTCTGAATTCACACTTGGCAGAATTATTCTTCCAATCTCTCCAGCTTCTGCTGGTTTGAGGCAATCTGTTTGACTTGCCTCAGTTGAAGATCTTTCACTAACTCGATCTTTGGACACTAACTGCATTACTGGCACACTGTCAAGTTTTGTACTAGAAGGTGGACGGACAATGACAGATGCCATAGCAGCCTGTGACTTTCCAGTGCTTTTCTCTATAAGCCATTCAGCTTTTTCTTTGCCGAGGTTATTATTAGATTTCCACATTTCTGTCAAACTCTGTTCAGAAGAACTCTTAAAATTTGCCTGAGATTCTTTTGGCTCAGGAATTAGAGTTGGAGGTTTTTGTGATTCTTGAACTTTCCCACCAGCATTGACAGGCATCACTGGAGTTAAAGTTGGAGGGGAAAGGCTACTATAGCTGCTTTCCTTTCTTTCCAGGCTGTGATGAATTGGTGGATGAAACACTGGCGCTCTATGTAAAGCAGGCATACTCCGGAGTGTATTTGTAGAAGAAACTGTCAAATGGGTAGGACTCCTACAATCATTTCTGAAGGTTGTTACTGAGTGAGAAGCAATTTGATGGGGAAGATGTTCTGGTGTTTTGCCTACTAAACCTTCACTTTCCAGTTGGTGTTTAATCAAAGGTGGAGGTTTTGAAAGAGATGATATAAATGAAGTCAGAGTTTGAGGATTAGCGGCTGCTACAAGGGTATTATTCTGTTTTTCAGTGTAAATATTTGAAATCTCTTTAGATGGGTATGACCTAGGCGGTTCATTAACCACGCTGTTAGACAATGTAGTGAAATAGTTACTTTGGGGCAAACTCTGAGGCACTGAGTGCTTCATTTTATAAAGATCTGATACTGAGCAATCCATATCTTTGTCTTGTTTCATGACATGGCTTTTAGGGCTAGATGATGATGCTACTCTGGAATAATTATCTCTCTCACCCTCAAGCCCCTTGATTTTAGTTGTAAATGGAGCAACATCAATGCTTTCTTGAAGAATTCGCCGGTGTTCCTCCTTGTATTTGTTTAATCTCTCTCCAGTCTCCTGGGGTGGTCTCTGTAATGGATTCATCAGAGAATCCACAAAATGCCTATGCAAGTGACCATCTTTTCCAGTTTGTGACCTATTCAGATCCAGGTCATTTTTTGCTGATGTGGATGCAACAGAACGTAATGGTTCAATAAAAGCTTTCCTTTCCAATTCTCTGCAAAGAAAATATACAAAGGTATGGTGTCAGATAGGTACTATCATCATGTCATAAATATAAATGTCTAAACACTGGGTTGTGTAACGTGAAACTAGTATGATGTCAACTATAATCAAAAAAAATTTTTTGAGAGGGGAAGGGAGAGATAAAGAGAGGGAGAAAAACATAGATGTGAGGGAGAAACATGGATCGGCTGCCTCCTGTATGGGCCCTGACTGGGAATCGAACCAGTGACCCTTTGCTTTGCATGACAATGCCTAAACAACTGGACCACACCAGCCATGGCAATAAAAATTTACTTTAAAAATACACGAAGGTTTCTGTAACCATTTTTTCTTACATGATCCAAAGATAGCTTCTATGCAATATTTTTCTATTATTGAAGTAAAACACGACACTGTATGTACTAAAATATTATCTAGTAAATTAGAAGGTATGGGTTGGCCAAAAAGTTCATTTGAACTTCATTAAAAATAATTCTGTTAGCCTGTATTATGACAGCTGTCATATCAGGAAACATTTAAAAAAAAACAGGAACACTAATGAATTTTTGTGCAGCCATTTTAATACTGAAGATGGAACAAAATATGCAACATTTTTGGCATATTTGCTTTGTTGTTTTTAAAAATTGTATTTTATAGATTGTTAATACAATTGTCTTGATTTTCCCCTTTGCCCCCTCCACCCAGCATACCACAGTCCCTCAGGCAATCCCCCACAAATGTTTGTGTCCATGGGTCATTCAAGTAAGTTCTATGGCTACTTCCATTTCCTATACTGTAATTTATACCCCCATGGCTATTCTTTAACTACCTATTTGTACTTCTTTTTTAAAAAAATATATTTTATTCATTATGCTATTACAGTTGTCCTATTATCCCCCCTTCATTCCCCTCCACCCTGAACACCCTCTCCCACCCACATTCCCCCCATTTAGTTTATGTCCAAGTGTCGTAAGATCTTTAGCTTCTACATTTCCCTACTATTCTTGCCCTCCCCCTATTTTCTATCTACCATCCATGCTACTTCTTCTTCCTACCTTCCCCCCGCCCTCCTCCCACTCCCCTGTTGCTAACCCTCCATGTGATCTCCATTTCTGTGGTACTGTTCCTGTTCTAGCTGTTTGCTTAGTTTCTTTTTGTTTCTGTTTTAGGTGCAGTTGTTCATAATTGTGAGTTTGCTGTCATTTTACTATACGTGTTT
Source organism: Trachops cirrhosus (assembly GCA_028533065.1). Classification (NCBI taxonomy): domain Eukaryota; kingdom Metazoa; phylum Chordata; class Mammalia; order Chiroptera; family Phyllostomidae; genus Trachops; species Trachops cirrhosus. The sequence goes on along the minus strand of CM052542.1, from coordinate 117,119,063 downwards.
TTTATCTTCTTTTTCTTAGATAAGTCCCTTTAACATTTCATACAAT